>OX376055.1:59693578-60215958 GCA_947361185.1 Charanyca ferruginea
ACTGGCCCTTTGGCCCCGTGGTAGCAAGCACGACTATTGAGCTTAGGGTCCTGATTTTGATTTCCAGGTCCTCAGATTATGAACCAAAAGGCACATAGGCCGTGCGACTGAGAGCCAGAGAGAGTGAAGCCAAATAGCAAACACAAATTCAAAAACGAATACCTACAACGCGCTTCGTGCTGTACTGACACGAGTCAGTATAGCACGAAACGCCGCATCGTTACAAAAGGCAAATAAAAATACAAATACAAATTCAAAAGCGAATACAATCACGAGATTGTGGGTATTCGCTTTTGAATTTGTATTTGCTTTTTTGGCTTCACTTTCAGTGTTCCGCGCGGTCTATCAGCCTTTTGTTTCATAATCTGAGCCCAGGTCACGCAAAGTGCAGTTAAGTTTTTCCATTAAGAATTTATTGGTAGCAGCACTAGCAGCTCGAAGTGACATGTAAAGCCTGTTGTACAGCAAGTTGGTCTTGTGCCAAATCTCTCAAAGTCAAAGTCAAATCATTTATTTCAATTAGACCATTATAAGGCACTTTTGAACGTCCAAGTCGCACGTCTCTCCGATCGTATCGGATTGTTGTCCTATAGAACTATGAGAGAGAGGGAAGAGGTAGTGCATTTGTATTTGAACACACACTTGTACACTAATATACATATCTTCTGCGTACTTGGCTAGGTTCACGGATGCCAATCTGAATGATTGGCAGCCAAGAACAGAATTCAGCCGGGAGCATTTTTTAACCAACTTCAAAAAGGAGAAGGTTATCAATTCGAATGTTTGTATTTTTTTTTTATGTATGTTTGGGCATAACTCTGTCTTAAATAGACAATTACACTATTTGCAAAATTCTTTTTTTGTTCGAAAGGAGTTTCTTCCGAAATAGTCCCATATAAATTTTACTAAAATTGATACAGCCCTTTTTGAGAAAATCAACAAATTACCGAAAAAATTACTTGGACGACGTTTTAGTTTCTTTAATCTTTGGAGGACTTACAATCTCTTTTAAGTGTGTCGCCGTTTCTTAATGAATTTGGATGTTAAGGCAACACACAAAGCCACCGCCACCGACTTCCGAGAGTAAAGTAATGTGTGTTCTGTGCTAAAGTTATTTATCACTTTTCAGTTTTTGAAGGCTTTTTATTTCTAGTATACTTGTGTGTTGGTACAAATAGTACAATACACGGGAAATCATAGAACTGTGTTTTGCTAGATAAGAATATGATCACCTACAACTTTGTCTTTAAAACGTCTGCAACATATTTGTAATCTCCTGGCAGTTGCAAAAGCTATTACCGGCGGCCGGAGGGAACCACTACCTTTGAGTTGGGTTTTCTACTGTTTGCTACGGAATTTAAGATTGTTTCCTTTACTCCAATCCTGTATTTCAGTTTTCTACATATGCAGAAAGTTATTGTACTTACATTAGGTCAAATACGACAACAAGAAATTACTGTTATTTACTGTTAGTAGTTGTATTTATTATTAACAATTTAACTAATCATTCCGTCAGCTCGACGGCGGGACAATTTGGATGGCTTCCTAGAGGATTAGCAAGACGCGGTTCAAAATCAAGACTGATGGTAGGAATGCAGGGAAGTCCATGTCCGGCAGTGGAACGGTACGGGCGGATTGTAATAACTAACCATTAAAATCTTAAACATCACAGTACACCATTTTAAAGCATCTATACGGCAATGATATCGATAGCGAAATTTTCGCTAACTTGTTTGTTCGTTACGACACGCGACATTTGAAATGTTCACGTTTGATATGGAAGAGTGGAGTCTTCTAGTACAAGCATTGTTTGCTTAAAGGTAGGCACCAAGCACGTCTAAATGTATGATAGGTATGCAAATAGCGACAGTAAACTATATTGTAGTCGTAAATCGGTCAGTAGTTTTAGACACATCGAGAACAGCGGTTCAATTCTATAAGAGATGACCCGCGAAATCGAATTATGTCTCGTTTCCGATTTAACTTGCCTGTAATGAAAGTTACGTCACATCACCTTAGTGCTAGCTAGCTGCTAACGTAGTTTTCATCGAGTCACAGAATATCTAATACAGTTTTCACCGTAGAATCAGAAGTGAGCACTGAAGTGAGTCCCGACAGAATACCATAGCTGGTATTGTAGTATCCTAAAGATGAATTATCTCTAAAATGATACTGGAATTAGTGCTACCAGTCACAAACACAATACCTAAACTGTCATGTCCCAATCACTATGATTGACAGTCGATTAAACATGTCTGCCGCGGGCTAGATCACATTATTCAAATGTAACGACCAAAATATATCGACAATACAATTACAAGTATTGTGGTCAATCGACCTCTGGTTTAATTGAAATCAATGAGTCTGATATTAGCCAATTTGGTATGTAGCTGGTGGTACCTACCTATTTATTCTCTGTTAGATGATACCTAAGGCGTTTTGATCTTGTTTCGACTTTAACCGTTACTTAAGACCTTATTATATATTATTATTATATTGATTCATAGTACAACGCTCTCCCCGTTCAGTATAACAATGCGTTTAGGATGCTGGTGGGACTACCCCGTTTCTGTGGGGGGGTTTGGGTAGGGGGAGGGGGTGTTAGGTTAGGGGGGGGGGGTTGGTTAGGGGTTTTTTATTTTAGTCTTTATAGGTCAAGTTAAGTTATATATATATGTACATAACCTAAAAAAAATAAAATTTTATTACAATTCGTTCACTAATTAATCGAAAGCAACTTCGTTCCATCCGGGTGTCCCTTGACACCTCTCAAGTTTTTATATATATTTTGGTTCAGTTCTGTCGTGAATGTAATATTAAGACTGTACCGAGCAAAATAATTCAAAACAGTCGTCACTGTTAAAGTGATATAATCAATACTTTTACCATAATTGCCATAAAAAATATGTAATGAATACCACAGTGAATGTGTTAACCGATTATCGTTGGCAAAAAATAAGAATACTGTTTAATTTAATAAACAAAAATACGTAAAGTTGTACAAAAATCTTTAAAAAAATCTCGTATTTAGTTGAGTTTTGTTAGTAAACTGTATTTTTTTTTCACAAACTTGAACATATTAATCTTTAACATTCATACTACAATTTGTATATTTTACATTTTCGAAATGTCGCTTAGTTATTTTATTATTAATTTTTGTTTTAATTGACGCGCTGTTTTGAATCATACATACATACGTTGCGTATGATTCAAAACAGCGCGAAAAATGAATAATAAAATAACTAAGCGACATTTCGAAAATGTAAAAACTACAAATTGTAGTATGAATGTTAAAGTTTAATATGAATTCAAAGTTTGTGAAAAAAAAATACAGTTTACTAACAAAACTCAACTAAATACGAGATTTTTTTAAAGATTTTTGTACAACTTTACGTATTTTTGTTTATTAAATTAAACAGTATTCTTATTTTTTGCCAACGATAATCGCTTAACACATTCACTGTGGTATTCATTACATATTTTTTACGGCAATTATGGTAAAAGTATTGATTATATTACTTTAACAGTGACGACTGTTTTGAATTATTTTGCTCGGCGCAGTCTTAATGTAATTTCTGCCATTTCATTCGAAGTGGATGTGATAAAGTTTGTGAGGATGGATGAATGGATGTTTATTACCCTTGAGAAACATTAATATCTGAGTAACATATTAATAGTTTAAAGTTTCATAGGCTTTCATATAATTCTTGCGAAACCTTACAGCGATAATGGGGTACCTGGAATTTGTAAATAATTTAAGTATGTACAACGAAATATTTCTCTCCTATTAGGCTACGATGAGCCTGGCATAGTCAAGATTAAATGGCACTACAAAAAATAAAGAGAGAAAAACAATGCTTAATAAATAGCTAAAAGGAATTAACTGCAATTTGACAGTCATATACTTAGGACATTGATCTAGCTTTTATCCCGGTTTTGAGTTGCGTGGAATAATTTTGGACTTAATTTTGAAGTGTAGGCAGAAAAAAACACGAAAAGAAGTTAGTATTGATAAGTTGAATACAAAATACCCAGTAATTGCTACGCGCAAACTCGTTCCAGTAGTTCCAAAGTTATTATGAGTAGAAAGATAAGGTTATAACCAAATTAATTGTCAGTTTGTACATTGTATTGGCCATGTTCTTGGCTTGCTGTTGAATATGCGTTTCACTGATAGCTCTAGAAGGCTTATTGCTAGGTTTATCATGCTCTTACTCGTATTTAACAATGTAAGCATTATTTAAGCCGGGATATAGAATTTAAATAAACAGTAACATGGTTACAGCAAACGTTGTTATATTTCAGTTGTGAAATAAAACATGATAATAAACATGATTATATATTATATCCTAAAATTCATACTAATCCATACTCAATATTATAAATGTGAAAATAACTCTGACTAAACAGTATAACCGATTTTGATGAAATTTTGAATAAAGATAGCTGGAACCCTGTAGAAGGCAACTTTTTAATCCGCAACTTAGTCTTCCTCCGCGATAATCTTCATAAAATATAATCAAAATGTATGGCCGTGGACATCGCTCGAAGAACCTATAACCGATGGAGAAGAAATGTTTTTGAGTGGCGACCACGAACCAGAACACGCAGCGTTGGTAGGCCTCCCACCAGATGGACCGACGACATCGTCAATGTCGCGGGTAACCAGTGAATGCAAGCGGCAGGTTGAAGCTAGTTGTCGCGTTCATTACGGGAGGCCTTTGTTCAACAGTGGACGTCTTTCGGCTGATGGTGATGAAGTTTTATTAGGACGTGGCTATGTTCTGTCTGTCAGGAACAGAGAATTTGATGTAATCAGATGAAGATTACTGATATACGTATGCGGTTGCGTGTGACTATGACTATCAAATCTATGAATAATTTAAAATAAAGATATGTACAGTCGCCAGCACATCAAGCCATACCAATTCGTCAAATTTTGCCAATTGAATATGAACTTTAATCTTTTGTAATAAATTTGATACTTAAAATCTTGAGTCTCATATATGCGGTTTTTAAGACACATCACATACCCGTTAACTTCGCATAGAGCCTATCAAATTAAGTAAGATTGAGTAAAAAAACATATTGCTGGAAAACCATTTTTATTTCTGGTGTGAAAGGTCACTTTGTACGGTAGCGCATGACATCATGCTCTAAATGTTATACCTGAACTTCACTTCAAAGTCCACCCTAACACAAGCTCTAAAAACTCTTTTTCAGCTCATTTACATCCGCCACGTAATAAGTATGTCAACAACTCGAAAAAAACATGAATTTTCTGTAGAACGCGTCAACACAGAGCCCCTAAAAAATCCGACCTATTACAACAATATACTTAATGACGGCAGGTTTTTTTTCTCACAATATTTACACATTCATACCACATCCTCCCTCTCCCATATCGGAACATGTCTAGAGACAGGGGCGTCACAAGCTCTTCCTTATTTATAAGATAGCTGCACCAAACGTAACAAACAAGGGGAATGGAACGATGCTGTACGAAAGCATAATAAATGCAGAGGATTTAAATTGAATCACAGACATGTTTAAACATTTACACAGTTTATAATCAACACAGCAGGCAATACGAATGATCCATAATTCTAAAATGTATACGAAGAGGAAATTATCAATTTTAAAGCAAGGAAAACTTCTAATATATCATTAAATGCATACCAACGTTTACGATCCATACTAATTAATATGCAGATATGCCTCACGTGGCTATTAGAAGGCCTTTAACAACTTCTCAACCCATAAAATTATAGACAAGATGAAAGACGCCCACGTGCCAGCCCTATCCTCTCAAAGGAATGCGGCGTCAAGCAAAGGGCAAACAAATTCCTGCGCGGACGCAGCTTGACAACTGACGATCCACATCCGAGGGAGGGAGGGGTTGACGCCACATAAGAAATGGATACAGAAGATCAAATCAACAGAATGAGCGATGATGAATTGCGGTAGAGGAAAAAGATAAAAAATTTCGTGTTAAAAATGCCTGTGTTGACTTACAGGATAAACCAATAACACAATATTATATGTAATTTCCGAGTAATATTTCATCCGATTGCTATAGGGACAATGTTTTATATATCCTACTGCACAAGCTGCACGATTTAAAAGCATAGCAAGCCGAGCCTGTTCTGCTTTACTCACCTCAGTGGAAGCTGCAGCATCCCCTGAAGAGTTATTTTTGATGGAGGCTTTAAACCTAGATGACACTGATTTAAAATTAGAGCAAAACTATTTGTGTATTTGTCACTCTGAATATGTTATGTCAAGTGAATAAATATCATCATCTGCCTAGTCATTTCCCAACTATCTTGGGGTCGGCTACCAGTCTAATCGGATGTAGTTGAATATCAGTGTTTTACACGGAGCGACTGCCTATCGGACCTCCACAAGACGATACCCCTTGGTAAGACTGGTTGCCAGATTTTCTGGCTTCTGACTGAGTAGTTAACAACTGCCAACAATCTACAAATGACAGAGGGGACCAACGGCTTTACGTGCTTTCCGAGACACGGAGGGAACTCGGTACGAAATGGATGGTCACTCATCCACAGACCGACTACGGCAAGCGTAGCTTAACCTTTGACCGATCGATCTGTACGGCTTTATATTTAGCCACGAGCTCCTCAATAATTGAATAAATATATGTGTTCGATACAAATAGTCTTTTATCAAATATAATCGCGCAGTCGAAGTAATGTGCCTTCTGCAAATATTGTATAGTGTCAGGGTGTAACTTGTTTCTTCGATTCGCCGTTTTTGGAACATGTTGCGTAAGCTGCATCGTTAAAGTTTAATTGACTGTAAGATCTGCTTTAACGGTACTGTACTGGGCGGTAAGCACCATCACAGTGTGAGGCCTTGGTGTGATTGAAATATGGCCTTAAGTTGACTGTACCGACAGCGCACTAAATACACGAAAAAATGACTTATATTTTGGTAAATTATTTATGTTCAGCCTGTATTGTTCCAAAGCAGAGCGAAGGCTTCGCTTTCTCCTTGCCAACCCTATTTGTCTAGAACCAGTGTGGACCAATCCCTCTTGTAAGCGTCAAACTCATGCCGCCTTATCTGCCTGGGTCTGCCACGATGTCGATGTCCTTTTCTGGGACCTACATTGCAGTTGGCAATAAATATTAAATACAATACAATTCTATATATAGAATAAGGGCACCAATATCTACCAACCTTCATAATATCACTGTCTCCATTTTAATTAATATCATTCTTCACACAATCTATTCATCTGTTCTTTGGCCTTCTTCTCCCTCACCATTCATCCATTTATATTAATAACTCATTCATACTTCATGCCTCCTTCATCACATTGTTGTTCTCCATTTCATCTGGAGTAAATCCGGAGTTAGAAATCAGTTATTTAACAGGAAACTAATTTACCAGAAGTCTAGATGTTAGTGTTCTTGTCCTATCTACAAAATTTCATCGAATTCAATTGCATTTTGTCAAAAATATGACTAGAGTTCTTGCGTATAGAGCGCGATATTGGTACCGTCCCCTTATTATCGGATGAATCACTGTCTTAATATTTATCTTCACGATATGCCAATATCGATATACGTGAGCTGCGTGAGCACTTAACTGATGAAATCATATTTTAATATTATGATGTTAACATTGAATTCAGTTCAATATTAACATTATATTAAAATATCGCTAGGAAATAAAGGAAAGTCGGTAATCTGTTTATTGTTGATAGTATTTATGTTGCAAGGGACGGGACGATTGTAAGTAGGTTACAATATGAATGTTGGAGAAAAATGTTATCATCAATGTTAAAAAGATAAAAGTTGATAAAGAATCTATCAATAGAATCATACTCGTGCTAATGGACAATAGGTATTAGGCAATGGTCAGGATTAGGTTGAGAAAGAATATGCTCTACAATCTACACTAGTAAAATTAGATGGAAGTGACGGGGTTTAAAAAGGTGAAATTTCACAACATTTGTTTCAGGAAACACGTGTTTTTGGTAAAAATGTCTGTAATTTAGAATCTTCATTACATGTCCAAAGTTTCTATGACAATGTTTTTTTTTACTTTTTCAATGTACAAGTACATTATGAACGGCCAAAGTTCAGATAAAATTTGTGCAAAAAACTGATTTCCAGACGTATTTACTGAATTGGTTTCGCAAAAAAAGATTTTTATGGTACCTAAATAAATCTAGATAATAATATAAACCATAAGATACCCGTGTGTTCGAAATATTTAGGGAAACATTTGTTATAACGCTCTAATTACGTACGACCGTATGTATGGGAAATATGACGGGTTGGCTTCCGTTATCATCTGATAATAAGTAGTTCCGTAATTTATACAAAATTTGAATTGTATACCACTGTATACTGACATAAATAGTCAAAGGCTCAATTTTTTTCATAACTTTCAAAGAAGCAGTTTTTTTTGGCCGCATTGTTATCAAGAAAAAATAAATATGTCAAGCGATACCGCGAATGAAACTAGTGCAGTTAGACGAATACTATCTAATCGGGGTGTCGGTTCTGATAATGTACGACCAAAATGTTGTAGGCACAGCAAACACTTGATTTGCGATATGTTTGACAGTTTTTTTTTTTCATTTCGTTTAATATTTTGATATTATTTGTTTTAAGTATGGGTTGCAACTGGCAGATGATGACATTTTATTGTAAAATACATCACACCGAAAACATTTTCATGTCAAATGTTGCCAAGACGCGAAATAAATGGCTCGCACTGTCAAAAAGTTATCAGATCTCTACCCATAATCTCTATTTACTTGCCCTAACTTCACAAACTCTACACCTTAGTCAAAATATGTATTTGGCTAGGCCGTTTCGCTACCGTTATATGGGCGTAAGGTAAAAATGTATTCACTGTTCATAACTTTACTGTTTAACAATAGTTCAAAGTCAAAGTCAAATCATTTATTTCAATTAGACCATTATAAGGCACTTTTGAACGTCAAATGAGAAAAAAAAATTGATTCTAGGTGCCCATTCCAAAAGGTAGTTTTGTATGGAGAAGAATGGGCAAGAAACTCCATACTTACTCTTTTAAAAACGATGTTAACAATATTAGCATTTACAGGAATTATATAATTATACGTGAATACGATGTACCTTGCATAAAAACACTAGGTATTTGAAAGTGTGTACAAAGTATCACAGATTAAGGAATGACAGACTAAGTTATATGTACATAGATACACAGTGTTCACATATTACATATTACAAGTTCTTGTAGTAACGAAACAGCCAAACCACATACACAACACACACGCATACTTGACATCATATCCCGGGAATTTTGTTAATCTGACCAACCCGGAACTCAAGCTATCGCTTCGAGAAAAGATAGGCTTTGCCCTTGCGCTTCGCTTGGCTCGTCTTGGCGGGGACACTGCGGTGCCCCCAGAATAAAAAAAAAAAATTGTGCTGTGAGAATAAATAAAAAAAAAATGAAATTGTGCTGTGACACATACTAGAAGTGAAACTTCAATGGACAAGTGAAATGATACGCGATATATCGTCTCCCCTTCCACGCAGTTTTCGTGGCAGAAAAATCCTAATACCCCCCGTCTATATAGAAGTTTTAGTTCAAAAGTTAGAGATCCTTAAAATAAATTCAATCGGACGTAGTCGCGGACCGAACCTAGTGGTTTATAAGACAATAGGCTCAGTCTGTCTGCCTAAACGTTCGGTTAGTTCAACCGTTGCCTCTAGTTTATGCAGATAAATTGTCGTCATTATAAAACTTAGCCAGAAGCGACACCCGTTCAATCAAAAATTATTTATTTTTCAATCATTCTAGTAAGTAATCGATCATGTTTTCACTTGTCAACAAATTATATACCTCTAAAATAGCGTCATAGGTCGTCAAAGATCAACAACTTTTCAAAACGCAATTACATATTACACAAATAGGGAATCAAATCCTAAACTAAAAAAATCCCATCGACACACCTTTACTAAACATAGAACAAAATGCGGGTAAGGTTACAAAGCTAAGTGATACCTACCTACCAACAACAAAGCTAATGCATTTATTAAGAACAAAGACACGACCAATAAAACGGCAGCAGTTAACTCTAATCAGTCTAAAGCAGCTATATGCCTTCGTATACTGAGATATCCTGTCAGGATGTTCTTATCTATATGAATGGACAAGTCAGCTCGACTAATAGGTCTAGTGGTTCCTGTAGAATGTGACACAGAAACGCCATATGTCGAGGAAATCAGGGTAATTTTACTTGCTTATCTCCGTGTTCTACAATTTATCATTACTCCTGTGGATCTAAGAGGGTATTCCGTTGTGAGATGACTTTTAAGGGATGTGGTGTGAGATTCGAGTCAAAAGGAAAGGTAATTAGATTTTGGGTTAGATATTTCAAATTATGTATCGTGTTACAAAGTAACTACGTTGTGGAGGTTAGATAGGCAGTTGCTCTATGTATAAACTGGTATTCAGCTGCACCCAGTTAGACTGGAAACCGACCCCGACATAGTTGGGAAAAGGCGAGGCAGATGATCGTCACCTCAAATATGCCTCCAATATTTGACATAAGAAAAAGTTTTTTCAAAAAAAAAGAAAACCGCCTTCAAAAACTAAAAAGTGATAAATAACTTTAGCACACAAGCACATTACTTTACTTTCGGACTAAAGTTATTTATCACTTTTTAGTGTTTGAAGGCGGTTTTCTTTTTTTTGAAAAAACTTTTTATTTTTCGCTTTTTAGTGTTGCCTTAACATCCAAATCCATTAAAAAACGCCAACACACTTAAAAGAGATTGTGAGTCCTCCAGTGATTGAAGAAACTAAAGCGTCGTCTAAGTAAGTTTTTTTGGGAATTTGTTGATTTTCTCAAAAAGGGCTGTACCAATTTTGATAAAATTTATATGGGACCTTTTCGAAATAAACCACTTTCGAACAAAAAAAGAATTTTGCAAATCCGTCTATATATGACAGAGTTATGCCCGAACATACATAAAAAAATATATATTATATATAAACATTCGAATTGATATCCTCCTTCTTTTTGAAGTCTGTTAAAAAAGACGTTACCTTTTATTGACAATAAAACATAGGAATATAATCATACCATTGTGACTAGGTTTTCCTAGCCGTAGAATTTTATGACACCTTTTAAATGATCTGCCTCAAAACGTACAAAAAGTAACGTTCTGAAACCTATTAGATCAGTAAACGATGCTTTATATTCATATTATTCTTGTTTTCAAATTGACCGTTTTACAACACGCGACGTATTATAGCAAAGACCACGTGAAACTATCACGTGCTGCGCGCAAAGATAAGAATCGGGAGAATTATATCAGCCATTGTATTCTGTAAACTGTAAAAGTGAAGTGAGCTTGAGATGAGCTGTGATCCCACCTGACTGCTCAAGTCCTCACTTTACCTACATTCACGGAGGGTGATTTTAGTTACAGAATAGCACAACATTATTATCTGCCCGTGCCCTGCTTTTCTGTCTAACCAGATACAGCTGAATACTATAATACTATAATTTTTTTATAGTGTTATTACATAGAACGACTGCATGTCCTTGCTCCACAACCCAGTTACTGGGTAACACGATACTCCTTGGTAAGGACGGTTATCAGATTTTCTGGGAAACAAACGATGACGACTGTCAAAGATCTAGGAATAAGAAACGACGCACTAGGATAGCACTAAATGCTGTAGAAAATAAAATTATTTCTGATTTAGTAAACATACAAAAAGCTAGTGAAAAAACGGATACTTACACCATAATAGTAAAAGAAAAAAAGGAACAGAAGACTGAATTCTAGTTAAGATATTAATAAAAAGATACTCAGTGACCTCTTTATAGGAATACCTGTCGTAAATAGATAAGAATTACCAATTTTATCAATAAAATTGCGAGATATCAGAAATCTAATCGGTTTAGTCATACAAACACCTTATTGAAATGATAAGAAACTAGTTATCTAATGTCCGTTCATGCTTTGAACAGCAATTTTCAATGTTGTAAAAAAACTCTTAAGATCTAAAGTGTGATATATCTGAAGGGCTATTATTGTAATTAAAAACGATCAAACTCTATTCGACAAGACAATTATTGTTAAAAATGTATCGAAAAAAGAAATCGCAGAAATGAGACTTACGAATTTATGAGAAAATGCGCGGAAAGGCGTCAAAAAATCGCAACGAAAAAGTGATATTAAATTCGTGTTCTGAAAAATTGTATTGCAATGTGCGTTTGCTCTAAGCTAAACAACTGATTAACATTCTTATGAGGTACGGTCACCAAAGGAGATAAGTATCCATATCACCGGAAACAGTTGAAGTTTACTTAGAAACCGATAGGTTTTTATGAATAAAATAAAATACAATTTATAGAGAATAAACAGTTCAATGATTTAATAAAATTTCATTTGAAAGCCCCCATTGGTTTCTAAGAAATCTTCAACTATTCCCGACGACATAGATACTTATCTCTTTTGCGTACTGTACCTACTACCTAGTAAGGTCAATATTCAATCACTGCCGTACCTAAAACTAGACAAGAACCAAAACTTAGAAACGTAAGTTCCATACGCCAAACCCAAGGCCCTAAATACTTCAAGATATTGTTTAGGTTAAAAGCACGCACAGCTAGTAACTGCCTTCTGTTACAAGTTAATAATAATAATAATAATAATAATATGTGGGGACATTTTCACACACGGCCATCTGACCCCAAACTAGGGAGACCCTGTACTATGGGTGTCAGACAGCTGATATACATACACAAATACATTTTTTTTTTGTAAATACATACACTTATAGATAAACAACACCCAGACACAAAGCAAACACAAGTGCTCATCACACCGTTGTTTACCCTGGGCGGGAATCGAACCCGCAACACGCTGCGCAGCAGTCGATCGCTCAGCCACTGCGCCAACCGTGTCGTCAAAAGTTACAAGACACTTTATCGTTGGTAATTAACCTTCAAAGATAACGCTGAAGGGAGATAAGGCAGGCAATTAAGTTGCTCTATGAAAGGTCACAGTCTCTTTATCTGAAGCTGGGGGTAGGTCGGTACCTATAGTTAATGAAACAAGAAAAGCTGGAGTAGATAACAATATTGAAAAATACAAATGGAGATTAGCATTCCTTTTCTTTGATCTTAACAAATTAGATGTAGGTTTATTACAACGTATTTTAGCTGCTCTGTTGTCCGACGTAATTAAAATTAGTTATAGTTTAGTTTCTAGATAAATATTAAAACTTTGTAAGATAACACTAGATTGGGGGTTCGATGGAAATATCATATCCAAAGCATAAAAAGATCCTATATTAATAAAGATCAAAAAAATATAAACTTACCATTAATTTGTTATTTTAGTGACAAAGTTAAAGTGTCATGTTAGCATTCAGTGACTAAATAAAGCCAAAATATCTAGATTTAGACGAGATTAAACTTCTAACTTTGTAACGATGAACATTAAAACTTCAAGCACTAATTGTGTACAGACTTGGAACTGTCGTATCGCACATATTAAGTCCCAAACAAATAACGGCTACATACTAAACAGCACATGCTTCCCTGCTCGAAAATTCTAGAATACGGTTCAAAAGTTTGAAAAAACGTTCGAAATTCATAACCTTTTGAGGCCGCCATCGAATGCTTTCGTACGTTCATTCAAGGTTCGTGAGACTCGAAACCGGTTGCTTCGGGAATCCGATCCTCGAGAGAAGAAACAAAAAAAAAAAAAAAGATAAACTTTTTTTTTTTTTTTGTTTATTTTTTGTACCATGTGACGGTGAGTGTACAGCCTCGTGTTGCAGACGGTAATGATTGATCGGTTAGTTTTGGACTTTTTGGTCGACCTTAATACGGGCTTGTGCGGGAGAGTGAATGTTTTATGGGTGATTGTTTGTCTTCTGTCTAGCGGTCAGTAAAGACATTAGATGCTAAGAAACGTATATTTATTTGACAGTCTCATATGTCGTATGTCATAGATGCTGAAGGACCAATTATTATAAGAGCGACAATGTTCT
This sequence comes from Charanyca ferruginea, assembly GCA_947361185.1. Taxonomy (NCBI): domain Eukaryota; kingdom Metazoa; phylum Arthropoda; class Insecta; order Lepidoptera; family Noctuidae; genus Charanyca; species Charanyca ferruginea. The sequence continues at coordinate 59,707,625 of OX376055.1, forward strand.
CAAACAGTAAATAAGAAGTTTTACTCCATCAACATCTGTGATATGGTTGGTAGGTTAGGTACAGAGTACATCTTTGGGGTGTAAAGTAATAAAAAAGTTGTCGTAACTTAAAACCTGCGCCGTGGTAAGAATATTAACTAACTTTTAAAGAAATAGTTTTGTAAGATCTTGCCAGTCCATACTGCCCTTATGGACAACCATAGCTTAGGTTGTGATGTTAAATAAACTTCGAAGAAATACTAATGATTTAGACTTAATAAAATATTCAGACGCGAACACACATACATAAGTAACCTATAGAAGTAGGAACGAATCAAACTACTTATTACTCACAGCAAGATTATTTACCATGACTGTACCAAAAGTAATTTAACAACACGTTAAATTATACTAAGTAAGTTATATCGAAAGTCGACAGTCAAGTGAAAGCGTAAAATGTTTCCATTGAAGAAAAACCTCAAGATGGAGATAACAAAAAATACTGACCTTAAAGGTTTTCTTTAAGAGATTAGCGATTACCGAGATTAAGATCTAAATGTTTTAAAATTAATGATTTACAAATATTTTAAAGTATTTCCTGCTGGTCAGGATTCCAAAAAGAATTCATCAACTTCGGCGAGAGGACAATATGATAAAATCAACTTCATTTAGCTCAAAACTCCCGGTTGATAAAGTTAAATATGAGCAAAAAAACATTGACAACTTGAAGTGCACGAGTTGAAGCTTGCATCTGTGAAACAAACGACAACACAACTGAATCGGATCTATTTAAAGAAACCATAGCTTGGTTTGAAGTTAACAGATCGATGCAATTTGGCAAGATTACAAGTAGTAATTGATAAACTGATCCAGTACCTGTTATCAACATTTTAACTGGTAACAGAATATACTTAGCGATGAATTGGGAAATTTGTCCAAAAGCAACATATCTGAAATCGTGGAGTAGTGACAAAGAATATAGCGTAGCGTATACCGAGACAATAAATAAACCAAATAGATAACTACTTGTATAAATGACAATGAGCCAGAACAATCAACTAAGTAGAGACACAAATATTGAATACTCGACCAAACAAGGAATTTGACTGGAAAAATGTATACACAAATATCTGTATCTGCAATCAACAAGTTAAAAAGAAAATTCACAGGAAAAAAACAAAAAGATACTTAGTCAAGACTACGAAGGACCAAGGATGAAGGAGCTTCTATTTATAGAACAGATGGATACCTCCACGATGTTCGTGAAATGACATGGCACAGATCTACAGATCTCTGGCGTAGCAACAATAAACAAGCTGACAGTAATTGTAAATAAAGTGCTATGGTTGATATGGACTGCAGCCCTAATGTTGAGAGATGTAATGTTTGGAAAACCAAATGTTTGCATTTTGGGTTTGGAGAATTTCAAGGGGATATGATGGGTTGAAGACAGTGTTACTATCGTGGGTAGAAACTGAATGAGCGTGGAGATTGGAACATTTAGAGAGAGACGTTTACACTGCCGATTGGTAGGACTGGTGGACTGGTGGGTGTGACTTCAGCTTAGATATTTTGAGATCAATCCGACCAATTTTCATTTTACGTGTAAAAACCCGCCGAGGTCATTAAAACATTGTGTATATTTGTGAAGGGTGCTGTGTGTCAGTAAATCGATCAGGTAGGTACGACTACTTGATTGATTGAAATAACATTTCCATCAAAATTGTAGGTTAAGTATCGAAATATTCCTTAACTTCACGATTAATTTCACGATTTTCCATAATTAGGAGAAACTTTCTTTTATATTTACTTTTACTAATATTAACTAATAAACTATTCATTCGATTTCAAAATTGTCTCACCTATAGGAAGCTACGTAATACCCAAGTGGTCCACTCTGCCACAGGCTATATTTTAATATCGAAAAATTAGGAGGATGAAGTTGCAGCAAAAGCGAATGTTAAATAAACAACAAGTTTCAATACGAATGAGTAAAGAAAAATATTCAGAATTAGGCAGAAACTTACGTTCGTCATCGGTAAAATGAGTTAACTTAGTTTTCGATGAAACGCAGTGACTAATTCCGATGAGGAATAAGTAAAACGGAGACTGTTTTAACACATTTAAAATCCACGTAATTTTAAACAGGCAAATTTTTACAATAATACCTAATGTTCAAGGAGAAATTGATCCAATTGGAGGAGTTTAATTTTAGTATCTACCTACATGTAAAACATCTGGTACTTTTTTCAACTAATTCTCTGAACTGATCTTATCGTAACTTCTGTCTAAATAATACTAGCTTTTGCCCGCGACTTCCGTCCCCGTCCCGTCTGTCATTCGTAGATCTTTGACAGTCGTTACGGCTAGTCAGAAGCAAACAAAACTGACGCCCAGTTTCCTACGTGCCTACGTGGTAACTGAGTTGTGGAGGTCAGAAAGTATTGGTATTATATTTATTGGTATTCAGCTGAATCCCTTAGACTGAAAGCCGACCCTAAGATAGTTGGGAAAGGGTTAAGCAGATGATGATGATTCATCTACTCTTGGTACGCTATAAGAGTCACTAGTTTAAACACAATATATTAAATATTATAACATAATAATCCATGACAAAGGACTGTAAAGTAAACACGAGTAAAGGAATTCCAATTAAAATGCGTATAAGTAGGTACCACCTACTTACTTCGATGTGACGGATCATTTTGCACTTAGGTACCTAGCTAAAACTTAAACGCAACAATGGCGCCGATTCCCTTGTCCATGTCCACAAACTAAAACTAGACAATTGGCATCTCTCACTACCAGGCAGCTGAAGAAAAGGACGGCGACAAACAAGGATTAAGTTAGAGATGTCAAATTAGTATTATTATTATTATTATTACTGTATGAACATTTTAGATCAACTTAAATTGACAACTCTTCTTAATATCTGTCTCTTTCTTGTTTTATTGGAAAGAAAGAGATATAATGGCTTAAAATAAGTTAAGCTCGTGCAAAAGAGAATTGGCACCAATGTCCTGTTTTTGCTGGATAGTAATGTAACATTTTCGTTGGTTTGCTCTATTTGGAAAAACAAGCTTAGTTTCTTATAATAGGGTATTACACCCATTTTTGAAAAGAGTCTCAATGAAATTCTGTAGTGCTAATATGCCACCAAAAAAAACACAAAATTTTTATTCAATCGATAAATGCCATAAAAAAGCATCTAAATTTTAAATTTTCAAATTTCGCGCGTAGTTCGACTAAAACGCCTCTAACTGGACGCCATATTGCTCAGCGTAAATGACGTCAGTTCGTTTTGTATCAAATGAGCTCATATTAAATATGATAATTGTATATAATTTAAAAATAATTAAAAGCATATTTTGTAATAGGTGTAATAATGAAAAAATTACGTTGGTTACGAAAATTATAAAAGTACAAAGCCTATATTACGCCAATCGGTTGACTGACAGTTGACAATTTTTTGTTTACACAGCCGTATGGCGTAATGACATGGCGCTACTATTTCACAGTGTTTTATAACAGAATAAAAATACTGAAAACTTTAAATTGAATTTAAAAATTTGTTTTGTTATTTTATGCTCTAACACTTTTATTTTCCGACTGCTTTATGCCTAAACTGTCTCAATAACATATTTATAGATTTTTTCTCGTATAGAGTAAAATACCCTATTGACAGCTCTTCTTAATATCTGTCTTTTTCTTGTTTTATTGGAAAGAAAGAGATAAAATGGCTTAAAATAAGTTAAGCTGGTGCAAAAGAGAATTGGCACCAATGTCCTGTTTTTGCTGGATAGTAATGTAACATTTTCGTTGGTTTGCTCTATTTGGCAAAACAAGGTTAGTTTCTTATAATTAAAAAAAGGTCAGGCCAATCACCCAAGCTTATATTCCAGTACAACATCAAAATTACATTTGAAACATTTATCTATCTTCAAAGTGTAGTATCTTCAAAGTGCAGTTTACGTAGACACATTTAAAGACCTAAATGTATCTAAACATGTACAACAATCGTGAACCAACTTCCAGATTGCATTAGTAACTCCAACAAAAATATAAGAATGCATTTAGTAAATAAAATGGATCTTATGTACCTATTTCGTATAACAACACAACGAACTTCAAATTTCGAAGTAAATATTTACAGAAATGACATACAGGTTCTTTCAAAAGTATGTATTGATAAATAACTTGCAAGTTGAAGATTTTATTTTGTTTTAAACTTGGACAAAGATTTCAATCATAGGTAGAGTCCAATTGGAATGTGGTGTGGAGTGGAGGTGCTGTCCAAACAAAGGACGAGCTTAAAATGTCTCTTACAAACAATTGTGATCCTTGTACAGACGCCAGCATATCAAGCCATACCTAACTGTCAAATTTTCCCAATTAAATATGAACCTTATGCTTTTGTGATAAAGTTGAAAATCTATCAAAGAAATTTGACAGAGCTTGATGTGCTGGCCTCTGTACAATCTACCTTAGATTAGGCATGCAAACACTAATGAATGCCGAAGTAGTGTAGCATAGAAGAGTTTCTCAAAGATAATAGTCGGTCGAACTAATATGTGATTAATTATTTATTTATATTTTAACGACTTTAAATAATAAAATAAATTAAATTAGTATTCAATTTTCTACTACGACATTACATTGAAATACATCTTCTTTGAATAATTTTTTTTTTTAATTTGTTTTTTGAATTTATTTTGGAATACAATTGTTTGAATTTATATTGACATACTTAATCTACATTTTTTGACATTGACATTTAGTTTTTTTTTATTATTATTTTTATTAATGACTAATAATGTTGACCAATATGAAATGTAATAATGTTTTGAAGTTTTTATGGCTATGATGATATTTAATTTTGTGTTACATTTATTGTTACAACCACTGTTCGACACAAATGTAAATTTGTTGATGAATAAATAAAATAAATAAATATTGTAAAAAAAAATCACGAATGAAAATTATATTTTTAGGAGATGAATTATAATTATTTGTTAACAATGGCATGTCCATATTTAACCTTTTGAACGTCACATTCGAGTATAGATGACAGCCACGGTCACGACTACATGACAGACTTCTTTATGTTATTCGTAGCTTGGGGCCGAGGGCACGTTTTTTGCCAGTCAAAAAAGCAAAAACGTGCCCACGGCGAGCTACGAATTCATCCTCTAATACCTATCTATAACCCTGTTCACAAGACATTAACAAAAACCTTTTTTACAGTCCGTTCAACCGATTTTGACTCATATTGCGTTGGTAGCATGACAAATGGCAACTGCAGTAAACAGTTGTTATTGTAACCACTTTTTTGCCTCTAATGTCATTCTTAAGCCTACGGAATAGAAGTCAAAATCGGTTGAAGGGACTGTGAAAAAGGTTTGTGTTTATGTCTAATCTTATTGTGAACAGGGTATAGGATAACTTATTTACTCGATGCGTTTCGGCCGTATAGCGATGACCGTATTACAAATCCACCCTAAAGAAGAAGACATTCTTTGCCATCCCTCACTGAATTGGAAGCAGATACGATCAACAGCCTAATCCCGTTACACGCAATTAATGCCAATGACTTACACTTGACAATTAAAATAAAAAAAAAGCAGCCAAGTGCGAGTCGGACTCGCCCATAAAGGGTTCCGTAGCAGCAAGTAACATAATATAATATAATTTTTTTTTTATTTGTGTTGATTGAATGAAAGGTAAATTGCGGTTTACGATTGACGTGTTAAAAAAACTACTTACTAGATCTCGTTCAAACCAATTTTCGGTGGAAGTTTACATGGTAACATCATATATTTTTTTAGTTTTATCATTCGGTTTAGAAAAAAATGATATGAGAAACAAACATTTTGAGTTTCAGTTCTAAGTATGGGGAATCCCCATTATTGTTTTTTTTTTCAATTTTTGTGTAAAAATCTTAATGCGGGTATATATATAAGTATACAATATGGAACTCACTTATATGCAATAAATGAAACCTCAAGTAGTAATAGTCCACAGAAGTATAGCAAAATTAAATATTAAATTAAAAACCGAAAATTATAAAAGTTAAATTTTCAAACAAAATAAATTCAGTTAAAGTAAACACTCTGTTTAAAGACAACGTACCTTGACCCCGGAGCGAATTTTACATTTAGGCAAGTAACTAGAATAGGTACATAATAGAGTCGTGATAGTTTGTAGTTTTGCACTCCGTGGCAACCAATGATATTATATTAACATTGGTGGCAACGTCGCTTTTCAGTGTTAAGAGGATTCAAGTTCATTGTGTCATTGACCTAATGATCCAATTCTACAGAGTGTTGAAATTTGTTCAAAATTAATACTCTACTTTTTGACCTAATTACTGGACCGATTTCGTTCATTCAGAAAAGGCGATAACAAGTAATTCGTATAATTTATTGCATATATGTGGTCCCCATTCTGTATATATAAATCAATAAATAAAAGACATCTACTTACCAACAGTATAGTTCTTATAGTTTCGGAAAAAAGTGGCTGTGACATACGGACGGACGGACAGACAGACAGACATGAAGAATCCATAAGGGTTCCGTTTTTTGCCATTTGACTACGGAACCCTAAAAACATTAATTGCGTTCTCTCCGTTGTTGGGTACAGTAGGTAAGGCCGACGTATCTTGGCGGTCCTGAAGTTAGCCGATTTGCTGCGCAGTAGACAATTTCGTTCCTAAAAGATCCATTGCGTAGCCTAACAGCTAACTTCAGGACCGCCAAGATACGTCGGCCGTACTGTAGACAAACTTTTTAAACGTATACAGCAATGGATTGCGTATGTCCGTCAAATCCTTTTGAGATAGCAAGTGTGTTACGCAGTTAGGTACCCAAACGATTGATGACGTCGCGTCACTTGTAGGAAGGCTGTCTGCTTGAGACATATTTGTTTGTGAGTACCTACCTAGGACGTGATAGAGACGTTTTATTTTAAAATTACACTCCTTTTTTTTTTTTTCTGTATGGCATCTCACAGTTCAACCTGAGGGTTGGTTACTGCTTAACCTGACAATCCCGTGGTGCCTTAAAAGTGACTTTTAGGGCCTCCAGCCAGGGCAAAAACTTATAAACTAAGTGACTACGCTAAGGGCACCCCCTGTGGGGTACGAGCCTCGGCTTAGGTCGCCACTGAGAGAGGGCAGCAAAGGGACAGGCTGGATCGGGTCTCCATTAATTAGGGGCTATTTTAAAGCTAAGCGCTCAGCGACGCGGGCTGGCGCTAGCAAGGGTCGGGGGGGGGGGGGCGTTACGGGGTCGTCGCGAGGGACCTCGGCGGCGAGGTCGGAATGATTTCACTCCTCTTCACTGCTTGTTTTATAAACCACTCAAATGTTTCATATATAGAATTTAGTGGAGGGGGCCGTAATTTAAAATTGAAACATCTCATCACTGGCCTAGGCCTTTTCCCCACTATATCGGGGTCGGTTTCCAGTTCAACCGGATGTAGCTGTATACCAGTGTTTTTTACATGCAGCGACTGCCTATCGAACCTCCACAAGCCGGTTACTGGGTAACACGATACCCCTTGGTAAGACTGGTTGTCAGACTTTCTTTCTGGCTTCTGACTACCCATAACGACTACTGCCAAAGATCTACAAATGACAGCTGGAACCAACGGCTTTACATGCTTTCTGAGGCACGGAGAGAACTCGGTATGAAAGGGATGATCACCCATCCACAGATCGACCGCTGCTAGCGTAGCTTAACCTTTGACCGGTCGATCTGTACTCTTTAACTTCGCCACGAGCTCCTAAAAACACACAACAATCAATCATATTTCTATTTCAATTGAAACACCTCATAAAAATATATTTTACATTTCACCTACCTTCGCGGTTTCTTATCTGGTCTCCGTGTGTGAACTGTGAAGCCTCGAAGACGAAGTCTGATGTTTCCAATCGGATATGTACCTAGGTATGATAAGTTTGGGATACCTACCACCAGTACTTGCCTCGTTATTTTATACATAAGTTGTGGTACAATTACCTGTTTTAATAATTTAATTTATTTGGAAATGTTCTCTTTGTTTCTTCTAGCTATGACCAGACTTAAGAGGAAATACCACGGGCTAGAGAATTGAAAATTAGGTATTTGTAAAATCTATTGCTGTCGCGCGATGCCCGAACACGAACCGCAGAGCGCGATAGAGACAACTGCAACTTTGACCGAAAATACCTATTAAAAGTACACAAAATCAATGATTCGTAGTCCCCTGATTTCTTCTCCAAAACTTAACCGATTTAACTGCTTTTTTCATTAAAAAATAAAGAAAGGCTTTTGCCGTGTTCCTATGTTTTCTATTTTTTATATAATCAAGTCAAATTTGTTTTCTGAATGTTTGAACACAGCGGAAAATCAAGCCAATTTTTTAGGTTTTTGAATATTCATATCTCTTTTAATAATAAATTTATGAGAAAAAGGAAAACATAGGGACATGCCAATAGTAGCCATGGATATTTAAAAAAAAAAAAAATTGATCTACTGGCATTATCCAGGGAGGAAACAGGGGACTGTTTGTATGGAAAAACGGCCCTTGTGTTTCCTCTTAAAAGGAGAAGAACTATAACCCGACCACGTATCCGAGACCATTCCTAAAGTAGCTGTGCGGTGCGGTAGAGATGTGGTGACGTAACACGAGAGCTCACTGATACGTCAATTTGTGACAGCTTTCACTCCTCTCGCACCGCGCAGCTACTTCAGGAATGGTCTTAGTTAAGCGGTTGGGCTTTATTTTATGCCTACCACCTGAAATGGTGTTCTGTAAATATCTCCTTTGGTAAATTTAGGTGTAGTGATGTGAGCTGTCATCTTACAATGCTGGACTGACCGCTTACTACACTTAGCATAGAGTGGGACACCCTGCGGCACAATGGACCGACGCGACGGTTTGAAGGTGGCTGGCAGCGGATGGATGCGGACTGTCCAAGACCGGGTTGGTAAGCGATGTCTGGTGGAGGTCTACGTTCAGCAGTCGACGGCTATAGGCTGATATGATGAAGATCAGTACTTCTTGTCTTACAACTATTTGGTTGTGTAATTAGGATTAGGTACAGACGCCAGCAGATCTACCAAACTGTCGAAAATCCCAGCCTTATCGTTTTGTGGTAAAGTTGAAAATCTATCAAAGACATTTGACAGATTGTTGTAGCTTGAGAGCTTGACGCTTCTGATCATGTATACTTTATAAAGCCCGTCACATACGTAGCTATAATATATATTATAGCTAGCCACCACACCAGACACGGTAGCTTAGGGTTGCCAACCTTACTATATAATATAGTATCCTACTATATTAGAGGCCCGACTACTATATTTAAAAAAAAAGAAATAGTAGGCGAAACTACTATATTTTAAAGCCATCAAACTCTTAGCAATATGTGTAAGCGTAAAACAAAACGTCAATACCAATTTTTAACGATTCTGGAATGTCAAGTTGACAGATGCGTTCAATAATTCACAAAATACTCTTAAAAAAAATAAAGTACCTACCTAATTTTTGGAACCTACTATTTTTCTTTTTCATCTTTTCGTTATCTACTATATTGTTATGGGTAAAAATTTTAGAACTACTATATTTGACCGTCAAAGAGTTGGCAAATCTACGGTAGCTATTAGGTATATTAATGTATATTATAGCTACGTCTGTGTCGGGCTTAATAGGAAAGCTGTTATCAATACCTAATGCCGTCGACTCCAAGATCCACATATAAAATTGATATAAACTAAGGATACAAATAACTGAATGCAGTCTATTTTTCACACTCTCCATGTATATTCAGCGTGTACCTACAAAAATTATATCCATAAAAAAGCTATTCTAGGTACCATGAGCCGTCCGTGTCGTGAGGTTGATAGGTTCAAATTCTTAACTTGAACTATAGTGAACTTACCACAATCAAGTTACTTAGAAGTAAAGAAAAGAAATAGGTAAGTTATTTCAACCATGTATCACAATTTAGGATAGTCTGTTAAAAATTAAGACATGAATTACAAATATCTTTATTATTTTCGGATTTTGCGAATCGGAATTCCTTTGCTTACTTGTAATACCCTTACTTTTGCGCTAAATTGACCATTTATATTTTTATTCAAAACGGGACATTGCAGAAAGGACGGCAGGTGTGATGTCACAATAATAAATGTATATGTTTTCATAGGCTGCTTATTATACCTATATAATGTCCATGGAATTAATTTTGTTCTGTATTTTATAAGTGGAGACTTGTTATTGGCTGTCTGTCTAATATACTGTTTTTTGTTCTGTTTGCTTTGGCTGTAAGTCTTCCATGTTCTTTAAATAAATAAATAAATACCTATGTTAAGACCATGAAGTAAGTATAAGTTGAGACCATTTATTTCAGAAAATTTTGAACATTCAAATAATATTAGGTAAGTATCTTAATATAAGAACATTTGCTATAGATTTTGCATTTTTTTTAATAAACTCTAAAAATTATAGATTGAGAACAACGGATTAACTCACTGTGTTGCGGGATTCGTCCGGCTAGGTTCGATGGCATACGGCCACCTTCAATCCATTCTCAATCTATAATGTGTAACAATACTCACGTTTCGTTTAATGAAACTCTACAAACAATATAGACATTACTATATCTATTCAATAAAGCTATTGTGCAAGTATACAATTAAATCTTATTTATATCTAGACCTCTACCAAAGGAACTAGTAAATCTGTGCTTCTACAAACTAAAATAAATACATGCTTATTCACGATCAAAGGAAGCAAACTTAATCGCTATTTTCTTATTTCTAAGTAAAGCAAATATTTGCTATGAACACGTGGTGACGACTAAGATGTTGACTAAGTGAAGTGCTAGGGTTGCTCCCGGGCTAGATGTTAGGTTCTTAGAATTTGCAATAATTTGGTCAGTCTCAGGGAGAATCTATTTCTACAGGTCGAACGACAACGTACGGCAACTACAGGAATGCTCGAGAATTCGCCGAAAGATGCCAGACTTTTTGACTTCTATCTAATTTGAACGTTAACACAATTAACATAAAATTGATTATCACCATCATCATATCAGCCTATTGCTGTCCACTGATGCACGTAGGCCTCTCTCAGCGATCGCCTACCAACCTGGTCTTGGGCAGGCCGCATCCATCCGCTGCCAGCCACCTTCATTAATCCATCGTGCCACAGGGCGTCCCACACTACGGTTGCCCTAACGCGATCTCACTCTAGAGCGTGTCTGCTCCATCTACCGTCTGCAGACGTGATTTTACCACGTTTCAAAATTTAATTTCCCTTCCCTTCACCGGCAGTGTACCTAAATAGAACCTTAGGGCACACCCTCCCTCACAAATACGCAATAACGTCGCAGGCGAAATAGAAATGTTTTCCGAATAGATACATTTTACGCCTCGGTGATAATGTCTATGTGATGCCTTTATGTTCTAACTTTTGCAAAACTATTCACTATTACAAAGCTCGTTTTCAATCTGACAGTAGCCCTGACTTCGTCTGAACATCTAAAGAAATCTGTTGTGAAATGAGTCAGCCTTCACCAATTAATTTCATGCCCTTTTCGTCACTTCTGAGTAATACGAACGCAAACAATTATAATGAAAGGGTATTAGGATAAGACCCGTATTTATGAAGCGGATTTTAGTTTGAATGTTTAATGTTTGAAATTCCTGTTAAAACGCTTGGTGCTCGGGAAATAATTACCGCTATATTGCACAGCGGGATTTTGACCTAAAATTTTGGATGCGTTCGTGTCCCACTCCATATTATTTAGAATTTATCAGTAAACGATTGAAGTTTTGAATTTTGATTGCAAATGGTTTCCCAGGCGTGTCTAACCCACTTGTATTAATTAGCTGTCTACTTAAACTAATTCTAATGCAAAAATCTGGTATCGATAATGACTAGTTGGGTATCTTAAATCTAAAGTACGGTATCGTAACTGTTCGACTTGACCTAAATGCGAGAAATGAGGAGTACGGTACTCCTCTAAAGGTACTCTTAGTACCATTTTAAAGCATTAATTTTATATTTGAAAGTCCGACTATTAGCTACAAGACACCCAAAACGCCATATTTTTTTATACTTAAGATTCCTTGTTAAACTCAGGCCAGAATCTAGTTAGTGGAGTACCGTCCTTCTAGATAGGTTACGGGGTATCCTGTGTTTAAAATAAACAGAAAAGAGTTGTTAATTTGTATCTTAAAATGCATACAACCGGTTTCAGAAATCCACACCACACCCCACCTTATTGGAACATTCCTTATTTGGCAACGCAGTTAAATGTGGGGCCACGCAGCCCTTCACACTTTCGCTTTCCAAATTTAAAAATGTCGCCGAACATCTTTGTAAGTTTAAAAAACATGATCAGACATACCATACTCATAATACACGGGGCCAAACAATGGTCCTAATACATATACGAGAACGCACACTTAAATATGTGTCCTCCTATTGGTTAGAAAGTCGGACAGACAACCACACACGGCCAATGTGGTTTTATTGCAAGAACTCGCTCTGCTCTAGTGCTTTTGTGGTGTACTAATGTACACACATGTCTCAAGTTAATGTTTGATGTCGAGTTTTATATTGAAACTGATGCTGTACGATACGTTTTCCAAGTCGAGAGGGAAAATAAAAGGTTATTTACTCTTTAAAGGTAAGTTTATATTGACATAACTGGAGGTAGCCAACTAAGTTATTGATACTTGTTGGAAGTAGTCCTTCATGGATAGAAAGCTATTGAAATACTGTTAGGAGCGCTATGAAATATTGCTAGCTACCGTTTAATTAAGATTGTATAGAATGATTAAATAAGCGGACCTAAATAACAGGTGTGTGTTTTCTTATCGCTGTTTGTAACTCAGACTCATTATACGATAACAAAACGAATAAGTACGGATGTAATGTACACAGAGAAAATAGCAATAAATCAAGGTGAGTAAAATCTTAGTGGCATCCGTCAGAACCACCAACAGGAACTTCGGCATTCAAAGTCAAAGACAAAGTTAAGTGCTCATTAAACAGAGACTACTCGACTCTACTCTAAAATTAGTCGACTTGTACTCCAACCTCACTGAAAGATGGTCCATAAAACCGCGGCGAAAACCAGTTCTTTGTTACCACCGTAGTTAGCTTGTGTACCTGCGTACCAAGAGAGCTTATATAAAACCACAAAATGTGTTTACACTACATGGATCGTTGCGTACGAACGAAGATCGTTTGCGCGGCAACATACGGAACGATGCACTCGTTTCAATTGAGAAAAGTCGCTACCACGAATTGTCACAATCTCTCAGTACTTGTACCTCTACAACGCGAACGTCCTTGACGCACAGAAACGACTGTTTTAGAACGAGGACACGTACATATACCCGTTCGGCTCTACTCGTCAGTTTTATCTACGTTTCTGAACGGAAACAGATCTGAATTGCATCTCTGTTGTAAATCTTCTTCTTTTCGAATCGATGGTTTTCCTTTATGCTAGACTACTTGGGCCCAGTAGGTAGACACATTTATCGCAGCATCAGTGGCGTTTTTAATGTCCTCTAATGTGCAGGTGTAGGGGCACTTTGGGCACTGTAGTAAGTGGGCCATTGTCTGTTCAGGGTCACCGCACTCACACTGGGTGTCGGTGGGATCTATTATGCCCCATTTTGCTAGATTGTGTTTGCAGGAAATAATAGTTTCTCATCTCTGTTGATGCAGTGACGGAAACAAGAAATTGCGTAGATGCATAACCCAGTGGTAGTTAGTGTAATGAAAATACGGTTGTTTTTAGGTGCATGCGGAAAAGTGAATGTTTTAAATAAACATGTCATTTTTCAACATAGGTATATCATTTTACTGCAAAATAAAAGTGTTGTGCTTTACTTTGCCATGCTTTTTACACATACCAAGTCTTTGTTATGTAGGAAGATAGATACTTAAAAAACAGGTTTTCTGCTGGCCCTCTAGTGAATGTTAGTAGGTACCTCAGTATAATGGCTTTTTTGTTTTGAGGTCGCATTACAATACTATTCTTTATATAATCTTAACCGTCCTAAACAAGTCACTGATGAATCATTACCTATTATTAGTACCTATAGCTAATTTAATGTCAACCCTAATCATAATAGAAATAATTATGAGGTAGGAAATACCTAGTGGACCTACTCAAATTAAATGCTATGACAAAAAAACTTTTACACATATAATTAGTCAAATCACTCTAAGTTTGTTTACAAAATTGTTATAAGTACGGTATACTTAGTTATATAGCGTCTTTGGAGACAGGTGATTTGATTTTTAAAAGACAAAACATGATAGGTGCCTTGTACTTGAAATGAAGTGGTAATAGGCTAAAGAGTCTACCTAAGTGATACATACCTACATACCTACTTGAAAGATAAAGACAGAGGGAAACTTCAAGGTACAGCACTAGAAAAAAACAGAGAACTTACCAACCTAGAGGCTAGAGTAGATACCTAGTATTTTTATGTGCTAACCTGGAAGAACTTAGAGTAGACCTTTGACCAGCAATACAGTAGGTACGGTTCTAGACTATTCAAAAAGGATTTTTGTCTCAATCCAAGTTAGTGTGCACGAATACACTTAATTATAAAATCATTAAAAGTGCCATAGGTGATGCAACCCACATCATCATAGTTATCCCTTTTTTCCTTGTAGGTATGATGAGCAGAATTGATTATAGTATAAAACATGACTAGTACCTATATACCTACACTTGCTGTACCCGAAGGGCTATGTACTGTCGACTTTTATGACGTTATCAGGACGATGATAGGAGGGTTGGACGGGTTGGACCTGTTAGTACGGGCTTTAGAAAAGCCTTTTTAAAAAAAACGATTATTTAAATGGGAGTCAATTATATTTAGTGAAATGCACAATTACAGTAATTAATGGGAAACTTGGTCAATATTCTGACTTGCGACCTATCCGGTAGGAGTCTTAACCCGAACTGACGCTATGGCCTGACTAATCTACTAAGTCTAGAAAGGAAGTGATGATGGGGTGCTGACTAGGCACTTAAGGGTGTATTCTAGGGATGTAACAACCCCCCCTTTAAGAGGAACTTTACGGTTTTCGTGGAAAGTTACGAGTTTATTCTTAACCTTGGAAGAGGAATTATTTCAGGTTCTGAATCATTATCTATGGTGTTATCGTTTTGTAATGGTTTTGCTTTGCAGCCAGAATATTTTCCAAACTTCTTACAAAGTTTGTAACTAATGAAAATTAAAATTATAACGATAATAAGGTAAGTTAAAAGTGGATAGTGAGAACTATATTCAATTAGGTTGGGACTAGAATTATTTATAATTTTGTCGACATCTGATAACATTTGGTTGTTGATAACACTAGGTAGTTTTCCTAAGTCTATATTTGACAATTTAGAGAATAACAAATTGGGCTTTGATATATTAAACATTTCCAGATTACAACAGGTTTCATTAATTAGATTAAAATCGGAAACTATAGTTTTAACGTTTATGTTAAAATTGTTCTTTCCAAACAGTTGTTTACTTTTACAAAAAGCTATACAATTAGGTCGAATGTTAAGTACACCAGTACCTAATATTTTGAATTCTACTAAATCAGATTTACACTGGATAGAAAGTCTAGTCGGTTCGGATTGAACAAATATCCATTTGTTTCCTTGCAATTCTTGCCAAATATCTATCTGACCATACATTAATTTAGTTTGACAATACTTAGGTATTTCTGTTACAATTTTTGTTAGTATATCAGTTTCACAGGTAGGTGTTTCTTGAATTGAGCGTGTATCAATATCATCACAAATATAAACTCTGTTTACGGGCTCAGTACAAGATTTTAGATTATTTATACAGGTGTATGTTAGTTTATCTTTACTAATGCCAACATAATTACAAGATGGAACAATCATAGCATAGGAGGTTGGTTTTTCCATGTTATGCGGTATAGGTACTGAAATAGATTTAAATAGGTCTAACTCAAAAGAGTGTACAAGGGGAATTTTGATTACAAAGACTAACTTATTGTTTACAAAATAACATGACAACTTTGACATATCAATCAAAGCATTAATAGTATCTAAATCTAAATCTAAAGGTAATTCTTCGTAACTAGGTAATTTTCTAACATTACTTACTAGTTCATTATACAGCTGATTTGGTGTCATGACCGATGGGTGAAGAGTATTAGTTCTAGTAAATAACATCGAATTTACAAGGTCATCTAATTTAAATGACAGATTAAGTAGACAAGATAATAGTTCATTATAGACATCATTTAACTTTGATTTAATATACAACTTATCGGATATAATTGACAGATTACTAAAAGTACTAGATAGATTAATAATAGCGTCATTCAAACGGACTTCGTTTATAGTTATAGTTTCAAGAGTTTTGTTATAACGGGATAAAGCAGTGCTTGTTACAAGAATATTATCTTTTAAAATAGACGCAAGTTTAATATTATTATTATTTTGGGTTTGAATAGCGTTATTATATCGTATGGCATCGTCTTCATCCATTGTGCCAATGACTTGTTTGAAAAGAGAGCCAACTCCTGCTAACCAAGCGGATCTCTTTTCTCGCCCAGATGTTAAGTGAGATAAGGCATTATAGTCTTTCAGAATATCGCTAAGTCGTAAGACCAGAGGCTGTAGTATATTTGTACATTCGGATTCTTTAAGTATTGTATTTTGTTGACACAAAAGCATAGAAGTTTTGAGTGCATTGTTTATGTTATCTATGTGGGGTTTTAAATATGTTATATCTACAGGTACAAGTAAATGAATATGATCTCTAGTCTGTTTCATGATTCCTATTGGGTCGAAGTATATACCAGGGCTTTTAGTGACTTGTTCGATGGTATCGGATGTTGCAAAGGACAGGAATGTAGATATTCTGAAATATATTATACAAAATATTTAACTAACATTATTTTTTTATATGTTAAAACTAGGTTTGTTAGATTAAGATATAATACTAAGATAATAACTAAATATTAGTTGTTTCCGCCAGTTTTAATTCATCATAGTGATATTTGACATGACGGCGATTAACGAGAAGGGTTAACGTATTGTTGCCATTAATCTTTATGACTTTATGTGGACCTTTCCAGATAGGCGACAGAGCTTTGTTCTGCCGCGGGTGGTGTTTGATATACACCATATCACCAGTTTTGTATTTTATGGGTCTGGTTCTTTTATCATAATAGTCTTTTGATGAGATCTTAGATTTAAGAATGTTTTCCACGGCTTTCTCTCTAGAAAGTCTCATTCTTTGTTGAAGTATACGGACATAACTAGGATATGTAGGTTCTAATGCCGTATCATAAATAGAAGTGGGTATAAATGGTTTGCAACCAAATAATAATTCGTATGGTGTATAATTTGTGGTGCAATGGACTGTGGTATTGTAGGTTAACATTGCCGTGTAAACGTATCTCGGCCAGTCATTTTGGTTGTCATCGACGAAAGACTTTAAATATTCTTTTAGAGTCGCATGACTTCTCTCTAACGCGCCTTGAGTTTGTGGATGATAAGGACTAGACCATAACTGTTTGATCTTCAAAAAGGTACAGGTTTGTTTAAATAGTTCCGCCGTGAAGTTGGTTCCCTGATCTGTGAGGATGGTTTTGGGGATACCAAACTGGGATATGAAATGGATTAAACATTCAGCGGTTTCTTCTGCCGTGGCATTTCGGATAGGATAGCCTGCTGAATATTTCGTAAGGTCATCCTGAATTGTTAAAATGAATCTAAGTTTGGCCGCCCCTGATTCGGGCAATGGTCCAACAATGTCAAGTGACACGCGTTCAAAGGGTTGTGTAGATGTAGATGTGATCTGCATAGGAGCTCGATTGGTTCTACGCAGGGCTTTATTGGTTTGACATTGTTCACATTTTCGGACATAGTCTTCGACATCTCTGCGCATATTACGCCAATAATATTTTTCTTGGATTCTACTAAGCATTCTATTTGAGCCTAAGTGACCTGATATAGGAATATCGTGGTTTTCTTTTAAGATTTTAACAATTTCAGTTGGAGAAGGATAAATTATGATGTTTTTGAAAATATGGACAGTGATTGAAGTAGTATGAAACAAGTATGAAATTATATTATGAATCTTCATAAAACTATGTGAATCAAATGGATTACGAAAGTCTGTTATAGCGAATTCAGTTATGTTTTTATTAATTAATTCAAATTTCAGATTTTTAAGGCTTTTAAAAATATCCTCATAATTGCACTGATCGAAGTGATGGACTTTTACAAAAAGTAAGTAAGATTTTAAATTGTTATTTTCGAAGGAGAGAAAGGAATGTAATGTCCTTTCTTTTTCAAGGATATCATTTGGTTCCGGAAGTTTATCGATAATTTCCGAAATATAAGGATTTGACTCGTCAAGGTCAATGGAAGTTGGTATGATAATGGTTTTTAATTTTGTTTTTAATAGGGTTTCACTATGTTCGTGAATTATAGTATCAAATTGATTTAATTTACTATTTATCTTTTTCAGGCATTTAGAGTAAGTATCGTCGTCGTTCAGGACTTCAGGAGGAGTTGGGATATCAAGATCTTCAGGAAGTTCAAAGTCATCAGGTAATTCAATATTTTCAGGTAAGTCGATAAAGTCAGGTAAGTCGGGAATTTCAGGTATTCCAGGACTTTCAGGATTAAAAGGAGGGATTTCAGGCTGTTGAGCCGGAGGTGGAACACTTACGGGTGGTACTTTGTCGGTAAGTACGTGAGCGGTATCTGGGAATCGAATGGATTTCACAGGGTAACGAGAAAGAGCGTCAGCGTTACTATTTATTTTACCCTTTTTATATTCGATCTCATAGTCATATTCCTCGAGTTTTAATCTCCATCTAACTAGCTTGGAGCCTGGTTCTTTGCAATTAAATAGCCATTTAAGTGGTTTGTGATCAGTTACGATTTTAAATTTGTAACCATAAAGATATGGGCGGAATATTTTCGTCCCAAAAATAATAGCCAGACATTCCTTTTCGGTTACGCTGTAATTAGTTTCAGCTTTATTTAGTGTGCGCGGGGCAAAAGCAATTGGGCGGTCTTTTCCCACCTCGCCTTGAGAGAGTATCGCGGAAATTGCGTAATTTGACGCATCACACGTCAGGACGAAAGGTTTAGTAAAATCAGGATATATTAAGACGGGTGCTGAGATTAACTTATTTTTTAGTGTTTCGAAAGCAAGTTGTTGACAATTAGTCCAATCAAATGGTATATCCTTTTTCAACAAGGATGTAAGAGGTTTTGCTAGTTTGGAAAAATCCTGCAAGAAGCGACGATAATAAGATACCAAACCTAGGAATGATTTTACGTCCTTTGGACATTTAGGGATAGGAAATTCACTGACAGCTTTTATTTTCTCGGGGTTAGGTTTTAAGCCTGCTTCACTAATGGTGTGACCAAGATAAGTAACTTCTTTGCGAAGAAACTCACATTTGTCTGGTTGCAACTTGAGGTTGAATTTTCTCAATCTCTCAAATGTGTGGGATAATTTCTGGACATGGGATGTAAGATCATATGAATATATTACGATGTCATCTAAATATACATAGCAATGTATACCTTGAAGGCCTGACAGGACTGTGTTCATGAGCCTCTGAAAGGTTGCAGGGGCATTTTTGAGACCAAACGGCATTCTTATGAATTCGTAGTGACCCTCTGGTACACTAAAGGCAGTTTTAGGGACATCTTCAGCTGCAATTCTTAATTGATGAAAGCCTGATGCTAAATCAAGAGTTGTGAAGTATTTACTTTTACCTAGCTGGTCTAGGATTTCGTTAATTTGTGGAATTGGATAGCTCTCACCAATAGTAATGTCGTTGAGCTTGCGATAATCAATCACTATACGCCATTTCTTTTTTCCTGAGGCGTCCACTTTTTTGGGCACTATCCAAATGGGTGATGACCATGGGGAGGTAGATGGTTTAATAATATTTTGTTCCAGCATCTTACTAATCTGGGTTCTGACCTCGTCTTTATGAACTTCTGGAAATCTATAAGATTTTACATTTATAGGTTGAGAGGAGCTTGTTTTAATTTCATGCTCGATGGCACTGGTTGAAGTGAGTTCATCGTCAGGAAGGTAGAATATGTCTGCATATTGACTACAGATGTCATAAAGAACTTCGGACTCTTCAGAGTTTAAATGGGAAGTTCGTAGCTGTTTAAGGACCCCGTTTGTTCTCTCATAACAATTGACGTTAGGTTGAGTTAAGCATATTTCATTTTTAGTTATCGGGATTAAGGTTAAAGAGAGGTTAGGATTTATTGAAATAGGTTTTTCAGATACGTTCAGGATCGATACATTTATTCGATTGTTACTTTTTATTTTCACTATCGAATTAGCTACTAACAATTCATCAGAAATATGTTGATCCAAAATTATACCTTCCTTGACTTCTGGGTTTTTAACTGAACATTCTATGATGGTTTCGGTTCGCGGTTGTATTATGTAAGACGGATGGTTGAAGGACAACTTTATATGATGATGTGCGATTTCCAGCGTACCTGAATCATAATTAATTCGGCAGCCGCTTTTAATGAATAGGTCATTACCTATAATACCATCATAGGGAAAACTTAAGTTATCAAAGATATGAAATTTATGTAATACTATGTATCCAGGGGATAGACTTAAGTCCAGAGTAAGGTTACCGTGACTCGTAATCGGGTCCTTTGAGTCAATACCTTTTATTTTGACATTGTCAACCTCTAATTCAAGAGGTTTGGATAAACATGATTTTTTTAAAATACACAAGGATGCTCCAGTGTCTATCAAAAGGGTAAGTGGTTTTTGGCTGACAGACGACTGGGCGACGATATAAGGTAAGTATGTTTTTAGATTAGTGTTTACTTCGTATATTTTATAATCATCGTTGTTTTCTTTTTCAGGGATACACATGGATTGAGGAGGATTGGAAATGTCTTCAGTTTGGGGCTGGTTACCCTGTCGCGTGACATTATGAGAGCTGCCAGTTTGGGGCTGGTTACCCTGTCGTATAGCTCTAAGGAGAATGTCTTCAGTTTGGGGCTGGTTACCCTGTCGCGTGACATTGTGAGAGCTGCCAGTTTGGGGCTGGTTACCCTGTCGTATAGCTCTAGGGAGAATGTCTTCAGTTTGGGGCTGGTTACCCTGTCGCGTGACATTATGAGAGCTGCCAGTTTGGGGCTGGTTACCCTGTCGTATAGCTCTAGGGAGAATGTCTTCAGTTTGGGGCTGGTTACCCTGTCGCGTGACATTATGAGAGCTGCCAGTTTGGGGCTGGTTACCCTGTCGTATAGCTCTAGAGGATAAATGGTGATTGAATATAGGTTTAATGGCGTCGTCTTTTAAAGTTCGTCTCGTGCGACACCTTGTCGAGACGTTTGGTAATTTAAATTATCCTGATCAGATTCTAAATCATTTGTAAAGGAATTTTCTTCGTCGTTTACGAAGTTTACATGAGGGTTTTTGGGCTTAAAAGAATGTTGTTGCGCGGAAGAAGTGAATTTATTGTTATATTTTTTATTATTATATTCGCGCAATTTACATTCGGCTAAAGTATGACCTTCTTTCTTGCAGTACCTGCATACCGACGAATCTCTAGAGGAAGAAGGTTGATTATTATAATTAGGTAGATGTGGCTTAGGTGGTGGTCTAGTGTTGTCTTTTTTAAAGTTAACATGTTGTTTGAATGAGTATTGCTGAATCTTTTCTTCGGAAATTGCATAGTTGACAGCCTCGTTCAAGTTTTTTGGATCTCTACATCTTACAATGTTAGCTATACGAGGATGTAACCCTATGTTAAATATATGAAGCGCTAAATCCTCCATCGCAGCCACTCTACCAACAAGTTCACTTTTCTTCATGTTGGAAATTGTTACTTCTGTAAGTAATTTGGATAAGCAAGTTTCGACTCGCAGGTGAAATTGGCTGACCGTCTCCTGGTTAGTTTGATGACACTCTTGAAGTTCGGTAAGTAAATGGGCGTAATGCTTTCGCTCACCGAATTGATTTTTCAGGAATTCCTTAAGAGATGACCAGTTGTCAAAGTCCTTGATGGAACACGCGCTTTGCGCTTTACCATCTAGTTGGCTGATAATATATCTAAAGATAATGTCCTCTTGAGATGATGAAGATAAGGATATCGCATTATCGCAATTTACTAGGAAAGCATTTAATTTTTCTCTACAACCATCAAACGGCTTAATAAACTTTAAAATAACATTAAGGGGTATTTCCTCATCTTTTACCTCTCTAAGGTCTTTTTTTGAATCTGATTTAGTCATTGTTTATAACTAAAATAACTAGCTGTGAAATAAAATACAATAACTATGGTTAGCCAACTGGTTCGGACGGCTTATCAGTATTCTGAGTACTAAGTAACAGAATACGTGGGCGAAGGATGTTTAGACTACGGTCTGGACGCAGTGTTAAACAGATAGACAAATACAAAGTAACTTATGCTTTCTTAATACGGCAATCTATAAATAGAATTAAAATTAATAGCACTGAACTGACTCACAGGACACAAAAACACTTCATTTTGTGGGGACACGGAGGACGTCTGATCCTGGTCGGTGCTGGATACGGGCAGTTCCGTAGAATGCGCCTGCAGCGCGCTGCTCAGTACCGCTGCGCAGTAGACAGGTGACGACTTGGATGAACCTCAAAAGGGCTCTGGATTTGGCCTCTTTTGAGCTGGGGTTAGCCTCTCTTAGGCCACTGGAGTTGGCCTATTTCAGCCAGGTTTGGCCTCTCTTAGGCCGCTGGGATTGGCCTATTTCAGCCAGGGTTGGCCTCTCTTTGGCCGCTGGAATTGGCCTATTTCAGCCAGGGTTGGCCTCTCTTAGGCCGCAGATGGATATGTTGAGTTCGGGTCGTAGGTAGGTCGTAGGTTTATGAAGCACACAAGATACACTAGGCACAGGTACACTTTCACTGGATAACACTTCGCGAGACGTTCCACGGGAATATAATCCCTTGCCGCTGCCACCAATGTTAGTACGGGCTTTAGAAAAGCCTTTTTAAAAAAAACGATTATTTAAATGGGAGTCAATTATATTTAGTGAAATGCACAATTACAGTAATTAATGGGAAACTTGGTCAATATTCTGACTTGCGACCTATCCGGTAGGAGTCTTAACCCGAACTGACGCTATGGCCTGACTAATCTACTAAGTCTAGAAAGGAAGTGATGATGGGGTGCTGACTAGGCACTTAAGGGTGTATTCTAGGGATGTAACAGACCGCTCTCGATATCAAAATATTTTTAATTTATTATTAAGTGTCTGCCTATAGATTACTCCTAGGGTCAGGTACAGTTGAAGGACGATGAGCTGTCTGAAATAATCTTAAATATCTTGGAGCGCTGTATCTACCTAACCTGTTTTTAATTGTGTACCCGTTTCATCGCCAAATGTTAAGAAATTAGATACAAACGTTTTCTCATATAGGTAAGTGAATGTTTTTTTTTAGAAAAAAAGTTCTTAAACCTTAAAAATTGGTACTGAAATAAAAAAAAAACTGGAAAGTTCCTTTACACCGTTCCAGTTGTATTTCTATCTTATCTCATTGGTATGAAATAAAAACATGTATAAGTTACAAATTAACAACCGTTTCCATGCTTACCATAAGGCTAGGCTAGTATACCCTAGTACTTATACTTCAATGGTACTTAAGTAACGGGTCTAGTAGACCAACTTTCTGCATAATCGGACGGAAACCAAACCAGTTTTCAAGTATGAACGGATAAATAAAGCCAGTATAAAAAATGGCGTCATGGTTTGACCGGAAGATGATTCAGACATAAAAATATACAACACTATCGTACTTTACTCCAATCAATGGCGCTTCATATGCAGGATGCATGAATCATGCATGATGGAAAAATAATACATCTAAAATTAGATTTTACGTCTTGTTCGTCTGCATCGGTTGCTGTAATGTCAGCTAAATGGCTTTTGACCCTGTTGGCTTGACCTTATCAGTAACAAATTTGGACGCATTTACGCGGACTTGAAGTCAAAGTCAAATAAATAATTTGACTTTGTGTACAATGGAGTGCTAAGCAGTGTTTTAGGGAATTAGGTACCGACAGAGCTCTTCATATAAAAGTATTCTTCTTATTTTGGTCGGTAATTAATTAAACTGATGACATTTTGGAGATAATTATTACTGCCCTTCTTCGTCGTTTGCTAGCACTTCCCATTACGTATTTGTGCAAATATTCGCCTTATTTGGATAATACAAAATCGACTAAATTTCAATACAGATAGGGTATATTTTGTATTTTTATGCCAGGATTAGCGTGTCGGTGGGCAAACACAGATATGTACAATACGATTCAAACTTTATGGCGGCTCTAAACACGAGTCGAGTGGCTGCGCAGTAACAATTTCGCGTATCAGCGGGGGTGAAGGGCAGGGCACTGCGCAGACAACAGCGCACTTCACAGCCGCCATTAAGTTTAAATCGAACTGTATCATAATGTGAATGTGTGTAGATGCGTATGCATATTAGATTATTTGTTCTAATCAGACTCCTTGTTTGGCCCAGTATTTAGCCACGGCGACGTCATCTGCCGACGCAATTATTAGGTCCTCAAATGTGCAGGTTACAGCAAGATAGAAGGTGGACCATGGTCTGTGGAGATGCTGCCGTTATCCTATCTACTAAATTTCAAAGCTTCATTACTTACTAACTAAAATATGACTAAACTGTGTTTATATTTGAGGCGAGCATGCTCTCGAAAATGCGCCACAGGAAATCGTCTCTTGCTATTTGCGCTCACGCTATTTTAAGTTACATATTTGTGATTTTGTTCTTCATCAATTTTACTAAAGAAAAGCCTGTTCGAACGTTCTGCTGCTCTATATGCACTGGCTGGTTTAAACGTATTTTTTTTAGCGTTTATAAGGCAGTTTTTTTGAAGTAGATCTAAAAAAGCCTTTATGCCTTTAGACCTTTGTACATACGAGTAGGTACTGTTATCACTGTAACTGGTGGTATAAGTAGGTAAGTCATTGTGTGCGCAGGGACTTAAACCTTTACTTGATTAAAAGTCGGTCTTTGCAAAATTTGACCTATATTTGAAATAACGTTGAACATGTCACGTTATCTCCTGAGCCTAAGACGACAATTGCTCTCATATAAAAGAAACCATCATCTGCGAAGCCTTTTCCTAACTATGTTGGGGTTCCAGTTTAACCGGCTGCTAAATAAATTAATCTTGGTAAGACTGGATGTGAGACTTTCTGGGTTCAGACTACCCATAATGACTGTCAAAGACCTACGAAAGACAGGTGGTCGTCCATTACATGGAGAGGTTTCGTATGAAATGGATGGTCACCCATCATCTGACCGACCGCGGCAGGCGTAGCTTGACCATAACCGATCCATCCGAAAACTTTTCAGGTAGGTTGTAGGTTGGCATACAACCTTTACAGCCTTTACGCTAGGGAAATATAGCAACTTTCTTAAAGATGACATTGAAAGACTGCGAACAATGCAAGTTTGTAGTTTTCCGATAATTACTATATTTTCTACTAAGTGCTCTTTGTAATATTTTTACCTACTGAAACATTTTTACACTGTGAATTTTGGAACAAAAGTGATATAACGAGGAAATGACATCACTTGTCGTAAGACCATTGTTATTTCGGCGTGTGACTGAACCAATGTCATACCGGTTATGATTTCGTGATGGTCAGAGCCATTTCAGACAATTTAGTCATCATCAATAAAATTGTGGTTGAAAATCACGGGTATTTAGGCATATTTAGTTTAGTTAAGTAAAACGGGGAAGTACTTAAATGGAACAATAGGACTGGTCTGGTATATCGTAGAGATACAAACACAATTTGATTAAAAGCTAACAATAGCTATCATGTCCCCCAACTATGCCAAAGAATAATAACTTGGTAATAAGTACAGTGTAACCTTAACATAACGAGCCTCAATAAACGATTTCGCCGATTTAACAAATTCTTCGAAATCCTCTAAGGGTAGTTTTAGAGGATTTCGAAGAACTTTTTTAATCGAAGAGAGATTAAATGAGAAATATACCTTTCCATTACGAATACATTTTTCAAATACCTCTTTATACCGATTTTCATCCATTGCAGGATATCAATAGAAAGTATTATTAACCTCCATTTAATAATTTTTTACAAGTTACCTTAACGTATCCTATCTAATTAACTCAATTGCACAGTAATATATGTTTTGACAGGTTCAGACGTAATTTTTTTCAGAAAACAATCATTCTTACTTTATTTTAAGAAGACACCTAATGTAAACACTGCAGATTGTCACTCTTGTTCGTCTTAAAGTGGCAATAGCTGAGAAACGAAAAAGGTGTTACTTAATCAATGAAGACGTTTTTTTTTTACCTAGTTTAAACGAAGCGTGGATAGTAACTTAGCCGTTAAATCAAACCTCGTTGTAACAAATAACTTGACATAACAAATATTTTCAAATTCCCTTTAGGTTTGTTATATCTAGGTTGCACTGTACTAGATACCTACCTACATAAGCGAAACACCTCTCGCCATTTTCCCCGGAAAGCAGCAGTACTTATGCGGCAGCAGTGACCTTAAGCCTAAGCTCAGGCCGTGCTCCTGTAGCGGTGATAAGGATTTCTACAAGATCGTTTCTGTGTAGTGCCGGGTGTGTGACTAAGCTATAATTATGGAAAGAAATAGCCTAAACGAGAACACTATTAACTACATTATAATGTCTAGTGGTATTACATAGTCCTTAATTATTGCAGCAAAATGTAGAACATTGGAGTTATCTATAAATAAATACACATATTATACAGGTTTACAGATACGTGTCATAGTATACGAATCCAGTTCTCGTGCACATCTGGCGCTATGTCCTCATTCTCAATAAGCTTCATTTTCGCCATGTTAGGGACCATTTCTCATCAAGATCTTTGTCGCACGCACCCGCTGCCTGATTTATACACAGGAAGGTCTCAATTTGAAACGCGAACCGCCACAATCGAAGGATGTACCAAAAGGAATTTATAACTCCGAGAATCATACTACGCAATCCACCAATAATAATCGTAGGTGGACACCATCTGAATATCATTTGTATGTGTTACTTAAGTCTTTCAATGTTAATTGATCTTAGGAGGTCTGGTGTGCACGGAATTAGAATGGGCCAATAATGTGTCAGGATAAGTTTGGAGGCTAGAATTAATAAAGACCGTGTGCAGTTACATGTGGACAATAATAAAAAGAAATATATATTTATATTATTAACATTACAGCTTTATAGTGGAAACCCTAAGAATTCATTATGAAACTGTTCATCGTTCCCTTTGGATGACTCAGAATTTGGAGTCGTAAGCGAAAGCACGCTAAACAAATCTACTTGTTTGTTCCTAAACCATCCATCTAAAAGTGTATCAAGCGATGATCTAAATCGGTTTACTGCTTCGTGAAAAACGATTCGAGATTGTACTTTCACCACGTGTATAATCTCGAAAATTTGAAATGTCGATCGTGAGCGCGCTGACTCGACATCAACATGCAAATTCGCCACTCGAAATGCAACGTGACATGACGTGGGGGGGAGGTAGCATTCCTAGAGCGGGGGCTGTGCGCGGGCGGCGACGGTCATCGACCGTCCTCAGGCGGCCGCGCATAAACTACGCAGCCGCATAAGGTCAATACAGCGCGCGCCATCCACGACCGGTCTCCGACCACTCGCAACCAGAACATTTTGAAACACTATTGTTCATTCGAAAATCAATTACTTAGCTGACGTAGTCGCACAGATGCGAAACTTAATTTGTAATAGTGAGTAACATATTGCATTGGTGAATTATCTAGAAATGATTGGTCGGTAATTCGTTGTCGCCAGACGTGTCCGGCGGCCGGTAGCCCACTATTTTAAACACGATAGCTTACAGTCGCGTGAATGAAACTATTTCACATTCATTGGCAGTTTAACAGATTACGTAGTCTTTTCTGTAGATGCCGAGTGTTGCGTCACTTTGCACACAACATGTGCCCCTGACGTGTCACCTGATCCAGTGAATCATAAGTACACTACAGACATCAGTCATGGCGTTCGTAAGGCCTAATAATACAAGTTGGTTTTATGATAACAGCGCGGCAGCGTTTGCTTAGCCAATTTTAAGTGGTCACAGAAGCAATCTTGAATATTTCCTAAATGATATCATATATCTAAAGATAAGATAGTGTAGTTAAAAATTGTTGTTATGAACTTTAAATTGGTCGCATTGGTTTCTTAAGGATTTAATTTATTTACAACAAATAAGATGTCAGACGATATACTTAAATGAATCTAGTATTCGAGCGAGATAGCTAGTTTTATGACAAACAGCTTAGTAGAATGGTTGATACAGACCGATGATCATTTCATGGCAGCTATTATGTAGATGTCGATTTGTTCAAATTGCTAACGAATAAGTAATAAACCAGTATCCGATGACTTACCTTGTCACAGCACTCGTTCTTGAAGCAAGTGTACTTTACACATGTTTCCGGCGGCTGGGGTTCATTGTTTTAATAGGTAGGCATCCGGTTGCTTTACATTGCATTTACATCCGCCGAGTTACCGCTGATTTAATAAGTTCCTTGAAAGTATAGTCGTAATGCAAGCAGAATTTACTAATGCGTAACAAAATTGCATTCCGTATTTTATATTATCCATTGTAGTAGCAACATTTAGGTAATTATCTTACATGTAGGTACGGTAATTTGCATAGCTCACTTATGTATTATGAGAGGCGCGCCATATGACAATACTCTTGTGCATACTTCCATCCAACAATGCGGTCCAGAACAATGGTAAAAGTTTTACTTCTATACGCTTTTTACTTATCTTAAAACGCAATCTGAACATTACCATTACCACACAGATGCTAATTACACCATTCAAAACTAAGCATAGTTATTTCCACTAAGAGCCATAATATGAAACCGAACATTAGTCGGTCGGTGGTCGGTGTGTGATATTTGGCGCGCCGTCTCCGAACAACAAAACTGACTTACGTTCATATCCAGCCGTCCAGGACCACATGGAGACCATCGCCAGCAGCCAGTGATACATTTGTCCTTCAATCTTCCAATAGAGGGGGGCGAACAAGGGTCTGATGAGGCGCAGCGCCATCATCCACACCACGTAAGCGGGGATGCAGTATAGGTTGTTAACGGTCGCGAATATCGTTCTTGCCACGATCCGCACGTACCGGCTGAAACAGCAGGGCCGCGTAGGTTCATCCATGACCGTCTCGCCACGCGGCGCGCGAACTACCCTCGTGGGCCGGCGACGTGCCTCAACGCAACGACATACACATGATTGGTGATATGAGATGTGACGTGCTGGACACCACAGTTGAGTGACGCGACCGACAAGGGTTCCGCGAGCTAGCGAGACGAGGCGGCATGGCCGTACCGCGCTCACCCTGCCGACAGCTGCCGAGACGCGGGGGCTTTCGTCGTGCGCGACAATGGCGCTGCTCACTACCGCAGACAAATCAAACAAAATGTTTATATTCGACGATATTTATTTATTGGAATCGTTTAGGGCATCACTGTCGGATATTTCGTTAAGTAGTGAGTACAAATTTTAAAATCGCCCGTCAGCGAGCGACGGCCTCGCTCGCCGGCGAGCTCACATGCGATTTCGTTTGCGACACACATTTTACACCGATCGACGTAACATTAACTCGTACGACGCGAGCACACATAGACAGACATACACAATTTTTATTACGATGCTTACTGTGGCACGACCGCGGCCGGCCGAGCTCGTCGTGTAAAATTAATACAAATTTCATTATATAAAATTAAAAAACGACATCGGACCGCAGAAATGATACAAAAATTACAATATTAATGACTGTACACTATCTAATATATACAATATTTGCCAGCATAGATATGTGCGGGGGCTTTATATACAGGGCGGTGGGGTTGGTGTCACGAGCCTCCCACACGGGCGATCACACATTATAGTCGTGCGACATCAGCCCATGCACCTGCTCGAGGCGGTACGCGAGCCGCTGCTTCTGCGAGAACTCGTCCTCCTCGAGGGTCACCGTAAGCTGTTCGTTGTACCTCTCTGCATACGCGTACAGCTCGTTCAGCGCACAGTTCGTATTAAACTCTTTAGTGTGGAGACGGGACTCCTCCGCGAGCATAGCGTTCATATCCTGATCGGATATCGCTGGCATTAACTTAATATCCGCATAATAACGCTCCACCCACTCCTTGTATACCGGTATATCTTTCGCGTAAAGAAGTTTGGACGACGGCGAGTCTTTACCGAGGATGTGGTCGGATGTGGAGCACGAGTCCATAAACGTTTGAGCGATAACTGATAAGCAAGAATCTACCGTGTTGGACTTGTGAACGTCGAAAACGAAGTTAGGATTCTTAATCAGATTGACCCAGAAACGTAGCGGAAGGGAATTACTCTTCCAGGTGTGCACCACCTCAGGATCGGAGATTGTGTGCTGCAACGCCTGATCGTCGAGGAAGTCGAACATGTACTTTATAGCAAGAGGAAGCGCCGAGCCGCGGTGCGCTGTGCTAAAAATAGTCTCGAATAAATCATCGACAAACTTTTGCAGAGTGCCCTTGGTGGCGAGAAGACGGGTGAGATATATTTCCGAGACCATTTTGTTGCCACGCTCTCCCTCTTTCCGTGCGTCATCGTCGTGGTGGCGCACTAAATGCCAGTACTTAAAACCACCGCCATGTTCGTATTTGAGGGGACTGGCTGGTGGACTAGCCGAACCGTATTTGCCACGATTGAGCGTTTCATACGTGTGAGACTTATCGTTCTTTTCCATATTTGATAGATTGTATACGGAACTTTGTTTAGCAACGAGACTAAGACAGGCACCGTCCGGTACACGGTAATGATTAAGAGTATTGAGCTTTCGCCATTCGCCTTCGCATTTAGTAGTGCTATCCTCATCGTAGAGGATCAGCCTTCCGCAGGCGCCCGTGCGCCACTCTAAGTCGAGGTCGTCACGACTCGGTCTTTGGGAGTACGGGGTGGCACGGTAAATCGCATCTAAACACTTCTCTTTCACTTGGCTTATCGTATCACAGTCGAGAACTTTAACGTGAACGTTTTCAGTAGTAGCCTCTAAACCACTAACGAATAATGTCTGTTGTGAGATTGACACGCTAACCGTCATAGGTTTGAAATCTATGGACTGCCTAATGAGTTTTTCCTCGCTTAGGGAGTATCGTGCTTCAGAAGTTATCGCATCTACAGGCCCTTTGTCAACTTGACCCTTCATCGACCTAAACAACAGATACAGAGGTTCGCCAGCGCACTCACGAAGGAATTTATACAACAGAAAAGTGAACCAAGCACTTAACATTTTCTCAGCGACGCTCTCGGTACGTCTCAACAATAACTTGGGGTGATTCTTTCCTTCCATACACTTTTCTATTAACTCCGCTAATAATGTCTTTAATACATCAGTACAATACTCCATCTTACTCTGCAGAGTAACCATAATAAGAGAAGCTACATTAACACGATCGCGCATTGAAAAATATCTATTGCTTTCTAAAGTACGAATAAATAATAGAAGGAATGTTTTATTCATAATTAACTGCCCAAACATTCTGAGACCTTTGTCTTTTCTAATAAGCTCTGGGCGCTCCCATTGCAGGACGGCATGGTCGTCGATGTTAGGGAACAATATTTTCATAGCATACGTACGGTAATCTAAGAAAGGTATACCGCCAGTCACATCTCCAGTCAAATCGGTCATTTCGGTTTGCAACTCTGCAAACGCTTCTTTACATTCGGCAGCTACTCTTAACTCTAGAATATCCATTTGCTCTTGCATATTTTTTAAAACCCTAATATTCTCAGTTGATTTTCTCCTATACATAACTAAAAATCCGAAAAATATCAAAAGGAGTATACCGGCGCTGACGCCAATGCCTATTAAAGCTGGCTTGCCTATGGCAGCTTGGAGCCCAGCTTGCGATGAATAAGATAATTTACCTATCTTGTACGTGAGGGCACGTCCGACCCTGACTACAACTTCGGGTGTATCTACGCCGTCTGGAAGTTCATCTCGCGAAGGCGGACGGCAAGTCAATTGATGGCGCGACAACGATGTCACGTTACACACGCTCTCGCCTATATGAACCTCAACATCAAGATCAGTGCAAGCTCTATCCAGATTTTGACCGTTTAAAGTTAAATATTCAGACTTATAATACTTTACGTCTTCGTCGAACTTCTCATAAATTGGATCTGGATAAAGAAGAAATGCTTCGCCTCGCTTACTAGTTAGATTTTGCACACTCTGAACATCGTCCATATTGAAACCGTATTCTAATTCCAAGGGTCTATCGGGATCTAGATTTAGACCAGCACTTTCTATTCCCGGAGATTCACAAATCAGATGCGATTGAAAATCAACTCTGTTGCAAGGGGCGATATAGGGTCGGTTATCATGATACACGTATATCTGTGGAAACTGAATTGTATGGAAATTCTGTCCGGTCACTTTGATGTTTATTCCACCGGATGGAATACCCTTGGGTTGTTTTCTTTGCGTCGTTAGAGGTGGGCCGGACTCGACGGACGCAACGATAGGATCCTCCATATATTCAAACTTTTCTCGTTCTAAAGTTCGCATACCGTTATCGAAACGCATTCGCAAAGTACCCATTTTAATTTGATAAGAATGGCTAGTTCTACAAACGGCCTCTTCGTGCGATACAGATAGTATGGCGCATGGCAAGTCATCTATAAATGCTTGTATGTTACTCCCTGCGTTAAGATATTCACCCGTAATACGTAGTTTAGTACCTCCAGATTGTGGACCATATTTCGGTTGAATAGAATTGATTTTTGGATTCACAAATGCATAGTGGTGTTTAGATTCTCCGCGATAATCCGCGACACGAACGACCACGGGCCCATCCCGAGGCACTTCTTCACCCGGTCCGTCTACAGTACATACAATTTGCTTCGTTTTTACATAAAGTTCAATTATTGGCTGACATTTTATACCCGCAATAGTAACGCCGTTATAAATATCAGATATATTGCGACCTAAATTAATCCCTTCAATAGTGATATTAGTGCCGCCGTCCCAAGGACCTAACTGGGGCCGAAATGAGTGAATCTCTGGGTTAGGGCACGTCTGAGTACGGTTCAGCCATACACTGGGAACACCACACTGTTCTTGAACTTCGCATTTATCCGATCCTTGGCACCAACCACATCCAAACTTTTCTGGGAGTGCGAGGCACATACCGCAATTATCTGCCATATCATTACAACGGTAAATAAGAATATGAGTATTATCCGGATTATCCAAAGGCTTCGATCCTCCCCATATAACAGCGAAGGAAGCGGTAATATTTGGAGCACGTGATGTATAAGTAAATTCAACGGCTTCACAGTAAATCGTGTCAGCAAGGAGTTGAGCGTTGACATGAGTCACACGCCCCTCTATATTGAATTGACAAACGAACCTTGTTTGAACGATAAATTGACCTATTATATGAACTTTAACTTTTATAGCTTTCTTTACACCGGATGGAACTAAAATCTCGTTTGTGCCGTCTGACGTTGAATTTATAGTAGGGCAGAAGCCGGGCCCTGAGCGATAACTGGGACCGATTCGACTGACACCAGTGACTAGTATATCGTTTCGGCAGTTTTCAGCAGTGTCATGTGTACATCGGTGTCCGTCGACACACCAGTCACATGGAAACGAAGAGCTGACGCATTGCGTGCACGAGCTGTACGTATTGCAGTCAAAAAATGTGAAATTGGTAGCAACAAAATCAGGCCCTTGAGTAGTGCGCACCGACAGTTTCGCCGTAAAGTGATGTTGACCGGTGGGGATCGAGGGCAGCGTGTCGGTACGCGGTGTGGTACAATTAACGCCATAAGGCTTCCTAGTAGCATTGGTTATGAGAGTACGATCTAAGGCTGTAAATGCACATAAGAATTGTCCATTGAGCGTTGGCAAGTTTTCGATAAGTAAATCTAATGTTCTAGCAGTCGTTCGTTGCAATTGATTTGGTGTTACTTGAGTAATAGTAGTACAACGGCCGCTGCGGTACGAGATCCAATACAGTGGATCTTTAGCTGCATCTTGACAGTCTGATCGTAAGCTGCACTTATTTTCTAAAGAACACCATCCACAATACGGGTCTTTGGCTCCGAGACATGTTAAGCATGATTTATAAACGCTACACTCTTGAACTTTCACTTTAGACACTTTACGTTCAGTCATCACATATAAATGCATAAATTGAGTATCGAAATGCAAGTCTTTGTTGACAGCGGAGCCCTCATCGACTACGATGTCTCCGTACTCAAACGCGGAGGTGGCGCTCTCGACGACGATCTTCTTGAGGTGCCCCTGAGCGGTACCGGCAAACACAACAGTGTAGTCGCCGGTGGCCGTCGCCGCAACCGCTGTTAGCCTCTTCGAAAATATTGCCACTGGCACCGCTTCCACAGGTTGTTCACCTCCAAGAGGCGTATTCACATCTAATCCGCAGAAATCTTCGCTGATTGATTGTAGTTTAGTACCAATACATGCATGAGACGGCGATATGAAGTCTAGACCTCTGGAACCGTTGCCACTGAAGCAAGTCTTTATGTTCTGCATGAATTTACGTCGGATAGCTTTGAGCGAATAAACACATAGCGCTGATAGATCAGAAGGAGTGTTAGTATTGATTGATTCACTCTGACTGAATGCAGCGAACAGCACGTCGTGTTGAGCGGTTATTCCCAGCTCACCCGCTAGAACGGATCCGGCTTTTCCGACAAACGCTGCTTGCACCAGATTGTATCCATAATTTCCGCCGCCTTCTCCGGTACATGACATGGGGATTTCAGTGTAAGAATAGTAATTTTCATCATCATGGCAAACTCTGACTAATTTGCTATAGTATGTGTCAGAGCCTACACCTCTCAACTGAGTCGTCAAAAAGTAACTGAATCCTTCCGAATTAAAACCGTAGACATAGTTAATTGGATATCGTTCACGAGACAGCGAATTGACAAACATTCTCGTACCGGTCGTGACCGCTGTTCTAGCTATCATAAATAGACGGTCGTCTTCGAGAGACCGACTGCTCACAGTAGGAACTTCCGAGCGGTAGGGCGAGTTGCCTGTGAACGTGACGCCTACATACATTACTTGCGTCATCGGAGGATTGGGAGGTCCCGGAGCTATAAACGCCACTGTGGAGGCTGTCGCATTGTTCGCCACCACTGGCTCACGCACTTCGCGCACATCGTGAGAAATATTATTCAAGTTTCGTACAGAACACAACCCTTGCAGAACCGAACCACATGTTATCAGGCGGCTGGTCGCGTAGTCAATCACTAGAGCTTTATTCACATTGTCCGTGGGTTTCTTCACATAATTAGAGGGACAGTCGAAGGTGCAGAGGGCGGAGTCGTTAACGGGGCCCGTGATGATCGACTGTGCGACTTCCAGGTCGGGGGAGAGTTGGTAGATTCTGTTGACGGCGCCGACGTACACCCTGCCGGTGTTGCGGTCGACGGCCAGATGATTGAAGAACGAGTAGGGCGCTGTCACGGGGTCGCTGAACGTGAGGACCACGTCTTGCGAGGCGCGCGCGGCGGCGCACGCGGCCCCCAGGGCCAGCAGCACGCGCCACATGGCGCGGGCGCATGTGGCCGGCACTCTACCGCGCGCGCCGCCGCCCACTCGTCGCACTGCTGCCGCCCGCCCGCCCCTTACATCTGCAACGCGAGACACCCACTCAGGCGCACTGTCCGCGCCCGTGCGCCGGACTAGGCACTGTCGCCGCTTCGTTCCCATCGCACCGCACCGCTCCACCGCCTGCTACTCGCCTATGTGCTACTATATAATGGTCCAGTGAAGCCTGTTAACGATTCGACGACGAGGACCTAACGCGTATTTTTTTACTGATTTAATTTAACCGCGGTGCGCACGAGTACACGTATTGGCTCGGAGAGGTCCAGTGCGGTCGGAGCGAGTTCGCAAACTGTTGCGGGTCACGCGGGTCTCATCCCATATAAACGATATCGGTACCAACCTATTTTTTTTATTTTACTGCACAATATCCAAATGTGGATACCTACATGGTAACGGGTCACAAATGTCTTGTCAATAATGTGAGTTTCAATTACATCATTCAGTCACGTTTATTTAGACTGCTCAATCTAAACATTTGGTTTCCAAAATATACCTAGTTGACATGCAGATAATATTCAGTGAGCGTGAGGTACTAGTTGATAACTAAGCGCTCGGTCGAGTTAAATCACTCGCGCTCAACTAATTCATAAGCCGGTGACTAATCAATGAACCGGTTAAAAATAGGTTAGTACCAGGATAGCGCGGGCGACCCCGACGCGGTCAGTGCACTGATATAAGTCACACGCCGACGAAAGCCTCAGCATCATCATAAAGGGGATTAACTAAAATAATAATTTGGCATGCTGTTCGCAACGAGGGAGTGAACGTGGTAGCGTAACGATAAAATAATGAAAAATAAAAAATCGGAGAAACGAAAAACATCGAGAATTCGAAACACCGAGTAATGTATACTCACAGATAGGCCATGGTGGTCTACGATGCAAGCTTCAAACGTGTATTTTGTTCTATATTGAGATCATAAGCATGTGAGGCGCACTCTCATAGTGCGGTGACAGCGCTGAGAGCTCGTGGGCGAGACCTGAAACAACAAACGTCATGTTTAAAGCCCTTTAGGGCGGCGATTTGCGTTCCATTAGTTGAACCCTAAAACATTAAAGTCAATTTGCCATATTTCAAAACTGTAATTCAAAGAATATTGGTTGTATTTTACTTAGAGCCAATTAGATGGTGGATGATACATTAATGATGTGTCAAATAAACTTACATAACATGATGAAAGAGATCGTTAAGCCGTTATCTGGCAGCTTATACTTATTGCAAGAGTGACTGTACTGTTTTTCTGAATATTTCGACTTTAGAATTATGGGTTATTAATTACTAATGATATTTTAATGATGTGTGCTCTTTAGTAATCTTAAACAATGACTGATAAGATAAAGGAAATAACTGTATTAGAAATAACGGATTGTTGATTAAACGGACACTTCATTTAAACATGATTTGCTACCTAGAAAAGAGAGTCTGTTTGCCTTAGATTTGTATTACGCCTCTTTGTTGAAATTGAAAAGTCGTAAAGTTAAGGTAACATTTCTTGGTATTGTGAACATTGCATTTTCAATGTTACTTATTCTCGCCCCGAAATATTTTTATGAAACAAAATTACAAAAGTGTCCTTCCAAAAATTACCCAATACATCCAGTCGTGGTTTTACAAACAATCATACTTGCTACCAAGTATTTTTCGGTCTCTTCAACCCATCTCGAATGACCTACTCCACTTATCATTCTTGGCCATCCTACAGTACTGCATTAACTGGCGACCTATTTAATCACAACGTGTTTGTTGTTGCGATCTGAGTAAGCACTTGTAGATTGTACATTATTTGTCAAACTAAGCTATCCTAATAGACTACTGCCATTTTTTTGAGAAATATTTATTTGACATCAATCTTAGTTAATTAACTTGATTTAATATTTTGTACAAATTATTATATTTTAGTGATTTCCTGTTTTGCCAGCGCGGTCTACGTAACAGGATAAGTGCGGTATTGTTGTGTCGGTAATGGGATTTTCATTTTTGATTTTGCCAATCCGCCTGCCAAGCGGGGCGATTATGGCAACCCCCCCCCCCCCCTTTTGGGAGAGGCCTAAGTCCAGCCGTGGACGTCTTACGGCTGAAATGATGATGTCATTTTACTGTGTACAGTTGTGATATCTTCTGAAACATGCGAGTTCTGCGCATTTTTGTAATGAATAACTTGTAAAGGAAGCCAAGATAGGAAATGTTGGAATCATAAACATCAAATAAATTACGTAGTGTCATCATTCACATTGCGATTGAAATTGCAATTGTCGGTGTCAACGACTGCATTTGGTTTACTAACCGCGTTCTGTGTTCTGTACGATTGATGTTTGAATGTGGAAAGATTACAGAAGAAACAATGGCACTAAGTTGTTTTTTTTTTATATTTAAATGAAAAGATAATTATATTTTAACATCAACACGAGGTCAGAGTAGTAGACTTCGGACATTTTACAAAGTATTTCCTTACTTATCGCGTTATACCTACTTCATATACTTGTATATTTACATGTACCTACAGGCGGACCGAATAGAACAATGCGATAATATTCTTTGTGCAAATAATCCTATCATTATCTATTTGACGTACTAATAAACAGAATGCTGTAGACACAATTAACGGAATAATTAAAACAATCAATTCACCAAATAAGTTATCTTTCATTTCCGTAAAAATCTTAAATAATCAGTTTGAGTAAAATTCATTGCTAGGCCTAATAAATATACACGTTCTTTAACCACAATATTATTTTTTTTAATTTTGACTTCGTTCGTTCGTTCTAGCGAAGCTACAAAAGGAGTGCTCCGATTTTGACGGGACTTTCACTGGCAGATAGCTGATGTTTTTATTTTCGAAAAAGATAAAACATCGCAGATTTTCTTGTTTTGTGAATAATACGTAAATAACCGAAATTCACGCAGACGATATCGTGGGCATCAGTTTGTTTAAAATATGACGAATATGAAGATTGTGTGTAAATAGCATTAGCTGCGATTACTGTAGCTTCCCAATATCGGGATGTTGGGTGAACCTAACATTCTTATTACTTTACATTACTTTACTTTAGGTACATTCTTGTTACTCAGATCCATTAAATGTTATAAATGTAGGTACGTTTGACAATTACGTAGTTAGGTCATCATCATCTGCCTAGCTTTTTCGGTTGGCTTCCAGCTAACCGGATGCAGCTGACCTCCACAACCCAATTATTGAGTAACACGGATACCCTTGGTAAGACAGGTTGTCAGACTTTCTGGCTTCTAATTACCCATAACGACTGACAAAGATCTACGAATTGCAGCCGGGACGTATCGTATCGCGTAGTGCCTCGGAAAGCAGTGAAAAATCTCGGTACAAAATGGATTGCCACCCATTCACAGATCGATCGCGGCCAGCGGCTTAGGACCTGTTTAAAAAAAAATTGCTACCTACTCAAACTTGAACAAAGGATACGATTATTCCTCAATTAGTGATAAAGAAAGTTTTCAAAGTGCCAGGAAAATCGACGGGAAAATAAGACGATATAAATTTAGGTATGTAGGTAGCAAGATCTATGGGCATCTTTTGTAGGAAAGTACCGACACACCTACTGTAAAAGAAGTAGAGAAAGAATTCTATAAGCTTGAAACCTCAGTGTTGGAGTCAGTCTCTGTACGTACGTGAGCAGTTAAGCACTCCGTTAAGAGTCAGGGTTCATTGAAGTTCGAATTCATTTCGACGGCGATGTGGGGGAATTTTTTGATGTCTCATTGTATTCGTTTTTTTTAGTTTAAGTTTTATTTATAGGTTTTCCTTTTTTATTCTTATTCGTGTAAATATTGTACATTGTTCTATATATAAAATAAATAAGTTCGAATTTTATAAAATCCTAAGATTATCGGAAAAACCCACTCCGATAATTGCTTAGAGATGGGAACGCGAAATTATGTACTTCAGGGACATAGATACACCGTAGACATTACAGATTTTGAAAATAGGTATACTAGCTATTTCCCGCGATTTAGTCTCGTCGCTCTCGAAGAGATTACCTACCTCTTTATAATATTAGTATAAAAGTATATTTTTATTATGTTTTTTATTTAAAACAGAAATAACTAGATGCCTACTTATGTTAGGAATGCTGTGAACCTAGTGTTCATCATAAAATGGTAGTCTACATAATTTTAATGTATAGGTAATTGAGTGTGTAAAAATGTAAAATTTATTGTGATTATTTTATTGTAATTTTTTATGTTATTTTGTTTTTGTACTTTTAAGTTGTCTTTATTGTTATGGTTTTAATTTTAAAGGTGTTTATTTTTAATTGTAATTTAATTTATTGTTCTTATTATTATATTTGTTTAATAAAATTGATACATAATATATATTAACTTATTGGACATTTTTATCAATTGTAATTGATGTAGATCATAGCAAAGAATTTTAGCAATAAAATACCTATTATGAACCAAAGTTGTATGATAAAAAAAAATGTAGACAGGTAGGTAAAATCATAACAAAACTTGTTGAGATGACACACTAAACTTACGTCGATTCGCCGTGTTTAGTCATTTCTTTCGACTGAAAGTGAATAACATAAAGCCCGTCACAGACGTAGCTACAATATATATCTTTATTACGTCACCAAAATATGTGGACAGATATAGCAAGGCATATTAATATACCTATATTTCAAAAATGTGAAACAAACAACGACCGCAGACGTATTATGGGCCAAAATATACTATTATATTATAGCTAACGTGTGTGGTGGCTAGCTATAATAATTATATATTATAGCTACGTATATCTGACGGGCTTTACCCTCGGCAGGCGGATAAAAATAAAAGTTGTGATTTGAATTGACAGACAATATTTGAATAGGTACCTACATTATGACGGAAATTTTTATACGGAATGGAACATGAAAACGTGCTGCGCCGACCCCAAGTAGGTAACAAGGGCAGGAAAATGATGATGATTTGAATTTTTACATAGTCATTTTATTTATGCACTACCTACCTACCTTTAAATACGTCGTTTTAATACAGGTCGGTAAAAATAACAATAAAAATGATTGGATTTACCTATTCCAAGTTTTAGGTACCTATCTACCTACCTGCCGAACTTTTTCAATTACCCTTAATATTTTTTGGGTAGGTACCTATTTATGAAATACGTAACCGGATTGAGATTTTATAATTATACCTTTTAGTTCAATTTAAATAATAACATTAAGAACATAATAACTCAGTGTAAGAACCCCGCGGACCACCGACTTTCGGTCGTTTGGTCAGCCTTACAACACTAGTATTAAAAAAAAGGACTAGGTAGGTGGATCAGTAAGAGTCCTAAGTCAGGATCTCTTACAGTACCTACCTATCATAAATACAAAAACGTTGGTTTTACAATATTTAAGAAGCAGAAGAATGTGAATTACTTATCATTGTTAGCTCACTTACTCATGCCAAGAGGCTACCTTACTTATCCAGGTAGGTATTTTTAATTAGTCATCAAGAACACCGGCGATAACAAAACCAGAAAACTAAAATGGGCGGTTGCCGGTCTCAGAAAAATAATTTTTCATTCATAAATTGGGTGCAAAGTTCGAATATACTATTATACCTATACCTACGTACTTATCACTATCCAGCAAGCAATTTTGTTTATTTTAGGGAATATAAATTATAGACGAACAGCTAAATTTATCTTCCAGAATTTGATCATCCCGGAGGCCGTATGGCTCTGATTATTAGGAACTGATCACGTCATCTACAACTCGAACGCAGGTCTGCGTTAGATCAGAGATTTAAATGGTTGTCGGGTTCAAAAACAGAACTCGCCTTGCCCTAACGAATAGACAACACCACGACTACGGGCACGCACGACCGAGGACCGCGCGACCGGTCTCAGGCCTACCGTGCCGCAACATTTTGATTACATTCCCTGCCTCCACCCACTCGATGTAATCTACCGCCTACGCAGATGTCACAAAAAACAAACCAATGTTATAAAATGCCGACTTTACGACACCAACTTCATATTTCCATCAATATCTATCATCGTAATCCCTTCTGTGAGAGAAAAGAAAGTCAGCCATTACCGCGCACGCGAGTCGATAAACGGAAGCCATTCCAATAAACGCCACGCGTTCTTTCTCCCCGAGTGGATCGCTGAATTGCAGTAAAAGTAGAAACTTACCTTTTTACAGATTAGTTCTTTGCTTGATAAACAACAATCCTTAATCCAGGATAAGGGAACTGCCGTGAGCACTATAATGCACCACACACAATATTCTTTCTATATTTTTTTTCACTTAAACGTAAGGAACACTTAACACCACAAGCGACGGTTTAAATCACAACATTATACTTATAAAAATACCTCTGGCGGATATCAAAGCCCGTTACAATGAGTAAAATAGCACGTTTGCTCAAGGAATCCACGACAAGAGCATCAGTCTTCGTACATCGCCGTGGAATGATTTTGGTTTCGCTTTTC
Organism: Charanyca ferruginea; assembly: GCA_947361185.1. Lineage (NCBI taxonomy): Eukaryota > Metazoa > Arthropoda > Insecta > Lepidoptera > Noctuidae > Charanyca > Charanyca ferruginea. The sequence continues at coordinate 59,749,836 of OX376055.1, forward strand.
GAACGAGTCTAGGCGTGACTGGCCCGAGAAAAGCCGAACTTATCCGATTCAGAAACATTAGTAACAATAATTTCCGATAGAGGCGCTTTTGTCTTTGGATGCGTTCAAATTTTCATGGAATAATATCCATTTCCAAGACAACATTAAATTTGCTGTTCGAAAATAAATAAATTCAAACAAATATCAACTCAGTTACAATTATTCGATTGACCATATAACAAAATTCTGATAAAAAAATATATATGTCTTTACACAACCACCACAGACAAAAATGAACAATAATTAAATCATAGACAGTTTTGCCAACTTCAGAAAATATATGCTGCGTTTAGAAAATGCTAAAAACATGTTATGGTTTCGAAAAATGCAAAAAAAATGTGCTAACATTTGTAATTGCCTTCGCAACGACATCGAACCATTTACTAGAACTAAATGGTTTCTGGTAACGCTGCATTCTCAGGAACGTTTATCTATAAATTGCGTTATTGTTTTTTGAGTACAAAAAGTGGCCAAAGACTATCCTCTACGCTCTCTACTCTCTTAAAATCTCTCTCTCTAAATTACTTATTACTCTTAGATTAAACTCTAAGATTATTGATAGTCTCGATAAGGTGAAACCACGAAGTAGGTATAATAGTTATACTTCCTTTGTGAGTGAAACTGTTTTTTTCTGGCCAAACAACACATGGTTTTTGTTTGGTCATACACAAAAACCAAACGTTTTCTGCCAGTCGCCAGATAAAAAGAGTTTCATGCTTGCTACAATTCATAGACTACGTTACATTTTTTTCTGCAAGAGACTAGAGTCGGGCTTAGAGAGTAGAAAGACGAAAGTTGAGCCTAGAAATTAATTCATTTTTTCACAAGGCATGATGTAAGAATGTCAGCTGATCTCCTGCCGAATTAAAGTTAGTTTTTATTTTCATCGATTTTCGTTCATTTTGTCAGTTGAGATCAGTCGGTTACTTTATTTTTTTTTGAATGACCATGTTATTTCCTGTGTTTACGATGTCCTCCTGGGAGATGAAATGCATGTGACTAAAAGAGTTATTATGAATATAAATGTGGATGGATGGAAGCCGAAGAAAGATGGACCGTTTATTTGATGAATTATGAAAAGTGAGTCATTGATAGCATGAGGGTTGACAGAATGGAATGGAAGAAGATCGTCGGTTAAAAAAAGTGTAGCTCCGACTCAAATAACATGGGACAAGGACAGCAAGACTAAAACTATTCCAATACCCGTCACAGGATGACAATAATAAAACCTACAACAGAATTGATTCTGTTGTATGTAGGGTTTTAAACTTGCGTCTATGGATATAGTTTTGATACTTTTTGGAAATTGAAGTGAATTTGAATTTTGGTAATAAACTCTTTTAAGTAACTCCCTGTTCAACTTTTGACCGCCACGTCAAAAAAGCAAAAATGGGCCCTCGGCGCCAAGCTAAGTTACGTTCTATTGTAATTACTTCGAGTCTGTCATGTATTCGTGACCGAGGCGTGCTGGGTGCATTTTGGTTCGTCATATAAACATGACTGTGGCAGTCAATGATTAAGTATTTATGTGTACGTATTAACTTGTTAAGTCTATTGACTTAACCAGTTAATACGTACACAATAAACAACAATATTGGCAGTGCGTAAATGTTTTTGCCTTTATAGGTATCAAATAGTTTATTCGGCAATACATAATTATTCGTTTCTATTTCGTTGGTAACCTGATTTATATTGTTTTATTTTTGTACTCAAGAGCTAACGAATAAAATTAATAATGTAGGCCCTCTGCTCTTTATATATTTTACTTTAATTACAACGGCTATCATCGTGGACCAGTATTTTAATTTTTTTAATTTTACCAATTATTATTTTACAGATTTTTATTACAGCGCACATTGGGTATTTAGTTATTTTAGTACAAGTGGCAAAGTTTGATGATTGTTATTATAGAGTGATCTTTAATGTAGTGTCACCGTATTTTACTCTTCTCATTTATTAAAACGGACACACTTTCCTTTTCTATTGTTTTAATATTCTAGTGTAAGGCACTCGTGGGCTGCAGCTGAAAGCCAGCGTCAGCGCACTTCGTGGTGTCATCTGAACTGGTATTTATTATAGAATGAAAGTAATTTGCGTATGAATCGGATGTAAGTTCAAAAACATTTGCGAATAATTTAGAAGTTTAGTACGTAGATTACTTATGTATTAATTACTTACGTCCGATTTTTCATTCCTCAAATAACATACTGCTCATACCTGAATATGCTAGTTTGGCAATATAATATTTTCGTCAAGTATCAAAATAATGTATTCCACCAAGCATTCTACTATGTTCAGTGTTACCACAGGCAATTTTTTTTTAAGTTTGCTAAGCAAGAAGGGAACAGTTTTTTTGGGAGGGAAAGTGTCACTACTACACTACACTACACTACATGACTACAATAGATGGAATGGAACATTTTTGAAAAAAATTGTGCGATTTGATTGACGACATTGACAGTAGTTCAAAAAACCACAAGCAAATCAGGAGGGAATTATTATCTCAAAATCATGGCTAGTTGTTTAAAATTTACGGCTTCTGCGTTGTTTTCCTCTTCAAGAAATCTAAGATGTATAATCAGAACGATAGAGAGATCGAGTTTCTCGACTTCAAGTGCCTTAGCGGTAAGTTGCGTAATCTGATGGTTTCAAATAATCTTGCAGTTAGCAGGTTTTCACTGAGATGTGCCTGTTCTGTCCTCATAACGCTTTTTGAAAAGATGAGCCACTGACCGAAATGCTTCTAACAGCATTCCTAAATGATACATCATATTTTTATAATTTTCCGTATGGAACGGTTATGAATTCCACCTCTACCCATTCACTGTGGACGTCTCCTCATAGAAAACCACTCCTCTTTATGGGTTGCCTTTACTGACCACCTGTCATAATACTTTCAAATTGTCACGGGGAAATCATTGATGGTTTTGGCACCTACTTTATGTAAACTACTCTAGCAGTATTTGTTTTATTTCTTTCTGTGTTTCTTAAAACAGCAGCACTGTATGACCCCTTGCTAAGTTTCCTTACTGGCTTCTGTTCCACATAACACCAAGGCTATCATAGCACAGAATTATAACTCCAAGTACTATAAAGAGATAGGAAAAGTATTGTAATTAGGAGAGTTAGCAATTTTGGCCTCAACTCACCTGATCATAGGAAAAACCCTGGTATCGGCCAGAGCCTGATCTAGCTATTTAGCCGCTCCAGACAAAAGTATTACCAGCCGTCCTTCACAATGATACTTTATAAGTCATAAGCATGCTATTCTAAAGATGGTGTGAATTTTAACAGACTTAAAAAAGGGGGCTAGAGGAGTAAGGAGTAATACAGGGTGTGTCGCAAATAGTGGTCCAGAGTAAAGGAGTCAGTACACTGTATTATTATGTATCACATACCAATATTTTAACCATTTTCAGTAAAGGGTTTTTGAAAAAAAAAGTGTGAAATTTTTGTACCTTGCTTCACTTTGGGTTTGGATATGATAGTACACAAATTCAAGAGTAATAATAAAAAAAAAACAGAATTAAAAAACATTGATATTTGTTCAAATAACAGCCAAATTCATGAAGCAAGGTACAGAAATTAAAAAAAACAACTTTTTTGTTTCGGAGACCCTTAACTGAAAATAGTTAAAAGTTGGTATGTGATACATAAGAATACAGTGTATCAACTCCTTTACTGTGGACCACTATTTACGACACACCCTGTATTTGTTGGAATTGATTGATATAAAATAATATATAACTACTACTTAATATATAACTATTACTGTAGCCCCCAACTGCCCTGAATTTTGCAACTCTGGGTATTTGCCTGGTTGGCCACCCCCTTAGATCGGGCCCTGGTATTGGCGATAGGACTCCGTAGTTTAGGTAGGTACCGAATGCTGGTTCATGGAACTGTGTGTGTATGTAAGAGACTTTCTTGTAGGTTAGGTTAGAGTATTGAGAAACGTCTCTTGTTGCTATTCAATATTTTATTGGTTGATTTTCTAAGCTTGTGTGAGACTGGCTGTGAAAATTACTACTGACTCATACATTAATAATTTTGTTTGTAACTGCAAAAAAGAACGAGGTTGTCAATTTGTAGGTACATGTGTAACATATATTTTGTTTTTTTTTTTATGTTTGACTACACATAACTTTTAACAGTGTAGTCTGATTTCAATGATTTATTTTAATGGGTAGTGGATACCTCAAAGTTTGTCCCATATAAATTTCATGAAAATATTCCACCCCTAATTGTAGAAAATTAAGAAATAACTCAATTTGTTGGGGGTTATATAGCTTCCTATTGGTGAAAGGATTTTTGAAATTGGATTAGTAGTTTCGGAGATTACCCCCTACATACAAAGTTACAAACAAATTTTACCTCTTTATAATATTAGAATAGACTAGCGACCAGCCCCGGTTTCGACCAATTTACAGGAATCCATCATGAATCACTCTGCCTGTTGGTGAAAACCGCATAAAAAGCCATTCACTAGTTTTTGAGCTTATCGTTAACAGAGAGACTCGACGGGGAACTTTGTTGAATAATATGTAGTGATGCAGTGATTATGGATGACATTATGGTTAAAATATTGTACACAACACGACATCTGAGAGTATTCTCTACTGCCTACAAAAATATATAAACATTTGAACAAAAGAACATGTAAAGAGAGACCGAATCCTTCACATATACTTCTAACTCTGCAGGCCAACTCTAATGTATTAGTTGTGATTGTGACCGGGAATTCAAAACTATACCCTGTCCATTGGGTTATTGGTTTTTTGACAGCTGCCTTATAATGTAATTATTCCCGGCTACCTGTTAACTTTAAAATGCGTCATAAAATAAATATATAAACTGCCTTATCTTGTTGGTTTTCTTATTTATGACCTCTTACAGACATTATAATACAGGTATGCATATCAGTTTTTACAAAAGACATAAATATTGTTCACTAGTTGAAGCAGTCAAAAAACGATTAAACCAGTGGACAGAGTTTAAATCCGGTCTATCGAGTGACATTAGGACTATGAAATAATTTCACGATCGCCGTTATCGAAATCGATAGGGACTACAAGTACATCTTCTTTCTGCCCTTATCCCATGTTACTTGGAGTCGGCGCAACATGTTTTTAACCGACTTCAAAAAGGAGGTTATCAATTCGAATCTTTGTATTATTATTTTTTATGTGTGTTCGGGCATAACTCTGTCATATATAGACGGATTTCCAAAATTTTGTTCGAAAGGGGTTAATTCCGAAATGGTCCCATATAAATTTTACCAAAATTGATCTAGCCCTTTTTGAGAAAATCAACAAATTCCCAAAAAAATTACTTAGACGACGTTTTAGTTTCTTCAATCTTTGGAGGATATACAATCTCTTTTAAGTGTGTCGCCGTTAATGGATTTGGATGTTAAGGCAACACTAAAAAGCGAAAAATAAAGTTTTTTCAAAACACACATGACTTTACTTTCGGAAATCTGTGGCAATACAAAACAACAAACTCAAAGCCACCGCCACCGACTTCCGAAAGTAATGTGTGTTTTTTGCTAAAGTTATTTATCACTTTTTAGCTTTTGAAGGTGGTTTTCTTTTTTTTGAAAAAACTTTTTCTTCTTCCATTCCGTCCTGTCCAACGTCATACTTTCACTGACTCTCTTTTCATTCATATCATTCTTCACACAATCCATTCATCTTTCTTTTATTTGATTTTCCTCTGCATCCTCATCCATCCAAATTAATATTCATAACTCTTTTCACCCCTTCACATACCCATATATGTATTACCAGGGACTATAAGTACCTACATCATATTATGGTAAACTTTGCTGCCATGTAAAACCCTTTTTTTATTATTTCAACCTTTAGACGCCCACTGCTGGGCATAGGTCTCCCTCAAGGGGGGGTTCAGTCGTAATCGCCATGCTTGGCCGATGCATGTTGGCGATCGCAGTAGGTGTTATGGTACTCAGAAGGACGCTGCAGCCCATCCTCTGGTCAATATCCCTCTGCCGTCTTCTACGACACCCACGGGTAGAAATAGGGTAGTGCTATTCGTAACCGGCCCCACACGGTCACGGTCTTTTTTATTAGATACGTTATAGTATTCAGGATCTAGTGATAGTCCGAGGAAAGGTTTCGTGTTCGGTACTGTGCCAAATGTGTTAGCAATGTCTTTATTAATAGCTGTGAGACGGCGCTAACCGTTGTCTTGGTGTAGATCGACGAACCTGTAATGGAGTAAAATTATATCGTGTTTTTAATACCGATATGAAACCCCAAAAAAACCTAGCAAAGAATATAAAAAAACATCATAGAATTTGGTTTTCTCGGCTTCGTTGAAAATACTAGAAATCACGCTTGACTCATGCTGTGCGTTCATAACACGCGGTCATCTCTTGCAGAGTGGTTGTGCCGCACCCGCTTAAAAATCCACACGCTAGTCGCTCTGGATACTAAAATAACGACACGCCTAGCGTGTCCTCGGCACCTGGGGAAAATTAACAAAAACTCGCCTGGCGTGTCGGCGTCGTTAAACAGTAGGGCAATTATGAGTTATCGTTATATCCGCGTTCACCTGCTTAGCCTTTTCCCTAATATGTTGGGGTCGGCTTCCAGTCTAACCGGATGCAGCTGAATACCAGTGTTTAACCAGTTTTACCAGTGAATAACTGGGTAACACGATACCCCTTTGTAAGACAGGTAGACAAACTTTCTGGCTTCTGCCTACCCTTAACTACTGCCAAAGATCTACTAATGACAGCTGGGACCAATGGCTGAAGCACGTTGAAAACTTGGTACGAAATTGATAGTCACCCATCCACAAACCGACCGCAGCAAGCGTAGCTTAACCTTCTGACCTATGGATCTGTATGGCTTTTATTTAGCCACGAGCTCCTCGTTATTTCCGCGTTACATTAATTATTTTATTATTCATTAAAAGTCCTTATGTTTCCTTTATCGTGTTACAGCGGAAAGAGCGCGACACGATGGGCGAGGTAGAGGTACCAGATGACAAACTATATGGATCCCAGACAGTCAGATCTATACATAACTTCCCCATTGGAGGCATCGCGGAACGAATGCCGGTGAGTTATGTTTCATTCCACCAATGAAAACCTTATTTTTGTCTGTACTTGTGCCCTTTCAACTTCATCTTACCAATTAAATTGATTATCTTACATGATTGTGTGGTTCTTGTGTCTCTTTGTATTAAAAAAATATTATTTTATATGTTGTAACCTATTTTAGTATCCCGTCATCATTGCCTTCGGTATTTTGAAGAAAGCGGCCGCTAAAGTCAACCAAGAATTTGGCCTAGACAAGAAAATTGGTAAGTAATTATTGATACTTCCTTCTCATCTATCTTCTGTACGCAAAATACGCGCTGAGGCGTAGAGTTGCGGACACCAGCCCATAACCCTCGTTTACACCAAGATACAAGTATAATACATGTTTTATACACAACATAAATAAAACATGTCCAATACTTCGTCCGTGTGGTGTCGGACGTAAAGAATAGCACCATCCCATGTCTTCCCGTGGGTGTCGTAAGAGGCGACTAAGGGACTTACCAGAGAATGGGCAGCAGCGTTCTCTGTGCCTTTGTAACAACCATACTGCGATCGCCAACCCGCCTGCCAAGCGTGGCGATTATGGCAAAACCCCCCCTTGGGGAGGTCTATGTCCAGCAGTGGACGTCTTTACGCTGAAATGATGTTGATGATGATGAAATAAAACATGTCCAATACTTGTCTTGACACAACTTGTCTTAAACTTGTAGAATACATATACTAAACTTGTTTTGTTTTATCTTTTGTTCGGACCGGACTAAAAATAAGTATTTGCACAACAAGTATAATACTTACAAGTTTTGTCTAAAACAAGTTTTACTTACTTTACTTGTATTTGAATGTGAACGATATTACAGACATTGCATAAAACTTATAGAATACATGTATTATACATTGGTGTAAACGAGGGCTTAGCCCGGCTGTCTGGGTACCTCTCACCATACCACGGTAGAACTAAATTGCAATTCTTGGTGTTTGAAAAGTAAGTTTCTTATAAATCGAATAGCTATTGATACGCCATTTTTGACGACACGGTTAGCGCGAGACTGTTGAGCGATTGACTGTTGCGTTGCGAGTCGCAGGTTCGATTCCCGCTCGTGTCAGTGGTAGTAAAATTACAGTGTCAATTCTAAAAACCTAAAAGAAACAGGGATGAACAATACCGCGAACGTTATTCGTTTCACTATAATTCTACCAAATTTAAAATGTTACCCAATCCTTAAAAGGATTTTATTTTGTTTATATTATTATTCGTCCATATTTAGTACTATATTAAATCTATTTACCAAAGTTAAATTAAAATAATTTTAATTGAAATTGTTTTTTACTTATCTTTGAAATAAAATGTTTTGCATTCCTGCTTCTACGAGCCTCTTTTCTCTAATAAAGTTAGTTTTTCTAATAGGGTATTTTACTCTATACGAGAAAAAAACTATAAATATGTTATTGAGACAGTTTAGGCATAAAGCAGTCGGAAAATATAAGTTTTAGTTCATAAAATAACAAAACAATTTTTTAAATTCAATTCAAAGTTTTCAGCATTTTTAATCTGTTATAAAACACCGTGAAATAGTAGCGGCCATGTTATTACGCCATAAGGCTGTGTAAACAAAAAATTGTCAACTGTCAGTCAACCGATTGGCGTAATATAGGCTTTGCACTTTTATTATTTTCGTAACCAACGTAATTTTTTCATTATTACACCTATTACAAAATATACTTTTAATTATTTTTAAATGATATACAATTATCATATTTAATATGAGCTCACTTGATACTAAACGAACTGACGTCATTTACGCTGAGCAATATGGCGTCCAGTAAGAAGCGTTTTCGTCAAACTACGCGCGAAATTTGAAAATTTAAAATTTAGATGCATTTTTATGGCACTTATCGATTAAATAAAATTTTTGTGTTTTTCTTGGTGGCATATTAGCACTACAGAATTTCATTAAGACACTTTTCAAAAATGGGTGTAATACCCTATTTCTCACATGTTCATTCCTCAATCATACCTAAGGTTCCTACTAATGTCACAATATGTATAAATATTAGTACCACCGTACAGTAGCGACACGCCTCCTTCCAAAACACTGTTCCTCACCTCTTTCCGCGTCGAACGGGCTCTCGAAACTGCTTTTAGTTCAAGCGCCACGTACACACGAACACACGCACGTATTTGTACAGTCTGTTATTTTGGCAGTAGTGTAGGTAATTAAATCGTTCCGTTGATAGTGTCGTAGATGTGCTAATGTCTACTCTTAATGCTATCTGTTTCAGCTGCGAGTATAATGCAGGCATGCGATGATGTCATAAGCGGCAAGTTGTACAATGAAGGTCACTTCCCTCTTATCATCTGGCAGACAGGATCTGGCACACAGTCGAACATGAACGCAAATGAGGTTGGTCATCATCATCATCATTTCAGCCGCAAGACCACGACCAAGTCCACTGCTGGACATAGGCCTCCCCCGCGTGTCGCCACATTGACCGGTCCCGTGCGACTCGCATCCAGCGGATCCCCGCAACCTTTACCAGGTCATCGGTCCACCTAGTTGCGTTGCGTTGGAAGGCCTCCCGCCTTCCAACGCAACGTCTTCCGGTTCGCGGTCACCACTCTAGAACTTTTCGGCCCCATCGGCCATCCGTTCTGCGAGCAATGTGCCCTGCCCACTGCCACTTAAGTTTGGCAATTCTTCGGGCTACGTCGGTAACCTTGGTTCTCTTGCGGATGTCCTCATTTCTGATTTTATCACGCAAGGAAACTCCGAGCATAGCCCTCTCCATTGCCCTTTGGGTGACTTTAAGGCCTTCTGATGAGGCCCATTGTGAGCGACCACGTTTCGTTCCGGATTCACTGGCAACACACACACTGGTCATAGACTTTCGTCTTGAGACACTGTCATGAGGTTGGTAAAAAAAAAAAAAAACAAATATCTGTATTTCTATATGGTCTACTGTAAGTCTATCTGTTACAATCTTCCTCTGTGAATACCTGAGTGAAGTGAGCTGTCATCCGTCCGCCTGCTTTGTCAATCTCTAGCATCGGGACGTCTGACAGCTCACTTCACCTAGGTGTTCACCGAGGGAGATTGTAACAAAATAGCACTGCTGTTACAATATCTCTCGGTGACGCACTGTCACTTTAAAAAATAGTGCATGTTTTAACTACTATGTTTTACGTATTTTATGTATTACGTAGTGACCATTTTATTGTCCCCAGGTAATCGCGAACCGCGCCATTCAGATCATGGGGGGCACGTTGGGCAGTAAAAGCCCCGTCCACCCCAACGACCATGTGAACAAGTCCCAGAGCTCCAACGACACGTACCCTGCAGCCATGCATATTGCCGTGGCGATGGAACTGAGGGACAGGCTCATGCCAGGACTGGTCGCTTTAAGGGATACTTTGGGTGCCAAGTCTAAGGAGTTCAATAAAATCATCAAGATTGGCAGGTAAACAAAGAAAAGCTTAAGGTGAAAGGGAAACCCGCGTATTCAAATATTCATACAGTACGGTCAACGTAACTTGGCGCGCCTGAAGTTAGCCGATTAGCTGCGCAGTAGACAATTTCGTTCCTAAAAGTTCCATTGCGCAGCCAAACAGCTAACTTCAGACGCGCCAAGTTACGTTGACCGTATTGTACGTGTTTTAGCATTTTTTTTTTCCTTTTTTTTATTTATATTAGGATCTCCAACAAAAGATAAACACTAAGCATTACATATTCTTAATATCGTTAAAGTATTCCCTTCATTTCCAGCCTAATATCAAGTTGTATGGTAAATAACTTAAACGCGTGAGTAACAAATATGTGTTTTGACAATTAAAATCATTAAAAAAGCTCCCCAAGTTAGCATAATTAAATATGAATGTCTGTATGTCTATTCTGTAACAATCTTCCTCGGTGATCACCTAGTGAAGTTAGCTGTTATCTGTCCCAATGCTATGGATTTACAAAGCACTACAATCGAATGACAGCTCCAAAGACTATATTCTCTTTGGACAGCTCACTTCACCTAGGTGTTCACCGAGGGAGATTGTAACAGAATAACTCTGCAGATTTACATACATCTATATGTATAAAAGAAAGTCGTGTTTGTTACAACACTTATAACTCGAGAACGGCTGAACCGATTTGGATGAAAATTGGTGGGGAGGTAGCTTAAAACCAGGAGACGGACATAGGATACTTTTTTTTTTTTTTTTAAGTTTAGGGTAGGTGTAGGGTAGGTGTAGGGTACGTGTAGGGTAAGTGTAGGGTAGGTAAATAGCGACAGGACAACGTCTGTCGGGTCAGCTAGTATTTAATAGTTTAGAGTTAGGTGTCTTTGCACTCGATTCTTTTTACTTATTTATTCAACAATTTTGTTGAAAATACACATGCTATACACATACAAATACAAAGAACTATGATTTATTAATTAACATTCCACGTGAAATTCAAGTACGATGTCAAACAGTTTTAAATATAAATAACAAATAGTTTTAAAAATAATGTCAGTTTTAAATAAAAATGTCAAATAGTTTTAAAAATAATGTCAAACAGTTTATATTAGTTAGTATGGATTAATATGAACTAGCTGCTGCCCGCGACTTCGTCCCCGGTGTTAACTTGCGAGAGCCATAGACCTCCTAAATTTGGTCGCAAAATCCGTTCTTAGTGAACATCTACTAACTATAAACTACCTTCCTGCCAAATTTCATCTTTATACGTCAAGCGGTTTTCGATATTTCGTGATGAGTGAGTGACCTTTCCCTTTTATATATTTAAGATTATTAAGATAGCATAGACATGTACAGATAGCGTCATCAACTGGTTACCCCTCACGCATTCAAATTTCTTTGGATAGGGGGTAACCAATTGATGACGCTGTCTGTACATGGCTACACATCAAGCTATAGTTCTCCAGTATAAACTGATCTGACATTGTATAGAATTTATTTACAATGAGAGGTCAGCTTATATTGGAAATGTATAGCTTGATTTGTAGCCGTGTGTACCTATAAAGTACGGAACCCGCGGTAAGCGAGTCCCTCGCACTTGTCCGGTTTTTTCATTTCAGTGAGCTATTTGTCTTGTCTAGTGGAGAGTAGATCGTTTAGCAGTCGATTCATCAGTCCCCCCCCCCAGGACCCACCTGATGGACGCGGTGCCTCTGACGCTGGGCCAGGAGTTCAGCGGCTACGAGGCGCAGCTCACGTACGGCATCGAGAGGATCTGCGCCACGCTGCCGCGCCTGCACTACCTGGCGCTGGGCGGCACCGCTGTAGGCACGGGGCTCAACACACGCATCGGCTTCGCGGAGAAGGTGGCTGCTGAGATCGCTACTATCACCGGTACGGACACTTTGGTCTATCATTGATTTCATAATAGGGTATTTTACTCTATACGAGAAAAAATTTATAAATATGTTATTGAGACAGTTTAGGCATAAAGCAGTCGGAAAATGTAAGTTTTAGTTCATAAAATAACAAAACAAATTTTTAAATTCAATTCAAAGTTTTCAGTATTTTTAATCTGTTATAAAACACCGTGAAATAGTAGCGGCCATGTTATTACGCCGTACGGCTGTGTAAACAAAAAATTGACAACTGTCAGTCAACCGATCGGCGATTGGCTTTGTACTTTTATTATTTTCGTAACCAACGTAATTTTATCATTATTAGACCTATTACAAAATATGGTTTTAATTATTATTAAATGATATACAATTATCATATTTATTATGAGCTCATTTGATACAAAACAAACTGACGTCATTTACGCTGAGCAAAATGGCGTCCAGTAAGAGGCGTTTTCGTCAAATTACCCGCGACATTTGAAAATTTAAAATTTAAATGCATTTTTATGGCACTTATCGATTGAATAATAATTTTGTGTTTTTTTTTGGTGGCATATTAGCACTACAGAATTTCATTGAGACACTTTTCAAAATTGTTGATTTTGAAGCGGAAATTTCACAAAACTTGTTCCAGGACATACGTGTTTTTGAAAAGGCCTCACAAGTTTTTGGTTTAATATGTGTAATTTAGAATCTCCATTACATGTGCAAGGTTTCTATGAAGCTGTTTTGTTTACTTTTTCAATGTATGAGTGCATTATGACCGGCCAAAGTTCATATAAAATTGTGAAGCTAATTTTCGGACGTGTTTACTGACATGGATAAATGTTCAAATTTAGTAGTCGTTTTTCGAAAACCATTAATTTTCTACTAACAGGTTTCATAAATATGGCAATACGACAATGTCATTATGACACAATTCTATTACGAGACCACCACCGACCACGGATCGACCATTATGAATTTAGCAGATTACGAACTTTAAGCAAAATGACAATGGAATCGGAAATTATAAAAATAGCAGACTTGGCCCCCTGCTCAATCGACAACACTATATTCCTGACAATGTATCAAACCTGGCTCCTGTAACACAGGTACTAAACCTAGCGCAGGAGCCGGGGCCTCACTACTTTGTCAATAAATATAAATATTTTTGTCAATAAAGAATTTATTATTATTTATCTAAGAAGTCTCATTTCACATAATATCTTAGTTGAATATGAATCAACGTTTAATTCGTGTCTTTGAGTGTCTTTTTTTTTCAATATAAAGTTAAACTTGATGCTTACAAATGATCCTCGTTGTTATAGTGTGTATGGCTAACATAGTAATTAATTAGGATTATGAATTTTATTTTTCAATTTCTCACGTACTAGTTCGAAAGAAGAAACGTCAAATGGGACATCTTACATTATCAGGAGATTAACAAACAAATCATCGTTTAGCGTGCAATTCCGCATAACTAAAATTTTTAAATACCGCGAAAGTACACTTTCGCTGATTTAACATAAGGTCGAAATGTGGGGTATTTAAAAATGTTAGTTTCGCGGAATTGCACGCTCAACGACGTAATGGCAAAAACAAAAGGCAGACCACAGACAAAGTCTCATTAATCTTTTGACCGCCACTGTCATGTATAGATGACAAACCAGAATGTGCCCATGGAATATTCTGATCTGTCACCCCGCTTTGTCCCCTGCGAGGGACCGATCGGAAAAAGTATTACGTTTAGAAACGTAGGATTTGGTGTTTATAACCTCTTGAAGAGTTGGATTTACCAAAAAGTTTTACTATCTTTGTTGCAAACAGTATTAGTCAGAGTAAATTATGTTGTACTACATATTATATTCTATATTGAAAAGAACAAAAAACAAAAGAAAAGAACGAATGTTGTGAATCTTTCCTTTTGAATTACTATTGTTGAATACCGCATTCAATCCGTTCCGTCTGAAATCCGTTGCGTAGAAAATCTAAACGTACAGAGGGGCATTCGGCGGGAAGCGAATAATGATAATATTCATTTTTACAGGCATTCCATTCGAAACTGCACCAAACAAGTTCGAGGCATTAGCCGCCCACGACGCAATGATAGAGGTTTCGGGAGCGCTGAACGTGATCGCTTGTTCCCTCATGAAGATCGTCAACGACATCCGGTTCTTGGCATCCGGACCTCGGTGTGGTATTGGAGAGCTGATGCTGCCGGAAAATGAGCCTGGATCATCTATCATGCCTGGTGAGCTGAGAACTTATTTAAATGCACAATAAGACCCTGTTCACAATAAGATTACACATTTACACAAACCTTTTTTACAGTCCGTTCAACCGATTTGGACTTATATTGCGTCGGTAGCATGACAAATTTCTTGTGCGAAACATTATTCGCGAAAAATGTGTGCTAGAAAAAAAAAACTTATTCGTAACACATAAACAAAATTCTAATTTTAAATAAAAAAAATAAAAAATAATAATATAAATTTTAAATTAATTAAATTATTTTGAGGTTTTCTTACGTTTATAAAATAAAGTAACGAAACGCATTATCGGAGAAGTGAATAACGAGGTTGCCAGATTGAAATTCTTTTGTTGCAAGTTAGCATCTTTGATCGACAATTTCAGGTGGTACAAAGGCATAAATCCAATATATTTTTTTAGAATTAGCGGATTTATTTCTATATTTTCGTACCTTTGTTCTTAAGGCTCTACACAGACGGACCGCATTTCAACTGCAATCCAACCGCAAATTGCAGTTCAGATGCAGTTTGAATGCAGTTGACACGACTGCAATAGAACTGCAAACCAAACGCCACACCCACACACAACTGGACTGCAATTGGACTGCAATCGGACTGCACGTTTGGTTTGCAGTTCTATTGCAGTCGTGTCAACTGCATCTGAACTGCAATTTGCGGTTGGACTGCAGTTGAAATGCGGTCCGTCTGTCTAGAG
Organism: Charanyca ferruginea; assembly: GCA_947361185.1. Lineage (NCBI taxonomy): Eukaryota > Metazoa > Arthropoda > Insecta > Lepidoptera > Noctuidae > Charanyca > Charanyca ferruginea. The sequence goes on from OX376055.1 coordinate 59,765,236, forward strand.
CCTAAGGTACACTGTTGTATAGGGGAAAAAAAAAACATCTCCTTAAGTCTCATTTAGTTGAACAATGTGGGCAGGTATTTATATTTTAAACAGTTTAAACATTTTCAATTATTCAGGCAAGGTGAACCCCACGCAGTGCGAATCTTTGACGATGATAGCGGCGCAGGTGATGGGTAATCACGTGGCGACCACTATTGGTGGCAGTAACGGACACTTTGAACTCAACGTCTTCAAGCCCATGATAGTGGCCAACGTGCTGAGATCCATTACACTCATAGGTGAGTAAACGATAAGCTATAACGGCTCACCTAAAAAAATCTGTCGGCATAATTATTTTCTTTATTTAAACAGTAAGATGCTCTACATCTTACTGTTAAACAAGGTTGTAATATAAAGTCTCTACTTTATATTACAACCTTGTTTAAATTGGTTCTGGTATGAGATGAAAATTCTTTAAGAATAAGTAAACTTAACACTGCGAACGAAGTTCAAGGAAAAAATTAATAAAGATAAATAAATGGACGGCGCTAAATAAGAACAGAGTTAGAGATGTCAACTTTGTTTTTATCTGTCGCCGTCAATTTCTTTAGCTGTCTGGTAGTAAGAGATGCCAATAGGGTATTTTACTCCATACGAGAAAAAATCTATAAATATGTTATTGAGACAGTTTAGGCATTAAGCAGTCGGAAAATGTAAGTTTTAGTTCATAAAATAACAAAACAAATTTTTAAATTCAATTCAAAGTTTTCAGTATTTTTAATCTGTTATAAAACACCGTGAAATAGTAGCGGCCATGTTATTACGCCATACGGCTGTGTAAACAAAAAATTGTCAACTGTCAGTCAACCGATTGGCGTAATATAGGCTTTGTACTTTTATTATTTTCGTAACCAACGTAATTTTTTCATTATTACACCTATTACAAAATATGCTTTTAATTATTTTTAAATGATATACAATTATCATATTTAATATGAGCTCATTTGATACAAAACGAACTGACGTCAATTACGCTGAGCAATATGGCGTTCAGTAAGAGGCGTTTTCGTCAAACTACGCGCGAAATTTGAAAATTGAAAATTTAGATGCATTTTTATGGCACTTATCGATTGAATAAAAATTTTGTGTTTTTTTTGGTAGCATATTAGCACTACAGAATTTCATTGAGACACTTTTCAAAAATGGGTGTAATACCCTATTGTCTAATTTTACTTTAGTTGTAAACGATAATATAATATGCGGGGACATTTCACACACTGCCATCTGACCTCAAACTAGGGAGACCCTGTACTGTGGGTGTCAGATAGCTTATATACATACACAAATACATTTTAAATACATACATGTAGGTATAGATAAACAACACCCAGACACGAGGCAAACACAAGTGCTCATCACACAAATATTTACCCTGCACCAATTTCAACTAGCATGCTTAGGATTCATTTTAACAAACAGATTAGCAAATATTAATAAAAAAACTGAAGCAGATTACAAATTCTTGTGCTGCTATTGATAAATTCTTCAGATACTAAAGGACGCATGTCACTGAAACAAGAAAAATCTTTTTTGAAAAAAGAGAACCACCTTCAAAAAAAAAAAACTAAAAAGTGATAAATAACTTTAGCACAGAACACACATGACGTAAGTTTCGGAAGTCGGTGGCTTTGTTTTGTTTGTTGTTTTGTGTTGCAACCGACTTCCGGAACTAAAGTCATGTGGGTTCTGTGCTAAAGTTATTTATCAGTTTTTATTAGTGTTTTTTTTTAAGGTGCTTCTCTTTTTCAAAAAAGGTTTTATTTTACACTTTTTAGTGCCTCCTTATCACCCAAATCTATTAAGGAACGGCAACATAGTTAAAACAGAGATTGAAAGTCCTCCAAAGATGGAAGTAACGAAAACGTCTTCTCGGTTTTTGTTGTTTTTTTTTCAAAAAGCGCTGAGTAAATTTCTGTTTGTTGTATACTAAAACCTTCTCCAGAATGTAACAAACACTTTTCTGAAAACCTCATCAAAATCGTTCAGCCAAACGGGAGATAATCGCGGACAAACATACATACAAATGTACGGGTCAAACTGAGAACTTCCTTTTTTTTTAAGTCGCTTAATAAAAGCTTAGTATTGGTGTTTTAATGTAATATTTGTAATGTTTTCTAGGTGATGGTTGCCAGGCATTCAACAAGTTCTGCGCAGTCGGTATTAAGGCGAACGAGAAGGTGATAGCGAAAATCATGCATGAATCGCTCATGTTGGTGACAGCGCTCAACCCGCACATCGGTTACGATAAGGTAAGATTACTGTATCTGATAACAACCATATCGGGTTAAAAATTGGGATTCTGGTGATTCGAAATGCTCTCTGTAATGATGATTAAGGAAATTACTCTTTTTATTTACCGTCGCCATATTATGTTGGTATTTTTTTTTCCATGTTACATCTATCCTTACAGCTTTATATCTAATGCGGTAGTGCACTTCATATAATCTATATCTATATAATAAAAATGAATCGTTGTTCGTTAGTCTCGCTAAAACTCGAGAATGGCTGAACCAATTTGGCTAATTTTGGTCTTGAAATATTTGTGGAAGTCCAGGAAAGGTTTAAATGGTGAGAAAAATTAAAAATCGATTGACAGGACAACGTCTGTCGGGTCAGCTAGTATGTATATAAGTCAAAGTCAAAGTATTTATTTCAATTAAACCATTTACAGGCACTTTTGAATTGTCAAGGAGTCGGTCAGTTAGACAAAGTTGAAGCTAGTTGCTTGTTCCAAAACGTAGGTAGGTCTCTATGAGAAGAACGAGAAAGAAACTCCACGGACACTTTTAAAATCAGGTTTTTACAAAATCCTGCTTACATTATTCTTGTTGCTTCTATATGTGAAAACAATGAAGGTAATCTAGAAATACAAAATATAAAAAATAATCAAGATAAAAACCATGGCAGTTAAGAGTTGACCAATCTCTACTGACAGCGCCCGTTCACGAACATGACGCGCGAATCAGCACCATTCAGCTCAACCATTTTAGAGGGAGCTAAATGATCCAACACACGCGCCACCACCAGCGAGACATTTGAGTGAGCATGACAATTCTCTCAACCGCCATGCTCATTTATGTCAATCACATAATAATTTACTTAAAATATGGCTCCATGGTACTCAAATATATAAATGAATCCCTTGGTCACGGTATCACGCGTGAACGGCTGGACCAAATTGGATAATTCTTTTTTTTATAATATTCCTTGAAGTACGAGGATGGTTCTTATGGTGAGAAAAATTAAAAACAAAATAAAAACTTTTGTCGGGTAAGTAGGTAGATAGGGACAGGACAACGTCTGTCGGGTCAGCTAGTGTTTATAATATAATTACAGCGTGTTTTCTCCTTAATTAAGTTTTGAATTTATCACAAACAATGCTTTCCTTGTGATCTTACTCAGAGAGCAACACACACATTGATTGAGCCACTTCTGAAGAAAGCTTATTTAGTAGCAAATTTGCTGTTTTTTTAGGACAAATTCTGGAATTTGTGACATGTCCAGCCACAAGCAAAAACATGTAAACAGTTGGTCTCCTTCTAAACGGATTTGGGTCCGTATGGTGTCGGACGTAAAGAATAGCACCATCCCATATCTTCCCGTGGGTGTCGTAAGAGGCGACTAAGGGACTCACCAGAGAAAGGGCAGCAGCGTTGTCTGTGCCTTTATGACAACCATACTGCGATCGCTAACCCGCCTGCCAAGCGTGGCGATTATGGCAAAGGCAGCAGGGGGGTTTTGGGAGAGGCCTATGTCCAGCAGTGGACGTCTTTCGGCTGAAATGATGATGAAACTGATTTTCTCCTAAACTATTGATTGAAATGTTATGGGGTTGATCCCAAACTACTATAAGATAGGTGCAAGCTATAAGTTGAGATAGTTATTTCACGAGAAAATTGCTTTGGAATTTTGCAATCTGGATACTTATTTATGCTGGTGACTGTACATATGTATCAAAAATAGTATCAATGTAAAACTAGATCCTCAAACTTCTGACATAGCTTCACGCATGTGTGTGCTTCATAGTGGTCAAATTGAAGAGCTGCGCTTTACTATATAGTACAGAATCGGAATAGGGTATTTTACTATATACGAGAAAAAATCTATAAATATGTTATTGAGACAGTTTAGGCATAAAGCAGTCGGAAAATGTAAGTTTTAGTTCATAAAATAACCAAACAATTTTTTAAATTCAATTCAAAGTTTTCATTATTTTTAATCTGTTATAAAACACCGTGAAATAGTAGCGGCCATGTTATTACGCCGTACGGCTGTGTAAACAAAAAATTGTCAACTGTCAGTCAACCGATTGGCGTAATATAGGCTTTGTACTTTTATTATTTTCGTAACCAACGTATTTTTTTCATTGTTACACCTATTACAAAATATGATTTTAATTATTTTTAAATGATATACTATTATCATATTTAATATGAGCTCATTTGATAGAATAGAATAGAATAGTTTATTTGTTTGTTTGATACAAAACGAACTGACGTAATTTACGCTGAGCAATATGGCGTCCAGTACCTAAGAGGCGTTTTCGTCAAACCACGCGCGATATTTGAAAATTTAAAATTTTGATGCATTTTTATGGCACTTATCGATTCAATAAAAATGTTGTGTTTTTTTTGGTGGCATATTAGCACTACAGAATTTCATTGAGACGCTTTTCATAAATGGGTGTAATACCCTATTATTTATGGCAACAATATAGGTACAGGTATAAATTGGTGGTTGTAAACATTGCTTAATATTGTTATTTCTCTTCTAGGCCGCGAAAATCGCCAAAACAGCCCACGAATCGGGAGGTACTCTAAAAGGCACAGCAATCAAGCTAGGCATCCTCACAGAAGAACAGTTCAACGAATGGGTGAAGCCAGAAAACATGCTGGGACCTAAGTAAACAGAAAGATATCTATCGGTGAAGAATTTTTTGTGTTGTAATTAGAATAAGCCACAATAAAGCCCCGAGCACATTGGCGGCACGGCAGGGGATCCTTCGGCATCTCTACATGTAAGCGCACACTGCCGGTAACTATGCCGTGGAATCCTTAATTTTGCCGTGGAATCCTTAATTATGGCCGGGTCGTCCTTACGCATACCGTAGCGTCCTTAGGCTTACCGAGGCGTCTTTATGATACAAACATATATATGTCACAGTCAAAACTACTTTTGAACGGTTTAAATTTATCCTTAATATTTAGAAACCCATTTGGTTGGTAGGTATTTTTTTTGTGACCCTTTTAAAACTTTGGTTTTATAGTGATTCTTATAACTAAGGCGTTCCGTATTTTTGATTTTGTAACGCAAACGCGTTTTATCTTAATAAGGGATTTTACTGACCCAGTCAAAAGCAGTTTTAACTGGTTAAGAGTTTTGACTGTAACATTCGTGTAAACAAACTATCAATTATTTTTTCTTCCTCCGCAAGCTAATGAAGCTACGTTCGAGGTTCGGGCGGGCGCTATGTTGTCTCGATTTCCCGAAGACTGCCAAAACGTTCCGAAGGCTGTCGACACGGTATGCCTAAGCAGCGGTATTGTTTTTGTACTTACTACCGTGAAAATTGAAATTTCAACTTTATTTCCTTTTAATTCGTCGCCTAAAAATACCTTGCCATGCTATGCGTGCCGCCAATGGGCGCCGGGCCTTATTTACACGGTGCAAGTTTTACGCCTGAAGCAACCAATTACTTGCATCATCTAAAGTTTAGATATTAAGTTTAGTATAAAGCAACTTTAATAGTTGCTTCAACTTATTACATTGAACAGGCAACTGAATTGCACTGTGTAAATACGGCTTAAGTCTCAAGTTGATTCGGAATAACTAACTTCCATAAAATTATATAGTTTCCTGTATTGTTTTTAGAGACACCTTTAATTAATAATTCCGAGACCTAACTATTAAGCTTGCAATTATTAGTTAATTGTGTCAAAATCTCTTGAATATATTTCGTCTAAAAGTATTTTAGGCTATATTATGCTAATTATTTTCGAACCATAGGGAGGTAGGAAAAATTAGGGTTAATTCCATCTCGCTTAGCCCTAATTTATAACTGCTACAAATGACTATTGTGTTAAAGCAAACTATCTAGAGATTTCTGGTTTTATAAATAATTTATATAATTTGCATTTAAGTACTTATCTGTTGTATCTTGTGACGTATGTGAATTGCTTTTATTTATTCATCTGTATTTTTCTTAGAGACTATTTAGTGCAAATGTAATTTGCTTTTTTTATTGCTAATATTTTAGTAATAAAATGTTTTTTCTAAATACATGAATTTAAGAGTTACCAGTTTTTGATTTTCCTTTCCACCAACGGCAAGCTTGAAATCTAGGGAGCTATACCCTGTTCACAATAAGATTAGACATTTACTCAGACCTTTTTTACAGTCCGTTCAACTGATTTTGACTTATATTGCGTTGTAGCATGACAAATGGCAACTGCAGTAAACAGTTGTTATTGTAACCACTTTTTTGCCTTTAATGTCATCCTTAAGCCTACGGAATACAAGTCAAAATCGGTTAAAGGGACTGTGAAAAAGGTTTGTGTTTATGTCTAATCTTATTGTGAACAGGGTATACCTATTCTTCAATGACCTTGTAAAGAAGGACGTTCTCAATTTGACTGACTCAATTTTTTTGGATGTGTCCACATAAAGATTTTACAATCAAAATTACTGGAACCACGAAGTAAAGAAACTGGAACAAAATAATATGTCATCTAACTATACGAAATTGCATATTTTTACTTTATTGCTTTTTAGTGTGACCGTTTCATCGTTTTGATTTGAATGTTGAAGGTGGCACTAAAAAGTGAAAAATAGAACTTTTTGAACCGCCATGTCGGCGGCTATCGTTCTTTTTGTCATAATGTACCTTCGATGTTGTCTACTATGCAGTATTAGTCATACTCAGTCATAATTTATTGCATTCATGTAGTTTACAAATTGTTACAGTACACAGGTTTCATATATGAACCCTGCTAGCACAAAATATAAAGGGTACAGAAGGGCCGCTCCCGCCATCTTCAAAAATAATTACCTAAACTTGCCAGACTCACTAGGACTGCTACTGTATTGACTCTGTAGGTTTTATTTGTGACAATATGAAATTTTATTGACACTGGTTGGAACTCTTTACTTTTTATAACAATTTTTGTCTGTTCGTCATGAAATGTCAATGTCACTCATTAATTCATTTAGACAACACGTGACAGTCGAGACTGAAGTCAAAGAGTACAATATGTATACAGAGAACTGAAGTCTGCTTGAAACTGCTTGAGAATGCCTATAAACGTAATGTCAATGTGTGCGTGAGTAAAACGGCGGTTTGTTCTGAGTGGTCTCTCTGCTAGGGCACAGCAATATAAATAGTTTTAAGTGCTACAGTGTCACAATAATAAACAAGAAAGCGGTTGTCTTATTTAAATCATAAAATTTTTATTTCAGGCTTTGAATATGGGCCGCTGTTCTGTTCCAAAGACTACAGTTATTACAACTTAGGACGGTGTGTATTGGCTAATTTGCTACGATCAGAACTAGTTCCTCAGACCCTCATCTGCCTAGCCTTTTTCCAACTATACTGGGATCAACTTCCAGTTACCGGATGGAGCTGAATATATTTTTTACATGGAGCGGCTTCATGTCTCACCTCAACAACCCAGTAACTGTGTAACATGATACTCCTTGGTAAGACTGATTGGCAGACTTTCTGGCTTCTGAATACCCCTAACGACTGTCAAAGATCTAGAATGACAGCCGGGAACAACGGGCTTACGTGCTTTCCGAGGTACGAAGGGGTCTCGGTATGGGGTGACCTTGGCAAGCGTAGGTAGTAGCTTAACTCACACCCTACATCATAATATTGACTGAGGACATGGTGGAGTAGGTACCTACGGGTGAAGAATGTCTAAGTACAGTGCATTCCATATTCATCGGGCTGCTATTGCTAGGTTGGACCTAAACAAAAAAACTGACCCGAGAACCGAACCTAAGACTTCACGGTCAGCAGTCGCGCTCAGGACCACGAGACCAACGGTCTAGTGTCGTACACACGATATAATATGTATCGTCACTTGGCGTATATGTGCAAATATTCGACTTAAGGCCTATTCAAACCTGAGCGATATTCGCTGCCGCTGTGGGTAGAGGTACATACCGCGCGGGTTTCGCTCAGGTATTTAGTATCAAGTACCGCGGCTAGAGCGACCTGAGCGATATTCGCTGCCGCTGTGGGTAGAGATACATACCGCGCGGGCGCAGCGGCATGCATCCCGCCCCTCACAACTCAATACCGCTTAGGTCTGAACAGTAATATTACCGCATACCCACTGGGTTTTCTCTGCCGCAGACGGTAGCGAATACCGCTTAGGTTTGAATAGGCCTTTATTTGGATAATAAAAATATACGTCGATTTTGTATTATCCAAATAAGGCGAATATTTGCAGTTGCACAAATGCCAGCATAGTGACAGCATTACGTGGTAACACAAAACTATAATGTAGGCTTTTAACAGAAGCATAGATAATGGTTATCTATGAGTAAAGGTCAAATTGCGGCATGCACGAAGGTCTCGCCAACCTAAGTATAGGTAGGTAAGTACCTACCTAATTCCATGAGTAACACAGACCGCGACGGCTGCGCGGTGATAAGCAATCTGCATTTATGTTAAAAGGGTCAATAAACAGTAGCAATATTATGCTCTAGCATTTTTAATTTTTAAAGAACTTTGCCCGTGGGGTCTCCGGGCTAGAATACATCGATTAGTGATGATCGATACTAGAATAGCACCCCCCCATTTCATCCCGAGGGTGGACGTTTTCCGGCCGATAAAGAAGAGAAGAACTTTAATATGTCACTTAAAAAATTGAATGTAAAATGCGTGCAATATATACTTGGAACACAAAAATGGGATAACAAATATCTATAGATGTGTCAAACAGTAACTAATTCTGTTCAGCCGAAACGTGAAAGTGTAACAAAGATCCACCAATCCTGACAAATTTTCGCGTTTATAATAGTAGTTAGCAGGATTTTAGTTCTTTATTAATTAATTACTGAAAACTGCTGTAGTATACTGTTGCTGTCTGCACTGCAAGCAAACTGGCGACACGGCGCGGCGGCGGCGCGACAAGGTATATTTTAGTATTGAAACGACATCGCATAAATTCGATTTTGTGGCTACATCAATTATTATTAAATTTCAACTCTAATTTCATGACCTTTAAGTGTAGGTAGGTAATATGGTTCGTTACATAAAAATGCCTTGCCGTACCGCCAGTCTGCGCAGGTTTTAAGGCGACTGGAATAGATGAGAGGGAATGCCATCTCTTTCTGGTAGGATGTCCAGAAAAAAGACAGCCGAGAGACTAGTAACTAATTCTTTTCAGTTTAATTAAAAGCTTGATTATTCACTGTCTGGATGCATCACTTCACTATATTGCGGGATGCTGTGTTGATTGATACAAGATAAAAATAAAACTCAGTGTCCATGCTTCAACTACATTATAATTAGCAACAATACACATAAGTAATAGACCTAAAGTTACATCTTTGGTATTTTTTACATACTTGGGGAGAAGTACGGTATTTTATCATCCGATTTCATTGAGATCTGATTGGAATGTACTTAAGTAATGTAGGTATTCACTGACTTAATGGTTACCTAAGTAGTCTCCCATAAAGGTTTACGAAGGGAGTTGGATACACATTTACTATTTCATCTTTAAGTAAAAAAAAAATAGTCTCTTTTTAATAGCTTTCCTGCACCCTAAACTTAGCAAATGTTAGAGAGCAAACAATTTTCCTAGAATAAAACATAATATCTACCTAACTTATATATACGTAGATTGACTAATTCAGATTTGCGTAGACTAGAAATAAGTAGGTGACAATAAATGCATACAGCATAGTTTGATATTGTGAAAGGCATCGTAAGCCTGCTTCCAAATGTGACAATATGCTATGGGTTACCTAATACTGTGTAAGAACACTTGACACTTGCACTTTTAGATTGAAACCCTGGTTCCATGACTACGTCGGAGGGGTTACAGTATACCCTGTTATTCTTTTCTGCGAGTGCTCTCGCCATGTTTGGCAGAGAGCACTCGCGCGAGTGACGACAGACGAAGGCGACCCTGTCCTGTACACTTTCCTCGTCTTGCTGTGCGTCGAATAGAGTGTGCAGCCGGCAATACACTGGAGTCTCTCGCAAGGGTAAGCGAGACCCTTTTGACCCGCACACAAAAAACCGACACGGAATGGAAAGCAGACGAGACGAGGCGAGACAAAGCGAGCGTAGCATGGCACTCACTCTCTCATGCCTAGCGGTGCCTCGAGGAGAGTGTACAGCCACAAGGACTAAATTAACAACTGAAAACATGAAAAAGCTCAATAAACAAAACAACAGCTGTTCCTCAAAAAATGCACTACAATGCGATCAAAATGTCCTATATAACAGATTCAGGACTATCTTCCTCAGAAAACGTTATCTATTTTGTACATGTTGCGATAAATAAATATGAATGATTATGATTATGTATGGAACTGAAAAAGGCAGATGATGATGGAACTGCTGGTATTATTAATATTTCAGGGTTGGTCCCTTATGGAGGTTTTAATAGTACCTTTGCCCCTGTTAGATGTGCACAAATCAACCTGTATGTAAACCAAATTAAATCTGTACAATGTATTTAGAATAATTTCCACTTACTTCCACTACCTACATTTGCTATATTGGCTCTTGTCACATTCAGAAACAGTGTTCATATCTAGATTGTATAAAATAGTACTCTTACAAAATTACTTACTTACATAAATACATCTTTGATATTCTGGAACTGCTTAACGGCAAGGTCAACAGGTAATTCAAAATTGTATGGAGTTAAGCGGTCTAAACTTTGCAGGGCATCCTGGAAACCAGTATTGACCACATAGCTTGTTGATGAATAGTAAGCGTTGATCAGAGATCTGCTTTTCAAAATAATATTCAACCAAATGACTAGTTTATGTGCATTTAATGCTGCACAAACAAAGGCTTTGAAGTGAGCATCATAGCTTCTTTTGTATGGTGTATGAGAGGCCACAATGCTGCCGATAGCACTCAGCAAACTTTGTTTATTCGTTATAGCAGTTCCACCCACTATATCTAAGTTGAAACTTTGACTTAACTTCCTTGCCGGAGTGGAATTAAACCTATCACCATCATTCAAGTCATAATACCGGAGGATTAATTCCCAGATATGTGTGGCTCTGGAAGTAGAAGATCTGCGCACAGGAAAGCACCCGATAATAGGAACAAGAGAACTCGATTCTGGACCAGTAAGTCCATGGTGCAGTAAGTCACGTAAGTTAATAGCTAAATGTCTACGGACTGCAGTAGTTAAAGGAGCATCATTTATGACAATGCCGCCTTCTTCTGATTCACTGTCGTAATTGTCTATCATGCTGTGAGAAGGTCTGTCTCTTGAAACCAAATGAAGCACGCCATCAACAGACATCTCTAGTCTAGCTCTTAAGTTGCCCCAGTGGGTAACGTTGGTGGATGATTTCCCTTCAAACCTTCTATTTGTATTCGGTGAGCAACCAAACTGTGATACAGTAAAAATTTGAATTAAAGTAGATGCTTTTCTCATCAAGTTTATGGTTTCAGTTCTCAAATCATCATTACTTTTACTTTTGCTAAAGGTTTTCTCAAATTTCTCAGATTTTCCAATGTCTTTTGCTTCTGGGGCCAGTTTAGTGTTTTTAAGTTCCTCATTTTTCATTAGTTTAACAAATTTTTGCATATCTTCTATATGTGCTTGCAGTTTGCTGATGATTTCGTCTTTCGATAGCTGCTTGTCTGCATATTGCCGTACTGCACAGTTGATCTGGTGTCTGAGTTCCTCTGCAGTCAGTGGTTGGTGGCATCCTTCTTCAAGATTTTGGTCAATTTCACTTCGCAAATGATCAATCAATGTCCTATGTCTACTGTCGCCTGTGGAGGACGGATTTGCTGCAAAACGTTCTAGCTCTTTCAGTTGTTTTTTAAGTCTATCAATAAAATGTGCCTGTTTCGTACGTTGTCGCGTAATTTTTCGTTCTAACTCAACACATTCGCCGCACGACGCGTCACCTGAGCTGCCCTGAGGGGCGGTTCGTGAATCAGGCACTCCGCGTGATGTAAAGTCTTCGAGAGCTTTTAGCATCTTATCTTTTTCTTCCGGCGGGGCTTTCAAAATCTGTCGTAAACGAAACTCTACCTGTGCGAGATGTGATGTCAAAGAGAACACAGATGACGATAAGATTTCCTGTTCTTCTTCCAAAGCATGCAGCCTGTCTCCTTGAGCTTGTTCTGGGCTGGTTTCATCACACAGAGTCTCCTTGGGCGCTCCCAAGGGCTCGCACCGTGGTTCCTGCCAAATAGGATAATCATTTTCTTCATATTCTCCAGTTGAGTCCATATTCAGGTTTTAAAATGTTGAATTTAATTAATCAAAGAATATACAAGCAATCATGTTTCATAGTTTTTTAATCAAAACTCCTGAAAAGGCCTGAAAATTATAAAGAACAGAAAGACGTCACAAAGAAAATGTCATTTTCTTTGACGTCATTGAATAAGTGAATGAATGATTCGTTAATAATTTTGTTCACAAGAAATAAGAATGAAGAATCGTTATGGCATTCACCTTCACTATACACAGACGAAATGTGCGCTATTTGTTGTAGGGCGATAACGATGCAAATTAATTAAATAATTAGGCTGCCTCTTTTTAGTAAATTTTAATCTTAAACTATTATTATTTTAAAAAGAAACATTGGTACATGGTAGCGACATCTAGCGACAACTTACTTAACTACAGGCGATCAAAGACGGCGAGCTTATAGATGGCATGAATTACAAAAACAGTTTTCAGCGCTTCAAAAGATGGCACAAAGTACGAAGGCTGCGGCGCATTTTGTGATGGTATTAAAAATAAATCTGAATAACATGGGTTGTCAATGATGTATGCCTATGTTGAAACTAGAACAATCCTTTAATTTACAAAACTGGAGTCAGACCAATACAAAATTATTGGTCTGAACATAATACCTACTTAAAGCTGAAGAGTTTGTATGTTTGAACGCGCTAATCTGCGGAACTACTGATCCGATTCTTAAAATTCTTTCGTTCGTCAATAATTGGAAAGCTACGTGATCACCGAGTGCTATCTGTCTTTATTTTATTATAAAAAATAGGGATCCTTAAGAAAAATCACGCGAATGTAGTCGCGGGGAGAGTACCTACTAGTAGCAAATATTAAAATATATATATATATCAATAACTACCTAGTAAGGTACGTCGTATACCTATGGGTCGGTACGTCTTTAATTAAATGATTTGAATAACAAAAAAAAGCGACAAGTAGGTATGTAAGTACTTAGTTACTACTAAAATAAATTATGCAAATACCGCAAAGTTAAATCAAACATGTTAATTGATAAGTCGTATCACATTGTGGTCGTAAACCACTTACAATCAGTTTTGCCGCAGCTCTCTATGCGGGCGGTTCATACTACAGTTACCTACCTACCACTTTTAGATAGCTACTAAGTACGTATCTATACGTATAAAATAAGCTCGCGGGTCACACGATTCAATTTAGTAGTGGGGTACCAAACAGACCGGTTGTCTGTGTTTTTGCCCCTCGACGCGACAGCGACGTGGCGATCGAAAATACTCGCAAAAAATCTCACTTTAACGTCCCAAGCCGGCTGACTAACCGGCACCTCACATTGTTTGTGTTATTCATATATTATTTGTGAGAGTCTGTAATCTTGTGCTTTCAAAATGGAAACGGCATGCTCTTGTACCTGTACGAAGAAAGTAATTGGAACGGTAAGTTAATCACAGAATATCATCTACGTTCTTTTTAAGCATGGTCGTAAACACGTCATATTTTCTCAACTTATTACAGTACTCGAAGCGGAAATAATATGTTATTGTGGCCGATAATAACAGTTCGCAAAGTACCTGTATACCTTCTTAGAATAGGTACTTACCTACTTGAATATTATAGCCAAATCATCATTGTCAACATCTTTGCTACCTTTATCCCATGTTACTTGGAGTCGGCGCAACATGTTTTCTTCTGCCATTCCGTCCTGTCAACTGTCATGAGTCAATGTGACGTTGTATTAAATAAACGATTTATTATTATTTTTTATGAGTGTCATGCCATGACGGACTCCTATTGAACCGACTTAAAAAAAAAAGGAGTTATGTTTGTATGTATGTATGTATGTATGTTTGGCCGCGATTATCTCCCGTTTGGCTGAACCGATTTTGATGCGGTTTTCAGAAAAGTGTTTGTTACATTCTGGAGAAGGTTTTAATATACCTACAACAAACAGTAATTTATTCAGCGCTTTTTTTAAAAAGGCCCCTAAAACCGAGAAGACATTTTCGTTAATTCCATCTCTGGAGGACTTTCTCTGTTTAAACAGTGTTGCCGTGATGAATTTGGGTGTTTAAGGCAGTGAAAAGTGGAAAATAAAACTTTTTTTAAAAAAGAGAACCGCCTTCAATACAAACCAACAAACAGATCAAAGCCACCGCATTCCGAAATTAAAGTCATGTGTGTTCTGTGCTAAAGTTATTTATCACTTTTTAGTTTTTTTTTAAGGCGGTTCTCTTCTTGCTTATTATTCGTCACACAATCTATCCTTGTTTACTTTAAACCTTTCTCTCCCTCTCCATCTATCTATATTTGTATTCATAACTTTTTAGTGGCTTGCACTTCAACCGGGTTTTCAACCCGAACATGATTGTTACACGCTGGTTTAGCAAATAAATCATTCTACACTTAGGTTAAAGTCAAAATCAAAGTGATAAAGTTCTGATCATCTAGTTTATATAGACAATCGACCCTACAGAAATTTAATGCAATAGCCCCAGACATCAAAATTTTAGACAAAAGTTCTCTACACCTCCTAGGTTCTCCTATTTTGGAAGACAGTTTTTCACTTTTTATTGAGGAAAAAATTAAACATTTTAATGACATTTCGGATAGACTTTCCAAAATTTATCTACATTCCGCTTTTACGCTCATTAGATATTGTTGTTTTGGTCCAAATTTTATGTACTACCTCCGCTCTTCACCTTTGTGGAAGCAGCCACACCTCTTGGACAAAACTGATCAAATTATTAAAAATACTTTAACATCGATTTTGAATGTGGCTCTGGATGACCGAGCGTGGCTACAAGCCACCCTGCCCATTCGTTTTGGTGGTCTCGGCGTCCGTAAAATTTCCAGTGTCAGTTTACCGGCTTTCCTGTCCTCCGTCTACAGCACTGAAAAGTTAACCAAAAAAATTTTATCTCCATCACTGGTTGACTTTGAACTGCCGTGCTTGACTGATGCGATGAACGCCTGGAAAGTGGCTTGCCCGGATACAGATCGACCCGTGAACCCATCTTCCCAGAGACAGTGGGATGAGCCGCTCTGCAGGTTGGTACGGAATAATCTAATTCATACGTCCACCAATTCTGCTGAGCGTGCCCACCTACTGGCTGTGGGTGAGTGGGAGTCGGGCCTCTGGCTTCAGGCACTTCCATCACCCAACATCGGTACTATGCTGTGTGATAATACCTTACGACTCGCTACATGCCTGCGTCTGGGCGCTCCATGCGGGGCTCCACATCGCTGTCAGTGTGGTGAAGCAGTCGACTGCCTCGGACATCATGGCCTATCCTGCAGTAGGAGCGCAGGCCGAATGGCACGGCACGCCAGCATCAATGACATCCTCCGTCGTGCTCTTGCCACCGCCGGGGTGCCTGCTATTTTAGAACCCAATGGGTTGGCACGTGACGATGGGAAGAGACCAGATGGGATGACCATAATGCCTTGGAAGTTGGGTAGGCCTTTGGTGTGGGACGCAACATGTGTCGACACCCTTGCGCCATCTCATCTTCCCAGCACAACGGGTTGTGCTGGGGCGGCTGCTGCAGGTGCCGAAAACCTCAAACGGCGCAAATATAATAACCTTCTTGGAAGCTATATATTTGAGCCGTTTGGGGTGGAAACTCTAGGGCCATGGGGTCCGAGTGCCCATATTGTTTTTCGTGACATCGCCAAGCGGCTGGTCGACTCCTCACGTGACCCGAAGGCTGGTCTATTCTTAGGTCAAAGAATCAGCATTGCCATACAACGTGGCAATGCTGCCAGCCTGTTGGGCACGTGTCCCGTTGACAGCGATGTGGACGAGTTTTTTGATGCCCTTTGTTGAGCTCCCTGCCTTTTTCTTAGAATTGTAAATAATTTTATTATTTTTATTTTTATGATTTGTATATAGTGAATAAGCCATTGTTAAATAACATATATTAAAAGATAGATAATAAAATTATTGTTTATATAGGTAGATTAACTATAAGTACTCCATTAGAAAAAAGAGGCTCATAGAAGCAGGAATGCAAAACATTTTATTTCAAAGAAATGTTTCAATTAAACTTATTTTAACATAATTTTGATAAATAGATCTAAAATAGTACTAAATATCTGCGGACGTGTAATAATATAAACAGAAAAAGATTAGGTAACATTTTAAATTTGGTAGAATTACAGTGAATCGAATAACGTTCCGGTTATTGTTCATTTGTTCATCCCTGCTTCTGTTAGGTGTTTAAATATAGGTACAACTAAATGAAAGCCACCTAAATTTAGAAGACAAATTATTAAAATGGTTACAAACACGCGCGACAGCTACTGTAAAAATTGATTATTATAAATTCAGTGTCTATCGTGACTTTAACATGTTTGCAACACTTTTGTTACAAAGTGTGCATTAAAAAGAACCTTTTTTAACTTCTGTCCAATGCTATTGTAAATGGAGTATAGGTACAGTCAGCGACAAAACGACTGAGCATGTCAACATACCACATGGTATAGTTAAAACTTTACGCAATGCTATAGCATAGCTCAAGGCCACACAATACGGTGAAAAAGTAAAAGTTAACCGAATTAGAATTACTAACGTTTTTGTCAATATTGTACAGACGCCACCACATCAAGCCATACCGAACTGTAAAATTTTCCCAATTTAATATAATATATTGAATATTTTGTAATAAAGTTGAAAATCTATCAAGGAAATTTGACAGATTGTTGTAGCTTTATGTGCTAGCCTCTGTACATAAATTACTGATGCTGATGTTTTGAGACGGGTCGGTCAAAACCGCAATTTAATGCAAATTATCAAAACAAGAAAGGTGACCTACCTCAGTTCTTTATACACGAGAGATACGATATACTTACAGAATCATTTTTTGACCAAAGTTTTTAAAGTTTATGGTAAGCCCGGAAATTCTAGTGCGGAAATTCTAGAGACTGATTCTGGAGCACCAGCAACTTTTTCTATGAGACCAATATCGAAATATCAAAAATTTATTACACTTCCTCATAGAAATCGCAACAACTGATTGATCACATGTATGAAAAGGTTTTTTTTTTTGAGATTTCGATGTTGGTCCCATACAAAAAGCTGTTTGAGCACCAAAATCAGCCCCTAGAATTTACGCACTGGTTAAAAATGTATCCTGTTTACCTGTATATTGCATTATTGATAATGATGGGAAAAATTGCGGGCAAACGTGAAGTTGGCCGTCGGAAAAAGTCCTGGCTACGAAATATTCGGGAGTGGACCGGAGTCATGAACGCCGTGGAGTTGTTCCACCTCGCCAGGGACAAGGAGAAGTGATGTCCAACCTTTAGTAATTGGAGAGGAACGACAAGAAGAAACCAATATTGTCGTGTGTATACTCACCAATATTTGTTACATAAACATGTTTACCGTATTGTGTGGCCCTGATCTAGGGTTGCCAACTCTTTGTCGGACAAATATAGTAGTTCAAAAATTTTTACTCATAAAAATATAGTAGATAACGAAAAGGTGAAAAAAAATATAGTAGGTTCCAAAAATTACGTAGGTACTTTATTTTTTTGAAGAATATTATGTGAATTATTGAACGCATCTGTCAACTTGACATTCCAAAATAGTTAAAAATAGGTATTGACGTTTTGTTTTACGCTTACACATTTTGTAACGAATATTATTGCTAAGAGTTTGATGCCTTTAAAATATAATAGTTTCGCCAACTATATTTTTTTTTCAAAAATATAGTAGTCGGGCCTCTAATATAGTAGGGTTGGCAACCCTACCCTGATCATTCAGCGACTAGTTGCTTAGGTAAGGTGTTAACGACTTAAGGCGGTACCCTGAGCAAATAACCTTGAGCATTCGTTCCCTTTGCGCCGCGCAAGAGATACAGTAGCGAAATACGCTCAGATTTTAGAATTAAATCTTTATAAAATCAAATATTGGCATTTTGAAAAAAAAAAACTACCAAAATGTTCTATAATAAATTGCCTATCCATTAGTGTTAGTAAAAAATTAAATTAATGGTTACTATGCTATTATATTATAGCGTAGTCTGAAAGCTGCTTTAGGAACATTATACACGTTTAACGAGGAACCGATCACTTTTTGGCTTATCAGGGCAGTATTGCACCGTACGGAACCCTTCATGTCGTCGCGAGTCCGACTTGCACATGAAAGGTTGGCCGCTTATTTATTATAATCAACTAGCGAGCCCGGCAGACGTGGCCCTGCCCTGAAAATTAAAAATCCAGATCCAGCCTACCCTACCCCACCTACTTACCTACTTACATATCCTACCTACCTTAGTACCTTGTGTCCACTCGACACAGCAATTTGGCTCTTCGCAGTGGAGAGGTAGGTACCAGGGTGACATAGAAAGAAAGAAAGAAAAATAATTTATTCGCCCCCCAGGACACACAAGAAAACGAAAGTTGGTCCTGTATGAGGCCAAAAGGCTCCTATCTCAGCATGGTGCTGTAACATTAAAAAAACGTCACAGCGCTGATATACACATACATACATCATACATACACACATCATACATATATATACATACATCTAAATCTACTGCAGCGCCATCTACCGGGTTCAATTGTGAATCGAAACCATTTTCAAATCTACTGGAACACACACAAATAATCTTATCAAAATCGGTCCAGGCGTTTAAGAGGAGTTCACTTTCATACACACGCACTGAAGATTTTTATATATAAGATATAAATGTTTATTATTTACAATAAGTCACGCACTACGGCACCACGACCCCTTACCACCGAAGTGGGCCACAGCTCGGATATCTATGGCCACGGCCGTATATCGATTGCCTCGGCCCAGCTGATTATTTGTGAAGTAGGTACGATAGGAATAAGAATCGATAACTTACTAGAACTAAGAGTACCTACCTACCTGGTCCACACTTAATTATAATACACTCTGTTTGTTACCACACATCACGGCAAAACCACTGGAATGACCAAAATAAAAGACAAAAAAGCAGGGGCCTCAAGTCTGCTATTACAATTGCGTCACAACACGTCAGCGTTGACAAGTTTGGTAATCTACTAATATAATGGCGTCATTATGAAAATCAATGATAGACCATTCTGACACTATTGTAATAGCAGACTTGAGGCCCAGGTTAAGTGAGAGTCGGACTCGCGCACCGAGGGTTCCGTACAAAAAGTAAAAAAAAAAACAAAAATAATTTCGTAATCGCAAAAAAAAATTAGGCAATTTTTTTGTGGACTTACTGCAACTTTTCCTTTACTTGCGCTACATGACATTGCTTATTGCCAAGTTTCATGATTCTAGGTCAAAGGAAAGTACCCTATTGGTTTTGATTTCCTTGCGAGTGTTGTATAAGTTTAGATGCCGTTGACTTAATAATAACAATAATATGTGGGGACATTTCACACACGGCCATCTGACCCCAAACTAGGGAGACCCTGTACTATGGGTGTCAGACAGCTGATATACATACACAAATACATTTTAAATACATACATATATAGATAAACAACACCCAGACACAAGGCAAACACAAGTGCTCATCACACAAATATTTACCCTGGGCGGGAATCTAACCCGCAACACGCTGTGCAGCAGTCGATCGCTTAGCCACTGCGTCAACCGTGGCGTCATCTTTTAAATTTGATTTTTTTGACCGTTCAAAGGGATAGCAGACTTGTGTATTTGATATTAATTTCAGCCTTATAGCTACACCAATCCCTGAGAAGAAAGGTCTTGACAGACGGACAGTGATCCTATAAGGGTTTAGTTTTTTCCATTTGAGGTACGGAACGCTCAAAACAGAATTGGCACCTGATGTGGATATTATGAAACCAAACAGTGCAATACAAAACCGATCGATACTATTACAAAACATTTAATTTATTTTGGATATTGAATATTCTATTCACGTAAAATAAACTTTCAATCGATGAAGGCAAGACATGTTTTGGGTTTTATGGCAACAGTTAAGACTAGCATACAAAGTTGAACAAGTTTATTGGAAAGAAGTTCCTTTAAGTGACTAGTGGTAAGTGTGATTCCAGAGAAAAGGTAAAATACGCCCCCTCCATACCTTTCTCTGTCTCTCAGGCAATTTTCCTATGAGCTATACGCACGCCGCGCGTTAATGGAGACCCGATCCAGCCTGTCCCTTTGCTGCCCTCTCTCAGTGACGCCCTAAGCCGAGGCTCGTACCCCACAGGGGGTGCCCTTAGCGTAGTCACTTAGTTTATAAGTTTTGCCCTCATGGCTGGAGGCCCTAAAAATTACTTTTTAAGGCACGGGATTGTCCGGTTAAGCAGTCGACCACCTAAAGGTTGAACAGCGACATGCCATTCAGAAAAAAAGCGTTGTTCTTTCTTCTCTTAGTGTGTCTGTGTGTGTGTATGTGCGTACGAGTATAAAAATGCATGAGGACCTTTGGTCAGGACCACACACGCATTTTGTTTTATAAACGTTGCCCCACACTTGGAATGTCCTGTAACGTGGGAGTGTTTACAGGTATTTAAACTCCTATACACGAAAAACCAGACCCGGGGCTCGGAAAAATTAGCTGTAGGCCTATACAAGTATTTGTTCCGTGTGGGAATCGAACCCGAGACACGCAGCACGGTAGCCTGGCATCAACATCAGCCCGAAGACGTCAACTGTTGAAGAAAGGCCTCCCCCATAGGTCCATCTGGCGGGCCGTCATGAAATTCATAATACAGTTGGTGGCAGTTAACTTAGTTCGAAAGTCATTATCATTTTCCTACCATTGAGACAATGTTAGGTATCATGGCAACTACGGTTTCGCTTTCCGGATGCTTTAACAATGGAACGTCAATTATTGTATTGATGTAGGCGTATTGTGGCCTGTGGTGGTCTTTGATAAACGGAGTTTATTTTATTCTTGTGTAATTGGAGCGGTGTGGTTAAATGTACAGTTGCCAAAAGAGACAAGTAAGTAGGTAGTCGGAAATAGTTGAAGTTTATTTAGAAACCGAGGGATGTTTTCGGCGGAACTGTTTATTCTCTATTAATGTTATTTTATTTCATTAAAAGTAAACTTCCAACTATATTCGACTACCCTGTATTCCTTTTGGTGGCTGTAATTACACAATGTTCTTTTCTTAGTAACATCTTTAATACACACTACCTAAGTACCAGCTTTAGTAGTTAGAAGCCGTGTAGTGCCAGCCGCGAATAGCACCAATCTACCCGTGGGTGTGGTAGAGAGCGACAGAGGGATTGACCAGAGGATAGGATAGGATGGGTCGGAATTAATAATTTTGGCGACACGGTTGGCGCAGTGGCTGAGCGATCGACTGCTGCGCAGCGTGTTGCGGGTTCGATTCCCGCCCAGGGTAAACATTTGTTTGATGAGCACTTCTGTTTGCCTTGTGTCTGGGTGTTGTTTATCTATATATGCATGTATTTAAAAAAAAATGTATTTGTGTATGTACAATATCAGCTGTCCGTCACCCATAGTACAGGGTCTCCCTAGTTTGGGGTTAGATGGCCGTGTGTGAAAAAACCCCACATATTATTACATGGTCAAGCTTCCGTGTGGTGCCGGACGCGAATAGCACCACCCCATTTCTACCCGTGGGTGTCGTAGAAGGCGACAGAGGGATATTGACCAGATTATTATTATTACATATTACTATTAATTACCTACATATTATTATTAATTAAAAAAAAACCATTTAAAACATGGTACCTAGTGCTATGTTTTACGCGGCTAGCCAAGACTTTAGAGACTAGCGAAATAGGGCACAAGTGTGTGCGCAAACACAGATGCACTCCCTCTTCCCTCACTCTCATAGTCCGTTGGGACGGCAATCCGACACGACTGAAGGGAGTTCAGGCGCAGGACCAACAACTTAACGTGCTTTCCGAGGCACACGAATGTCACACCATAACCACACCTGCGACACTCCATAGAAACGAAACGATATACTTGCCTACACTAATACCAAAATAACAGACAGTACAAATACGTACGAGTGTGTGCGTGTCTACGCGCCGCTCGAACAAAAATGCAGTTCCCAGAGTAGTCGTTCGACGCAGGGAGAGATGAGGAACGGTTTCAGAGGGAGGCGGAGTGTGTCGCTAATGTACGGTAGGTAGTACTAATATTTATATTGTGCCATAACTTACAAACTCCGGGTTGCTACTTAATAAATTTTATTGGAAAAACCCAATAACACTTTATACGTTTACGCGGATGTCATGTCAGTAGGTAATAAAATAATGTAACCTGTAAACGTAAACCTACTTGAAAATTACTGACCGCTACCGCATAACCTTTAAAAAATAACTTTAAAAATCTATACATATAATAAAATCGTTCCTACGTCAAAACAGTACATGAATATTTTTGAAATTCATACTTTCATACTTAATAATTATTTTAATATCATAAATGTGAAAGCAACTCTGCCTGTTACGCTTTTAATGGAAAAATAAAGATAGCTTGAATGAAAAAAGCTACTTTTTAATCGGCAACTTTGTCTGCATCCGCGATGAAGTCGCGGGCAAAAGCTAGTTAATATATAAAACAAAGTCTGGTTTGTTCGATTCGAACCATACTTCGTGGTTCGAACACTTGAGAGCGGCTATTTTGATGATTTTTGATTTGTTGAATTTATCTGCGCCCTGAATAGCAGAATAAATAAGGTTTAGGGTAGGTAGAGTAGGGTAGGGTAGGTAGATAGGTAGGGTAGGGTAGGGTAGGTAGGTAGGTAGGTAGGTAGGTAGGATAGGATAGGGTAGGGTAGGGTAGGTAGGTAGGTAAGTAATAATTGCTGGGAATAATTCTGATTGCAAAAGCTGTCTGTCTGTATGTATGTCCCAGATTGAGGCAGAAAACTATTAATTTCATCATCTTCCTGCCCGTATCCTATGTTACTTGGGGTCGGCGCAACATGTTTTCTCCTGCCATCCGTCCTGTCAACCGCCATGCTTTCACTGACACCCTTTTCATTCATCATTCTTCACGCAATCCATCCAATTCTTGTTTGACAATCCTCTTCTTCCATCTATACACATGGGCTTATTATGTATGCGTTTGTTATGGGAGATTAGCAACGATAAGAATTTCGACATTACCATCATGATCAGCCGGAATACCACTGTTGAACAAAGACCTCCCCTATAGAACGCCACAACGAGCGGAAACCTGCCGCTTGCATCCACCTGTTACCAGTGACCTTAACGATATCGTCGTCCATCTGGTGGAAGGCCTACCAGCACTGCGTGCTGCGTCTTCCAGTTCGTGGTCGCCACTCGAGAACCTTTCTTCCTAATTGGTCACCTGTTTTTCGAGCGATGTAGCCTGCCACTTCAACTTGCATATTCTGAGAGCTTTGTGACCTTTGTTCTTTTCGGCGGATTTCCTCGTTCCGGATTTTATCCCGCAAAGAAACTCCAAGCAATAGCTCTATCCATTGCTCCCTGCGTGACTTTGAGCTTCTCTAGGAGGCCAGCAGAAAAGGACCACGTTTCTGTACCATAAGATATCACACCATAATATTTTTCAAATGGGAAGGGACAGGTGTACCGAAGTCATAATTATACACCCTTTCTTCGCCAGATTTGTTTTATTTCCAAGTAAGGTGCTACCCAATTGCCAACGGGGCAATAAACCGAACTCGGAGTGTCTACAGACTAATTCCTTTAAGTGGAAATCCATAACTTTCCAATAAACCATTTTTAGACCAACTAAATTCACTTGGAGGATTGTGATGACATTGCATAGTATCTAAAACTGATTTTCTTAGGTCCAAATGAAACCACGGGCAGAGCCAGTATTAAATATTACCTCAAATCTGACAATGTATCTGACGTTGGCACTTTGTCAATCTGTTATGCAGAATCCTTTATTTATTTTATAACAATATTTTTTTATAGTTGTTTTTACGTGATTTTTATATTTGTATTGTTGTTTTTTGTTTTTATAATATTTAATCACAATGGCGTGTTCAGTATGCATGAGCGAAGATGGCAAATCAACCAAAATGGTGAGTGACTATTGAATGCACTGAGTGGAAAATGTCTTTCAAGATTTAATCAATTCTTGTTTCCAGGGTTTCTATCTATAGCACAGGCATCAATGCATTTCCATTAAAATTACAAAACTGCATAGATTCGACATCCATCGGTGGATATTTACCAACATCTCAGCAAAAAAAAATGTAATACCTATACCTACTCGATTTACTTTGAGAAATGTGGTGACTATGAGATAGGCATTAATAGTTCACCAAGATAACATAGGTACATCTATAATTACGCAATAGTGACTGAAGTTGGACTGCACCAGTGCTAGCGCACACACCCTGCGTTTCTTCTTGGTTAGTCTTCAGTAAGACTGGCAAACGTAAACGATATTCAGTCGTGAGTAATTCTCACATAACGTAACCGATGGCCGATGGGGCCGAAAAGTTCTAGAGTGGCGACCGCGAACCGGAAGACGTTGCGTTGGAAGGCCTCCCACTAGGTGGACCGATGACCTGGTAAAGGTTGCGGGGATCCGCTGGATGCGAGTCGCACGGGACCGGTCAATGTGGCGCCACTTGGGGGGGGGGCCTATGTCCAGCAGTGGACGTCTTTCGGCTGAAATGATGATGATGATGATGAATTCTCACGACTGAATATCGTTTACGTTTGCGTAGCGATGGTAGGGCGTGATAGAATTGCAGCTACGGACTCTGATAAATCTCAAATCAAGGCCCGGTATTTTCTGATGCTTGACCACCACCTCCACGGCAACCTTATGACGCCCACTGCTGAGGATAGGTCTCGTCAAGGGGGGGGGGGGTTCAGCCGTAATCACCATGCTTGACCGATGCATGTTGGCGACCGCAGTAGGTGTTATGGTTCTCAGAAGGACGCTGCTGCCCATCCTCTGGTCAATATCCCTCTGTCGCCTTCTACGACACCCACGGGTAGAAATGGGGTGGTGCTATTCGCGACCGGCACCACACGGGAGCTTGACCATTTAATAATAATTATGTGGGGACATTTCACACATGGCCATCTGACCCCAAACTAGGGAGACCCTATACTATAGGTGTCAGACAGCTGATATACATACACAAATACATTTTTAAATACATACATATATAGATAAACAACGCCCAGACACAAGGCCTAACACAAGTGCTTATCACGCATATCCTGGCAACTCTGACTTCGCAGGTTCAGAGTATTTTTTTTAATTATTATTAAACAGGCTTGCGTTTGACCGCAATTCACCTGATCTTAAGTGATGATGCGGCCTAAGTTGGAACACGCTTGCCTGAAATAAACCGGTGCACTCGTGCCTTGAAGATACCCAGATTATACTTATCAGGGGGCAGAGAGGCGGCCAGCAAATTCCACAGTGCACAGTGCAGTTGCACAGTGTGCAGTTCGCACATTAAATGTGGAATCAAAGCGCTTGGTTCGAGACCGTGGAACTTCAACCAGATAGCGGTGACGTTTCGCCGTATCTCTGCTCGTCCGATGATGGAATGGGGATGGGGGAATTAAATTAAACGTCTAAATCAGTTCGTTATGCTTGTTACAGAGGAAGGAGCGCGACACGATGGGAGAGGTGGAAGTGCCAGATGACAAACTCTATGGATCCCAGACCGTCAGGTCGGTCATGAACTTCCCCATTGGAGGCATCGAGGAACGTATGCCGGTGAGTTTAACTTGTTTTTCTTGTGTGTGTCTCTCATTCGCAAACTCGATAACGTCCATTCTAGTTTGTCATTTGCTAACTCAATTGACTGACTACTTACTGATTCCAAAGCAACGAAAAATCGAATTTTACAGAAATGCTATTTCACTACGACTACCTAACTCCTACAATTAAAATATACAAAGACACAAATCTCATCAACCTCGCACAATTTCACACGTACTGCACCTGCATATTCATACAAAAAAGAGTTCATGACCATTAAAACTCCACAGTATGTGCCTTCATCTTCTTCAGCGCCGCATACGCATAACTTTATTACAGATTTTGTACTAAAGATCATGTTGAAGTAACCATTCAGTTGTTGAACTACATTAAAACATCACAGTCACAGACTACAAATTTACCGAAAACATATAATATTAAAAAATAATGACAGAATTATATATAATGCAATAATTCAGATGTTTACCTTCTGGCAAATGAATGTCCTCTCCTTTAGTTTTACTTTCAATTTCTTGAGGAAATTTCTTTTGAATAGAATTCCAAAGTTCCACATTCACCAAATTCTTTTGTTTTGTTGCTGTTCTTAGCCAGGACCCAATTCGCAATCGACACAGAGGACAACACAAGTAGTGTAAATGATCTGTAAAAAATACCATTATGTCAAACTAAAACAACTTCTTGAATTATTTAGTAAGTATGTGGTGATGTTCATACGAAATTGTATTAATTTGTTAAGTTGTGTTGACTAAACTTTGAGAGTTGGGTGCGCAGCGTAATTATGCGATTTTCCAGTCGCTCAAGGTCGCGGGGATCAGGGGTTTGGAGTTTGATTAGTAACGCGATGCAGGATAATGTCAGTTGCAGTTCGCATTTGCTGAAATAGATGTCGCTGCACTATCTATATGAATTTGGATGGAACAACCCAGTTGTTATTGCGTTATCTATAATGAGATATGACGCAAACAAGTAATATATTATTGTGTTTGTATTCGTCTATACCTAATTATACGAGTAAAATGAAGGTTGACCTACTGTGCCCTGTGATGTAATAAAAATAATCAGACGTTCATGTTTAACAATATTTTAACATGAATTCGTGTCTTATCTGTGATCTGTGATCTTACGGTCAGGTACAATATTCTCAAAGAGTTTTAATTGATTAATAATTTTTTATTTATAAACCTTTTTGCAACAAAAAATAAAAAGGCGGACTTATGCTTTAGGCATTATCTACCAGTCAACCAAAGATAGTGAAGAGATGACATACGAGTACAATGGCACATGCAAATGAATGTGCGAGCATAAAACAACAAAATTAGGAATATAAAATTGCAAAAGAAATACATAATGAAGTAATTAATTGATAATAAAAAATCCAACAGAAATAGAGTTTAATATTGCGTAATTGTGTGGAAGATAATAAATACAGCGCCGAATTACTAATTATGCACACAATTTTTAAGACTCTCTTGTAATTTGTTAAATTTGTTACTGGTATTTAATAAAAAAAAAAAAAAATTTAAGACTATTTGTGATTATTCTTAATTCATTACTTTTTTAACTTGAAGTCGCTCGTGGCTAAGAGTAAAAACCATACGGATCTATCTGCTTGCCGCCGTCGGTCAGCGGATGGGTAACCGTGACCATCCATTTCAAACCTCTCTTCGACTTATACCGATGCGATGCTATGAGAGCTGTAGGTCCCGGCTGTCATTCGCAGATATTTGACAGTCGTTATGGGTAGTCACCCACCCGCCTGCCAAGCGTGGGGATTATGGCAAAACCCCCCATTTTGGGGGAGGCCTATGTCCAGCAGTGGACGTCTTTCGGCTGAAATGATGATGATGATGATGGGTAGTTAATCCAGAAATTCTAACAGCCAGTCTTACTTCGAGGTATTGTGTTACTCAGTAACAGGGTTATGGAGGTAAGATAGGCAGTCGCTCCGTGTAAAACACTGATATTCAGCTGCATGCAGTTAAACTGAAAGCCGACGGTTAATTATATGTAAAATTCGATTTTTTGTTGCTTTGAAATGAGCGGAGAGTAGAGGAGATGACTCGTAAACAACCAATGACGACACGGTTGGCGCAGTGGCTGAGCGATCGACTGATGCGCAGCGTGTTGCGGGTTCGATTCCCGCCCATGGTAAACCTTTGTGTGATGAGCACTTGTGTTTGCCTTGTGTCTGGGTGTTGTTTATCTATATATGTATGTATTTACAAAAAAAATATATTTATGTATGTATATCAGCTGTCTGACACCCATAGTACAGGGTCTCCCTAGTTTGGGGTCAGATGGCCGTGTGTGAAAATGTCCCCACATATTATTTATATTATTATTATTATTAATGAGACACTGTATTACGTTGAAGCTAAGCGGTGAGATGAAAAAATAACACAAACCGATTGGTTGTTCGAGACATCTCCTCTCCTCTCCGCTGTGGTGGAGTCTGGGCCTAAATAGTCAATCAATTGAGTAGGCATAAAACTGACGTCCCATTTTACTGACGCCATACAAAACCTATGGCGGATTCACGTTTTGACGGGTCATACAAGTATGTCAATTAATTAGAGGTCAACTTCAAGCCAAACATTTTCTCTGTCCAGTTTCCCGTCATCGTCGCATACGGCATCATAAAGAAAGCCTCTGCCAAAGTGAACCTGGAATTTGGTCTTGAAAAGAAAATCGGTGAGAATTTGCACATGTCTTATTTCCTAGAGGAGCAATAGTTCCATACAAACTGGCTACATTTACTGGATCGATCATAATTTTAGTAATTTTTCGTTCTATTCGATATCTACTCATCATCTTGAGGGCATAAATTGTAACCCGATATCGCTGCAGACGCTGGTAAATATTATCGGTCCATAAGTTCTTAGCCTTAGTTTGAAATGCTTTCCTTCAAATGTGTTACAGCGGAAGCTATTATGCAAGCGTCAGATGAAGTGATATCCGGCAAGTTGTACAGAGAGGGGCACTTCCCTCTCGTCATATGGCAGACTGGATCTGGAACACAGTCAAACATGAACACAAATGAGGTAACGTAGCGTCACCTTATGCCTCATTAAGGCTGCGTTTCTTCCAAAGATGTGCGAGGTAGATGAGCGGTGCGAAGACGCTGTGAAACGGTGCGCAGATAACCGGAGGATGTGTCGCGGGCTCTTTTCAGATGCGAGCGAGTCCACTGATGCATGATTTCCGTACAATACACATCTACTTACCTCTAAAAAACTCCGTCTAGTGATTGCTAGTAATTTCTCGCTCGCGTCCATCCTTTGCACACATCTCTTGCGCACATCGTATAGAAACCTCGCTTTGCTAAGCCGTTTCCACAAGAGCTGCGCTGAGCGAGGCTGGGTAAATAAAGTGATTCTTTTGGTTCTTAACAAACATATACCTCGCTATGCATCCTCGCTCATCTTTGAAGGAAACGTAGCCTAAAGATCGAGTAAATAGACCGTGACTACACAGAAAAATATTATAGTCATAATGTAAACACGATTTTATTGTCAGGTGATAGCAAACCGCGCCATTCAGATCATGGGGGGCAAGTTGGGCAGTAAAAGCCCCGTCCACCCCAACGACCATGTGAACAAGTCCCAGAGCTCCAACGACACGTACCCTGCAGCCATGCATATTGCCGTGGCGATGGAACTGAGGGACAGGCTCATGCCAGGTCTCGTAGTACTGAAGGATACCATGGAAACCAAGTCCAAGGAGTTCTCAAGGATCATCAAGATCGGCAGGTTGGTAAAAGCCATGTAATTTACTGTGTATTGCGTTTCTGTTATGCTGCAGACTGTTAGGTAACGTTTGTTTGCCTTGCAGAACGCATTTGATGGACGCCGTTCCTCTGACGCTGGGGCAGGAGTTCAGCGCATTCTACGCACAGCTGCAGTACGGCATTGAGCGCGTGTGTAGCACGCTGCCGCGCTTACACTACCTGGCGCTGGGCGGGACGGCCGTCGGCACGGGCCTCAACACGCGCGCCGGCTTCGCGGAGAAGGTAGCCTCGGAGATCGCCTCTATCACGGGTACTCATTCGTATTCTGTTTTTTAGTCTTAAATCTTACCTAGAATTCTCACTCAAGGGCTCTTACACACGAGCGGCATGTTGCTAACGGTAGAGGTAACTGCAGCCGTCGACATGCCAACTTCAAACAACGACAACGACGACGATGACGGCTGCCGCTGATCTTTGAAGTTGGCATGTCGACGGCTGCCGCTGACGCGTGTCGACGACTGCAGTTACCTGTGCCGTTGACAACACGCTGCTCGTGTGTAAGAGCCACCATCCACGATTGCAACTAGTTTCAGCTTTCCATCTAATTCATCGCCTTATTGTGGATACAAGAGTGCCTGTAAATGGTTTAAATAAATAATTGCTTTTATTTTCATTATTTGTGCAGGCATTCCCTTTGAGACGGCGCCAAATAAGTTTGAAGCACTGGGCTGCTGCGACACTATGGTGGAGGTGTCGGGAGCACTAAACATAATCGCCTGTTCCCTTATGAAAATCGCCAATGATATCCGGCTATTGGCATCCGGGCCTAGGTGTGGTCTGGGAGAGCTGATACTGCCGGAAAATGAGCCTGGATCATCTATCATGCCTGGTGAGCTGAGAACTTATTTAAATGAACTGCTTCAGCTACTGTAGGTTATATTCCCCGTATCCTGCACTTCCCGAAACTTGACAAGCTTCTAAGACTTGAAGTTCAGAAGTTACAGTGATTGGAAATAAGTGCAGAGCACTATTACTACTACTGGGACTACTTACCCAGGTTGTATGTGCTACGGTGCACCTGTTTGGGCAAATATGGCCACCATAGGGTCGGTATGACGTAAATTGCTTCAAAGTCAACAGTTGAGATTCTTTAAAGCTTATAGGACCGTTAGTACTGAAGTCCTTCCGGTACTCGTAGGAGTATTTCTAGTCAATCTTGAGATGCAGCGATGTGCTGCAATGTATTATTTCAGTTGAGACCATGGTCGCGAACTTTTGAACTCAACGTGACCATGCTAAAATCTCTAGATTATTGAAACCTCAGACTGACGTCCGGGAGGAACTTTTATTCGAATGGCAGTGTAGGTGAGATAATTCCTTCAAGGGCCGATACCTCCATCCGTTCGTGAGCGGCTGGTCAGGATTTGGCTGGAGGTGACTGTGATGCCTAACTCATAGATCATGGCAACTTTAAAAGTAAATTATTTTCTTTCAAGCTTGTTGCTTCGCTTTTATGTCAATGTTCTATATCTGACTTTGAATACGAACAATCTGCACGTCTTATCTTAGGGGAATGTATTTTTGGCAGAAAGAACGCAATATTATGTAAGACACTGTACAGGTTACATTCGGGGCTGTTTACTTTGCAGACCATGTAGAAACTAGAACTTATTTCTGTGCTTGTAAGCGTTTTTGCCATATCAATTATTGGAATCATAATACAACAGTCCACGTTTTTGGACCCATCAATTAATGTTAATTGCAATCCGTGGTGCTTGGCAACAATGGCAACTGGGTTTCTTCCAGTTGTGAACGTCCCTTAGTGCCCTATTGACGTAGTTCTATTGTCTTCTGTTTGCTATGGATGGAAGTGGAAATTGTGTTTCTTTGCTGTTCTTTTCTGATTAATTTCGTTGCTGACTCCTGAGATTGAGATGGTTGAATTGTATCCCCGGGACTCGTTGAGCTGAACCTCCACCACCACCAGTGGCCACCAGTAAAAGGTCGATGCATTGAAATGCATCGGCATTTTACTGGTAGTCACCACGGTTGATTCTGACTTTCAGGAGTTGAGTTGCGGTGGTTTTGTTAATAGTATAGTGGGTTTGTTCCAAAAAAAAATGGGAAGGGATTGCCGTGAAAGTATTACAGAATCTAGAATTGTGCTCCACTAACTTTACATTTGTGATGTTTCAGGCAAGGTGAACCCCACACAGTGCGAGGCTCTGACGATGATAGCAGCTCAGGTGATGGGTAATCACGTGGCGGTCACAGTCGGCGCAAGTAACGGACACCTCCAGCTCAACGTGTTCAAGCCCATGATTGTCGCTAACGTGTTAAGATCTATTAAACTGATGGGTAAGTGTGGTATTTCAAATCACACAACAAACACATCTGAGCAAACTTCTTCTTATTCTGCGAGACTAAATGGTTAGTGAGTGTTTAGGTTATTTGATTGTTAGTAAACTTGTAGGTAACGTTTTCCAGGTGATGGGTGCCAGGCATTCAACAAGAATTGTGCGGCCGGCATCAAGCCTAACGAAAGGGTCATTGATAAGCTCCTGAACGAGTCGCTCATGTTGGTGACAGCGCTTAATGCGCACATTGGTTACGATAAGGTGAGGTACAATACAATGTGCTCGCATTGCATCGGATCGCATCGAATCGATCGGAACGTCCGGCAGGACATCGACGCATGCGATTGACACCGTACGCGTCGCTTGTGAACGTATCTGTTTCTGCGCCTAATCAAATAGTTTCATTCCTACCGGCGGATCCGATCGGATAAGACGATAGGCGAATTCGGAAGAAACTCAGATTAATTTGGCTACGATCGATCGCTTGCCGCGGAAGACACCCGCGGCAATAACGAAATTCTGGAAATTATATACTTAGCCTAAAAAATAGCGAAAGTTACTCAAAGGAGTCTCGAGGTCGATTTTTATAAAAACTGAAACTGTATTATTTTTAATCATTACATTTTTAATAGGTACTCTCCAATCTGAGCATAAAAGTGCATAATTTTCATAATCTTATCATTTGTTTTATTTTCAGGCTGCCCAAATCGCGAAGACTGCCCACAAGGACGGGTCCACTCTAAAAGAGGCAGCTGTTAGGCTAAATATCATCACCCCAGAACAGTTCGACCAGTGGGTCAGACCCGAAGATATGTTGGGCCCCAGGTAGACAGCAGGAGCAATTTTGCGAAGTGTCTTTCACTCAGGAGTTAAAGTAATTTCTTAGGTACGTTTACGCCGCACGATCCACCATACAAACGTCCAAGTCCATAATAATATTGGAAATAAATTAAAAACCATTTATCAAAAATGTTCTCTATTGATTCTTTAAACTTATTTGTTTTACATATACGTCATTTACCAACCATGTTGGGGTCGGCTTCCAGTCTTTCCGGATGTAGCTGTATACCAGTGTTTTACATGGAGCCAATGCCTATCCGACCTTCACAACCCAGGTACTGAGTAACACGTTACCCTGGTTACCAGACTTTTTGGCTTTTGAATACTTAAAACGACTGTCAAAGATCTACGAATGACAGCCGGGACCAACGGCTTTACGTGCTTTCCGACACGGAGGGCCCGCCCGATCCGTGCAATGTTTACTTAGCCCCTCCACGTGTTTTGCTTGTATGTCTCCTCTTTCCTTTTCTTCATCAACCTTAAGACGCCCACTGCTGAGCATGGTCTCCCCCAAGTGAGGTTCAGCCGTAATCGCCATGCTTGGCCGATGCATGTTCTTAAGTATATGTATCATGTTAAATTTAACCTTGAGAGTTTGTATTTCATACCGTGCAGCGTAAATGTTTTCAATGTGTTATTTTTATTGGTAACAACAATATCCAGCTTTTATTCCACTTTGTGTCATTGCGTTTTTTTTCTAACAAACCTGTTTGTATGTTTGGTTGTACAGTTTTTAGCAATTTGTTCGTTTGTGTTTTGTTATCATGAACTGTATCGACATTTCCAAACTGTAATTTGAATAGATAGCCTTTGATTATTTACATGCTTCTTGTTTCTGAATAGGGTCTGTAGACAAAATCCCTTTTCTGTTAGCGTTAACGTAATGGAAAAATCAAATTGTATGCAGTTGACATATTTGCATCACGTGACATCTCGTAAGCAAACGTCCACTCCATACAATTTGATTCTTGGGATTAAGTCTACAGGCCTAGAATTTCCTAAATTCTCGAGCATTATTTGTTACTTAGGTACTTTGGCCATTCATTATGTATAGACAAACTACTTATTTATATATATGTGATGTTATCCTGTGTTTATAATTCAATTTTTGTTAAATTTTGTTTCTAAGTAAAGTGTTTAATTATTCCATGTTATTTCCCAATACAAGTAAATTTTCCATTCTTTCTTTCTTTCAATCGTTGCTACCCTCAAAAATGAAAATGGGTTTTGCATTACAATCCATTGTTTAGTTAAGGAGAATTGAGCGCTCACACACATACCCTTGGCTACGTGGGGAGGTCGAAAATGATCTCACCGGATCGTATTATCAGAATGAAAGTTGCAGTATCGCATCGGATCGGAAAGGATATGAACGGATGCTTCGACAACCGATCGCGTCCGGCAGGATGTCGGATCGTTTAAAGATTGTAAAATTCGTTCGGATCCGATGCGATACGCGGTTTGGTGGAAATCATCCTGTCATTGGTTTTACCCAAGCTACGACTGATTCTGTCACAATGTTTTAGTTTTTACCCTCAAAGAAATAATTATATTAAACCTTTTGATATTGGTATTTGTAACTCAATACTCTTGGTTGTCCAATATCCGAGAATGCTTAACAGCTGTATGAGTTAGTCTTAAGGTAAATTGTTTGATTGTTGATGCCACAGTCTTCTGTACTGGGCGATGTGGTCGCTAAGCGAAAAAGCCCTCAAACAAATAAAAAAAATTGTTAGGACGTTTTACCATTGCAATAGGGTATTACACACATTTTTGAAAAGTGTCTCAATGAAATTCTGTAGTGCTAATATGTCACAAAAAAAAACACAAAATTTTTATTCAATCGATAAGTGCCATAAAATGCATCAAAATTTTACATTTTCAAATTTCGCGCGTAGTTTACAAAAACGCCTCTTACTGGACGCCATATTGCTCAGCGTAAATGACGTCAGTTCGTTTTGTATCAAATGAGCTCATATTAAATATGATAATTGTATATCATTTAAAAATAATTAAAAGCATATGTTGTAGTAGGTGTAATAATGAAAAAATTACGTTGGTTACGAAAATAATCAAACTACAAAGTCTATATTACGCCAATCGGTTGACTGATAGTTGACAATTTTTTGTTTACACAGCCTTATGGCGTAATAACATGGCCGCTACTATTTCACGGTGTTTTAGAAGAGATTAAAAATACTGAAAACTTTGAATTGAATTTAAAAAATTGTTTTGTTATTTTATGAACTAAAACTTACATTTTCCGACTGCTTTATGCCTAAACCGTCTTAATAACATATTTATAGATTTATAGAGACCCA
Organism: Charanyca ferruginea; assembly: GCA_947361185.1. Taxonomy (NCBI): domain Eukaryota; kingdom Metazoa; phylum Arthropoda; class Insecta; order Lepidoptera; family Noctuidae; genus Charanyca; species Charanyca ferruginea. The sequence goes on from OX376055.1 coordinate 59,800,609, forward strand.
ACTTCATTGCCTAGAAGAATTCTTGTAAAAAATGGATACAATAATAATAATAATAATATGTGGGGACATTTTTTCACACACGGCCATCTGACCCCAAACTAGGGCGACCCTGTACTATGGGTGTCAGACAGCTGATATACATACACAAACACAAGTGCTCATCACACAAATGTTTACCCTGGGCGGGAATCGAACCCGCAACACGTTACGCAGCAATGATAGCGTCTTGAATTATTGATACCGAGCAATTACTGCCGCGGCAGAAAGCACAGACTATTCACTGTCTCTCCTTATCGCACTGTTGCACGCGCTACGTCACCAGTACCTCTCACTCTGGCTGTACTTAATGATTTCTTGGATTCAATCTGTTTACGGATTTTGAGATATAAGATTTTATTGGTATGTCCGAAGTACTGTGAGAGGAATTAATGAAAGTTATAAGTACACTTTGTTGAGTTTGTTTTTATTGTTTCTAAATGATTTTTTGTGTTTTCCTTTTCTCTCTTATGATTCTCTGTCTTTAATATTATTGTAAGAGGTCTTGGCCGTTTTAATTAAAGTAAAATAAATACAATAATATTAATACCTATAAAATCCCACAGCATGTTACATGAATGAAAAATGATAGTTAGTGTCTTTCCCTAATATCTTTTACTATATCCGTGGCAAATTGGCAATGGCTATTACCATGCAGCAGTTAACAAGAGTAGAAGAGATACGCGACAGCGACATCTATCATGACTTGGGAAACTTATATACTGCAACGCGCAACGTCGCGGTCGTCTAAATACGACGACGGCATCATTTTACGCAACTTTAACAGAGGGCAGGGTATTAAAAAAATAAAGTTGTTTCATGGTATGGTATAATAGTCACACCCGCGACACTCCATAGAAACGAAACGATATAATTGCCTAGACTACTACTAAAATAACAGACTGTACAGATACGTGCTTGTGTGTGCGTGTCTACGCGCCGCTCGAACAAAAACGCAGTTCCCAGAGCAGTCGTTCGACGCGGGGAGAGGTGAGGAACGGTTTCAGAGGGAGGCGGTGCGTGTCGCTACTGAACGGTAGTACTAATATTTATACTGTGGTATAGTCACGTCCTGTGGAGTACAGCATCATCATCACATCAGCTTATTTCCGTTCACCTTCTTCAAATCGTCGGTCCATCGCAGTGCCTCATCATCATTAGCCAGAAGACGGCCACTGTTGGACAAAGGCCTCCCCGCTAAGGAAAGGGGGGTTGCCATAATCCCCACGCTTGGCAGGCGTCTTGGGAATCGCAGTGAAGTTATTATGTAGGTACATGGAAGCCGCTGCTGCCCGAGTTCCAGGTTTTCCCTTAGTCGCTTTCTACGACACCCTCGGGATGAAATGGGTGGTATTTTAGCCCGGACACGCCACGGGAAACCACACGTGCAGTATACATGGTGTATTGGTGTTAAATTTACCAATCGCGTTCAAATCTCCATACTGCTCTCCAAAACACAGATCGTTGACGTGGCTCAAAAGGCTACCCAACTTAAATGCGACTGGGCTGGACATGTCTGCCGCATGTTGAACGAGCTATGGGCTCTTATATCCCAAAATTGGTGACCCGAAAAGGCGAAACGGGCCGCGGTAGACTCCAAAGGCGATGACTTTTGGATTGCCAAGAGATGGCGCAAATTCTAGACCGATGGAAGGGACCTTTGCCCAGCAATGGGACAGTACGTGCTAATGATAAGAATTATATTAGTCAATGGTGCCAACTCTGTTGTGCACGAACTAAACTTATTTTAAGCTATTTATATCTCTTTCTCTCCAAAAAATTAAAAAAGAGACAGGTATTAATAAGAGCTGTCGATTTTAAGTTGATCTCAAACGTTCATATAAAATAGTTGTCATGTCAGAACGTATCTTATATATAAAAATCTTCTGTGCGTGTGTATGAAAGTGAACTCCTCCTAAATGCCTGGACCGATTTTGATAAAATTATTTGTGTGTGTTCCAGTAGATTTGAGAATGGTTTAGATTCACAATTGGACCCGGTAGGTGGCGCTGCACTCGATTTGTAGCACTTCTTAAATGTATGTTACCCTGGTACTAGGAGCGCATAACCACAGAATACTTAATAGTACTACGCATAACTTAGTAGTACCTACTTATGTCACCCTGGTACCTACCTCTCCACTGCGAAGAGCCAAATTGCTGTGTCGAGTGGACACAAGGTAGGTAGGATATGTAAGTAGGTAGGTAGGTGGGGTAGGGTAGGCTGGATCTGGATTTTTGATTTTCAGGGCAGGACAACGTCTGCCGGGCCCGCTAGTTGATTAATAAAAACACTGCGAAGTTCAAGAAAAAACAAAAACATCTCTAAATTTGTTCTTATCGTGTAGCCGTCCTTTTCTACAGGTGTCTGGTAGTAAAAGATGCCAATTGTCAAATTTTAGTTTAGTTTGTAACCTTCGCCACTAGATGGCGCTGAGTGTTTTAAACTATCGCAGATTGGTTGCTTTTCGTTCAAGATGATTTTGACAAGTCTAACCCACAGCGCTCTCTCGTTGCCAATGGTAGTTAATGTGGAAAATGCTCAGTAGAGGGAGCCAGGTGTCTTTAATTTTAGTTACTTTGCAATTATGTCCTCTTATCTCAAATGAAAGAAGCTTTAAACAAATTCAGTGAAACAATCAGGGGCGAATCTATAAGGGCTTTTTGGGCTGCAGCACACGGCCCCGTGAATATACTTATAGGGCCCCAGCCCCTATTGAACACAATGGAAAATATTATGAATATAAAAAGAAAGCTATCGTAAACATCATCATCGAAAACTTTTATTGTCTAAACCAGGGCCCGAAGTAGTCAAGCCCAGGGTCAAACTCGCGGTCCGCCCCTGGATTAAAGCACATTGTTATATCTTCTTGATACAACATTTTATGCCAATCAATTATGTACTTACACATAACAAAAATAAAAGTAATATTATGAAACACAATCTCTCTCGGGCTAACAGTCCGTTATTGTGATTATCACGTGAGAAATACTAATCTTCAGTGCTAGTCTGTATAATATATTATGTTTTATCTGTGAATGTTACAATGAAGTAAAATGATAGATATCCGTGAGTAAAATGTGTAGAAAGTATGTTAATGTGTAAGTATAAGCAAGGTCGTCTTTAACCTTTTGGAGGACCTGGGCACATTAGGTTAATGGGACCCCCCTATGACAATGACAGAGCACTATTTTGTTAAAATAGACAAAAGATAGGCAAAGCTCTAGATTTTTTTTTTACAGTCACATTAAATTAATAGGTAATATATTATCTACAAAAGAAACTCTAACATACATAGGTTTGTGCTTCAAAATGAAAGTTGATTGAAGATACCCTTCTAGATTTGAGTTGGTCAAAATCGTTAATCACTCCTTTTTTTGAGCCACAGCCAGATAGGTACCACATTCTATGTACATCAGCAACAAATTGGTTATCTCTCTTGAAACATTGTTCTTCTTCATTCATATTTTATTATTTTCAACTTGGACAAGGAGACGTGACTCGACCCTTATGGATATACAAAAGAAAAGAAAGGAGGTTTATAGGATGACTCTGAATATTTGTGCTGAAAATAAATTCGCAATTTTCGCTTAAATGCATACCGACTGGAGGTCATCCTGTGATATCAAGAAGAAGTGCATTCCAGAGAAGAATGGACTGAATATGAAGAAAGAATGAACAAAACCAGAAGTATGAATAAGGACAAAGGAAGAGATGATTGTTAGAGATTTTTAACGTGTGATGAACATAGATATATTGCAGGTGGGACAATAGATAAGAAGAAGGTTACAGAGAGTTGAGTAGGGCGAAAAGCGTTGTCAACGCACGCAGACTTCTTTTTTGTCTAATGGGCAACCATTTTAGCTCAGACCTATTATTATTATTTATTTATTTATTTATATATACTTACAATAAGTTCATAATTACTCTAAAACTTTGCCCCGCAAAACCGTGTTATCGGTTTAACTGCGGGATCGAGTCTCCGTACTATTTTAGAACAACTTATAGGTATATAATAACAACTAAATCTTATACTTGATGCCTATGTTATACAATATCATTATGTTTAATCGTAACTCTGACAAAACACTTCCTTTATATTAATGTAATGTTTCCACAGATTACGCTTAAAAAGTCGCTTATCGCCCTCACTTCGAATATCCTCCGGCAGAGTGTTTAGCAAATATGGCAACCGTTTTTTTAGTGCTATAGCTTGACACATCATATTTTCTCAAGTTAAAGACAAAAATGAGTCATTTTCATCATCATTCATCATGCTAGGACTAATGAGAATGATGGTACAGTCAACAGCAAAAGTAGATGATCAAAATCAGAAATTCAATACTAATTTACTAACACTAAATTATATAATTTATTACTAGTTTATTTATTAAAAGTATGTGACTGTCACACACATACTTTTGAATCACTTCGACGCCACACAGTTCCGACGCGAACTCCGTTCTTTAGTATTGAATTTCTGATTTTGATCATCTACTTTTGCTGTTGACTGTACCATTGACATAATACCAACAAAAACTGGAGGAAGAAAGCTCGCCACTCTACCCATCATACGCGAGCTTCGAATTATAATTGCCTGACATTTTGAGGAGTCTACGCACACCCCAAATTTTTAAACCAGTCTTTGATAGCATCCAAGTCTTGGTTTACATCTTCTATAGCGTCTGCGGAACTTTATGAACCGGTTTTACGGACATACTAGAGGAAAATAAGGTCATGGTAGGGAAAGCCAGGTGCAGAACACTGACCTGACTGATGAGTGGACATAAGCGAGGGAGAGAGATGTCGATAAGATTAAGTCGGGCTACTTGTCCCCCATCCCCTTGAGATATTAAAATAAGTAGATTGTAGAGAAAGAACATAAAGACTAACAGACTCGATGACGTGCAAGAGTTTACGGGAACGAGGGGTTGGGTGCGCAAGGTCTGTGTTGAAATCGGCCATGATGACGCAATATGCATACTTTGACTCGACGGTGGGTGGACAATAGACAACACCAAGGAGGGTTTTAACACCTTTGATATGGGTCTCCAGAAAGAGCTACTCAGCGAAGGAGTGGAAAGGAAGAGGTGGTTTTTCAAGGAAAATCACCTCTTCCTTTTCCAATTTTATTGTTACAGATAAGAACGAAACCGGGAAGAGGGTGTATGTAGAGATGATGAGGCTTGAGCCAATTCTTAGAAATCACAATGGTGTGAACGTTGATGTCAGAATAGGAGTTGACAAAACAAGAAGTTTAGTATTTCGGTAGAGTAAGCCAGTACTCATAAATCGCATAGCAGCTGATTGGTTGAAGTGGTAAACACAAGAAACACACAACACAACACTGTCCAATGGCAGGCTTTCCGATTCCGAAAATGGCATGCAAATGGCAAAAGTAAAGTAGCTTCGCACTTGCAAAAGCTAATAAGCAAATGGGTTTTGTAGTCTGTCATTATCGTTTGATTTTTTTGAAATAAATATCGGTTATCGACTATCATTAGGTGTTCTGGCAGGAATATGGGGGGGCCCCTAGCAACCGCGGGGCCCTGGGCAAGTGGCCAGAGTGCCCAGTGGGAAAGATCGGCCTGAGTATAAGATGTAGGAGAGATCATAGTTAGTTTATTATTAGCGCGTAGTTTTTTTTAGTTATTATTTTATTTTACGCAAAGCGTCACTACTATAATATAGTAGTGACGCTTATATATTATATATAGAAGTTCCACGGTCTTGAACCAAGCACTGTGATTCCACATTTATTGTTTATTGTTAATTAAAACGGTAACACCAATTACATTAGGTAATTAACACAGTTACGGTTTACAAGAAAAAAATATAATAATACTTAAGATATAATGGAGGACGCCCTTACATACCTTCTCTCACAAAACATCAGGCACACACGCATAATTCCACTCTATTCATCGGCAAACAGATCACATTCAGGATTGATGGTCAGAAGAGCGTTAAGCATTCTTAAAGTACGACACACCGGGGACTCAGCTCTGGCGACCGTTCTAGATGACGGCGGCGCAAACAAATTGTGTCGACGGCTTTGGCGATGTCCGATGTACTTGTCAGGAACAAACAGCCGACAGAAAAGATCGTGAAGTTCGGGACTATCGATGCGTTCTCTAAGAGCTTTACAGGCGACTGTGTTTATTGTGCTTACTGCCAGACTGGAATTCACTGCCCACCTATCTGTTCATCTTCCCACTCATCCCCCATCCCATCCCTCATCTTCCTCTTAATCTGGGTATCTTCAGGGCACGAGTGAACCTGCTCATTCTAGGCAAGCCTGCAAAACATTATCACGCTATTTACTATAGGATGAGTATTTACTTGGTTCCGTTTGTTATTTTATATTGCCATCGACTTCCGAAACTAAAGTCATGTGTGTTCTGTGCTAAAGTTATTTTTCATTTTAAGTTTTTGAAGGCCGGTCTTTTTTGTAAAAAAGCTTATTTAAAGGTTGATTCTGAAGTTGTTTGTGTTTTTAGACTTAGTGGTTTTGACTGCTGGCTAGCAGTTGCTGTTTAAATTACGTGCTCAAATCATGACGACCGGATGAATGACATGCAGCCGGGACCAACAGCTTTACGTGCTTTCCGACGCACGGAGGGGTCTCCTTATGAAGTGGATGGTCACCCATCCTCGGACAGACCGCGGCAAGCGTAGCCTAATCATGACCAATCGATAAGAAGTAATAAGAGTAGTAAGTAATGTAGGCGGCAACTAAATGGCGAAAATAAATACCTAATGGTCAGTTATCCTTGTCCCATTTATATATCTATAATGCTGCATAGAGTTGGTAAATAGAGATAATTTGATGGCTATTAAGTAAATGAGTTTGATCATGGTATCAATGGTAGATATTATGGATAAGATATTAAAGCCAGTCAAGCTAGATTAAGTGATTACAAACGCTTTTTGTGACCTGTCATATCTTAACTCCACGAACCTTTAGACGCCCACACAGGTGGGAATAGGTCTCCCCCAAGGGGGGGGGGGGGTCACAGTAGGTGTTACACTCAGACGCTGCTTCCCATCCTCTGGTCAACATCCCTCTGTCGCCTTCTACGACACCCACGGGTAGAACGGGTTATGCTATTTGTATGATTAAATATTTTGCTCAACAATAACGTTCACGATCTTGACGGCGTTCCTTCACACGAGTAACGAACGATCGATCAAAAATTTATGAACATGACAAACAAAAGAACAGTGTCTTAAATTGTGCAAACTTACATAAAAAATATTACATCAAACAAACTTACTGTGAATAGCGAAAACTTACTACGATGATTGATTTCTCGAAGATTGATTTTTGCTTTCAAAGTAGGTGATAGGTAAATAAATATGAAAATGACAGAATACTGAAACTAACTGCGATCGTCAACATGCATCGGCCAATCATGGCGATGACGGCTGAACCTACCCTTGGGGGAGACCTTTAGGATTTATTTATTGAACAAAAAATAGTTGGACATTCAAACACTTATAAACAACACCATGCGTATACGATAATAGCGTATTACAGTTTTGTAACCATTCGTGTTTTATGCAGTCTTTGTATGAACTCTGGTATCCAACGAAAGATTTAACTTGTGTTATGGATATCAGCATTCTAACAATAAATCAAAATATAGGTAACATTGGTTGCATCAGAAGACGATGTCAAGAGTGGCGTAGTATACAAGAGAGGAAGCCTTTAGTGGAATGTGTGTAAGTGTAGTGAAATGTTAAATTGTAATGCATGAGTGTGGAAGGATTTTGGGATTGTGTCTGAAGGATCATCCATTGTACCAGGTTAACTTGTGTCTAAAGAAGTGATGCTTAACTTGATGACTTTATAAGATTTTTCGTTTCTTCGTAGCTCTGTGCTTGTAACCTAACCTTTAATTCTTGAAAAGTAGTGGGGTATATAGAGCAATGTTTGTCGATTCTATTATACAGCTGACTCCCGATACCATAGAAATGCCGTCGAGCAAGTGCCGTATTGCGTCGTTGCTTTACCCAGCAGTGGGCGTCTAAAGGTTAACATGGTGGTGGGGGAAAGCTGCCCAAAGCAAGTGCAATTATCAATCTATCCTGCAGTGCAATTCTGTAAGAAATCACTCGCGAATTTAAATCCTATCTCATTTCCGATTAGACTTACCTGAAGCGAAAAGTATTTGGTATTCGTTAAAAATAGTTTGCTTAACCTATGTTGCAGAATACCAAATACAGTTTTCACTGTAGAATCAGGAGTGAGTACTAAAGTGAGTTCTTACAGAATTGCGACCATGAAAGCGATGGGATTGACTAGAGATTGACAGCCCACTTCACCTAAATTTATTGTCAGGGGGATGACAGTTTGAGAAAGGTTGCGAATAGTGGCGTCCAAGGACTAAATGTAGGTAGGTACTGTAAAGGTTGCAAACGTAGGTAATGCAAGCTGGTAGAAAGCATTAGATTAAATGTTTCTTTTAAACACTTTGAATTTGTTCTAGAAGAATTTTGAAAATAGAAGCGTTTCCTATGTTTTTTTTAAAGATGCGCCGCTGTCACGAGCCTGTATCTGTGGTGCAATTTTCTAAGTAACACAACCTAAAACTCGACGCTGCGGCTACATTTTCATAATCATTAACCTTTGCTTACGCAGCGCTAGCACCTCGTGAGTTAACGGCTTTTAGTGGAACTACTCAAGGTTGATTGGTTTGACACGATTGACAGTTCATATATGAAAAACGATATTTACTTAGCAAAAACAGTCGCTGAGCTCGACGTCGATTTCACGGGTGACATGAAGTCGAGTTCACTGTCGAGCACGGCCACGAACGGAAACGTTAGAGAATTTAGCATAGCTGGTGAAGCGACGAACTGCCCCAGGTTTGTTGCCGCCAACCCCTCCTTAAGGTGGCAGAAGATCCTTTAACGACCTTCGGGGCCTGGCTGCCTTTCTGATGCGAGCATTATTCATTTATCTAGATCGATAATTAGGGTCCGTGCCCACTCCTCCCTTTTAGACTCGACCCAAAGAATAATACCTCATAAATTCTGTTTTGATAGGCATAAAAACGTCGATGTACAATCAGACATAAAAGTGTCGATTTAACCAGCACATACATGTGAGCACTATGTTCTTTAAAGATACCATTTACGAGGTATACCTCTCATTGACTTGAATATGCCCTGGCGGTTGGGAGAGTCATGCTCACTTGAATGTCTCGCTGCCGGTGGCGCATGTGTTGGATCATTCGGTTCCCTTCATAATGGTTGAGCTAAATGGTGCCGATCCGTGCGTCATGTTCGTGAACGGACGCCGTCGGTTGGGACTGGTCATCTCTTAGCTGCCTCGGTTATTTTAAATTTTGGTTTGAATTGTTATTATAACTATATTTGTCTCTAGACCTCTTTTAACATGCAAGACGTGTTACATTGTTCTCACATTGTACCCTCAGATTCAACATGAATGATGTAACCTAAATTTGTAAAATTTATCTGATTTTAAAAGAGTGTTCATGGAGTTTCTTGCTCGTTCTTCTCCATAGAAACCTACTGTTTGGAACGAGCAACTAGCTTCAACTTTCTGACTGACTGACTCTGACAATTCAAAAGTACCTGTAAATGGTTTAATTGAAATAAATGATTTTGAGTTTGAGTTTGAGTTTGAACCACAGGGAGTGTAAAATTTAAATAATGTTACGATAAATAAATCAGTAATTAAACAAGTAAGTACTTAATCAGTGACTACGTGGATATTTATTTTTAATATTCTTAAATATATCACCTGATCTTAAGTTAAGGAAATTAAATTATGTACCACTAGCACTTCGCCCTCGACTTCGTCCGCGTGTTTTTCGAAAATACAGCCTATAAGATAGTGGTACGATACTGTAGCTTTCTATAGGAGAAACAATTTAATAAAATTTAGGTTAGATAGGTAGGTACCTAAATAAATTTAATAGGCATTTAATTTAAAGCTCCTCTGTATTCACTGTTTAAGGTTGTTTTATTTTCCGGTGACAAAATAATTTGATTGTTGAGTGATCCAACTGGCCATGGGTAAAACATTATTTTCTTGGGTCAAACTTTCTCTGTCTCTTTGGTTGGCCAAAGGGAAGTTTGTCTCTGGGTACTTGTTCGATCTATGCAGGTCTGTGGGAATCATTGGAATTCCCGGGATCTGCTTTAACTGGCCAGCTCCTGGTCCAATGAGAAGGTCGCTACAGTTAAGTTATATTTTAAATCTTTTATGAGTAGCCTTGTGCTATTGCACAGGTTAGTTAAGTTGAAATTTTTTAAAAGCTTTTTTTAAATGTTAGATCTTCCGATTTTCAATAGCAGTTCGTAAGGTGGCACGCCAGATGAATTTAAGGAAGTTCACAAATTCTGGCGGATAGTGGACTGCATCCTCGATATTACACACTGTATCAATGGACTTGTAATTAAAATATAACTTTGCCTGACTGTACAAATGGCACCGAGATGGTAGTAAAATATCTGGTATTATTCTTCGGGGCAAGTCTAAACGGGTGGAGTGGGCACGGACCCGATAATTGTACCCATCTGCATCGCTTTTTAGCGTTTATGTATATTTTTTTTCAGCCTTTATTGTTCAGAGGGCAAAAACCTTTTCTCCTTTCCAACCCTCTCTGTATAGAGCTATAGTGGAGACCAATCACTTCTATAAGCGGCAGGGAAGCTCATTCCGCCATATTCGCATACGAATGTATGGTATATGCCTAGAAATAGATAGATATATACTTCAATTACAGAAAGGGAAGATAGCTGTTTGCATTTGATGACTTTTTTAGGTAAAGCGAGTCCCCAATAAGCTTTGACTTTGGAATGAAGATGAAGATTGGGCCTCCCGTCACGCCCCGTGTGTCAACTTTCTCAATTAAAAGTTGGGTTTTAATCGATACTCGTGTCGGCTCGTGTTAATGCAATATTGCTTGGAGCTGAAGCAAAGTGCGGTACCACATAGGAACCAATACTGGTGGATAGGAATATTTGTTAGTTGTCGCGTGGTTTGAATGATCATGGAGTTTCTGATTTATATTTTTAAGGTGCGGACTGCGTTGAGCATGTGATTAATACACGAATGGAAATTTATTTTACGGGTTTTCTTTAGACTATTTAGATTATACGATATCTATGTTTGAAATCCTAAAAAAAGAGTGTGGTTATCGCTGATAATTCAAAGATGTGGAACAGCCGATTTTTATGTCATTACACATATTTATTAAACTAGCAACCTGACCCAGCTTCGCATAGGCCTCTATCCTTCCGCGATAAATGGACTATCCAACACAAAAAGAATTTTTCCATTCGAACCAGTAGATCCTGCCTGAGATTAGCGCGTTCAACCAACCAAACAAACAAACTCTTCAGCTTTTTAATATTAGTATAGATGCTGGGGTGTCTAAAATCTTATTCTGAATTCATAACGAAAACGAACGTTTCGAACTAATAAATATATCCTTTGTTACTCAGGCATAATGTAGCATTCTAATGGTGATAGAATTTTTGAAATCGGACAAGTAGTTTTTGTGTCAAATCGTAACACACAAACAAACAAATCTTTCCTCTTTACTAGATTAGTTTATACCAATGATGAATCCTAAAGATTACAGAAGAAGAAATATAACCAAGTAGACAGGTATAAATATAGAATAATCGTAGCTTAACAAGATTATATTCTTCTAAGCTCTAACGATTCAACAGTAAATTATATTTTCTTAACTATTAAAGATAATGTTTGGCTTGATTTAAAAGAACAAAGGCGAGCTGAAATAACGTACTTTTATCCGTGGAATCTATCTTGACAGTATCAGTCAAGATTATATTTTTGAGAAATTAAACAAATCATTTGGAAAAATCGGTAAACACAAAAGAATAGATGAAATAACAACTTTTTTCTGATGGAAGTTCATTATGTTGTCTTTGATATAATATTGAGGCAAGCAGGATAGAATATTTTGTGCTGTGGTATGGACAGCGTCATCAACTGTTTACTGAGACCTACCTACGTTTTGGAACGAGCAACTAGCTTCAACTTTCTGTCTAACTGACCGACTCCTTGACAATTCAAAAGTGCCTGTAAATGGTTTAATTGAAATAAATGCTTTGACTTTGACTTTGACTGTTTATCAACTGGTAGCTGTATATCGTCGCCTTAGAGTGAAAACCTCGGGAATGCATTTTTGCTCAAATTTATTTTATTGCGTTTCTAGGAAGAAAACCTCGCTACGCACATCCTGATCTGACTCATTTGTTCATTCGATACTCATAGCGCCATCTATGACAGTAAATGAGAACCTCGTAAATACTTGCATCTGTCAGTTTGGCGTGAATACCTTGCAACGAACGTGTCGTTCTTCATTCGAAAATTGATATAAAAGCGGGTTGAATCTCGATATTAATTAATAATAAAACATAAAAGACGCCGTACAAAAATTTTACAGTACGCAGTTTTTCTTCCTCCTGAAAAGTTACCTCTTTTACACTTACGAGGTTTTCACTCTAAGGCGTCGATATGTAAAAATGAATCGCTGAAATGTTTGTGAGCGCATAACTTGCGAACGGCAGCTAATTTTTGGTAAATAGGTAGTGTAGGGTAGGTAGGTGGGTAGGTAGGGTAGTTAGGGTAGGGTAGGTAGGTAGGTAGAGAATTTAAATGTCTATAGCTCTATCATTATCCATTTTTATAATATTTGCTGGACTCATTCTTCTTCATTATAAGTGTCTTCTCATTTCAGCATACTCGTATATTGATATATACGAGTATGCTGATCATCTGCTCAGCCTTTTCCCAACTATGTTGGGGTCGGCTTCCAGTCTAACTGGATGCAGCTAAATACCAGTGTTTTATATGGAGCGACTGCCTATCCGACCTTCATAATTGAACTGGGTACCACGATACCCATAGATAAGACCGGTCGTTAAACTTTCGGTCTTCTGGCTACCAGTAACGACTGTCAATAACGTACAGTTGAGAAAGATCATTGGATCCACCCCAACTTCTCAAGACCAGGGGTGTGATTCTGTAAGACCTCATTCTAAACTTCGAATCTGAATCCGCTGTGAGTTTCTTGATTGGCATTCTAAAAACTCTGTTGATAATTCGAATTTACACAAGCGCCACCCTTGCGAGCGTGTCAGCCTGTTGAACTAAATTGACAGGGAGATTTTGACAGATAAAGTACGAGATGACGTAAGAAGTGGCATTCTGTAAGGTAATTTCCCCGTCACTTCGAACCCGATTCAAAGTGTCAAATACATCAAGGTCATTTTGAACCTTATGCGAAGTGAGAGTGAATAGCGATGTGAGATGCGAGTTGTTGTGTAAATTTTACAGAATCGACCTACAGTCAAGCATCATCACGTCACTTTCATATCATTCTTCACACAATCCATCCATCCACACATTTGTTTAATACTCTTTTGGTCACATGCATTTCATCCGTCCTCTTCACATACCAAGACATACGATAAATACAGAACTTCTTAAAACAAATACTGTTAGTAAGTAATGTATGTAGTTGAAAAGACTTAATTACAAATGAAGAAACTACTTACTTATTTTAATATTGTTTTATTTACCATTAAAAATAAGAGGTGTAAAAAGACACATCAAACTAAGTATGAAAACGCAAAAATGATTGCTGAGAAACGATTTTTGTTCTTTATACTATGCAGAGCCGGATTAACTATGTCGGGGCCCCTAGGCAATGACATTTTTAGGACCCCATAACCCTTATTCTAACTTCCTAGAATACATATTTTCTACCACATTTAATTATATTTATTATTACGCTATTTTTCACTACCTACATTCCGTTTTCGTTTTCCACATTTTCAATATTTTTTTTCTCGGTGCGCGGGACCCTTGCCTATGAAGGGCCCCTAGGCAGTTGCCTAATCAACCTTAAGGATAATCCGGCCCTGAATATGCCTCGAATAGTACAGGGGTTGTACTTAAAGTTTAGTGAGAACATTTAAAACTTGTTTTCCTAAAAGTAGTGGAAACATTATTATCTCCGTACCAGAAGGTACACAGAAAAACAAAAAATGGTGGCAATTATGTGAAGAACATGTGACTTTGATTTCGTCTAGTGTCTTTTTACATCATATAAAGATTATTAGTACAATATATATACACGCGCTATTGTGCTTCCGTATCATACTCTCTATGAGTCGCCTCTAACACAAACCTATACACCACCCCAGCTACCAGACCACCCGAAAGGGGCGCAACCCAGTACACCCAATGATAATCATAGATATTCATCACAACAGCTGGTCCTAAGGTCCGCGCTGGATTCATAGACCCCGTATACGGCAGGGAGGAGCATAAACACCCTGTGATGCAGAGGCCAATAGCGAGTGGAGTAGAGCCAAGACCTTTTGGACCTCTATAGTCATCCGTCACAGCTAAAATGAGTGCTACAAGCAGGAAAGTCATCAGGAACTCTAGAGCGAAGACTTGAGCCACAGATGAATCCTTGAAAGGTAATGTGGCCCCCAGGTTACCACGGATCATCTCCGATGAAACTGCGTAAGCCACAACTGTACCTGAAAAGGTGAAACATTCTCATATTAATTACTCGTTCGGTGGAGCTCATGGATAAGTAGAAACCATACGGATCTATTGGTCAAAGAATCATGGCAGGATTTGTACAAAAAAAATAAAGGTGTTTAGAGAAGTTGAAATCCTAATTCTTTTATTCTTAGGTACCTAAAAAGTATCTTCAAAACCCCGCAAAAAAGTGAACAGTCCACCAGCGAGCGAGACAGTGGATTTTTTTTCATTATTCAGTCCGATTTTATCAAGACGTAGATCTAATCAAATTTTATATAATAGTATTAACGTTACATAAGTGAATCAACGTCTATTCAGTTTGAAGAAAATTAAAATTAATTAAATGAGGTACTATAAAAGATAAGAGTAGACTACATCAATTTATTGTCTGGCTTCTTGAAAGAGTCATTTAATTTGACACAAGATAATTAAAGTCTCGTTTGATAAAGAGAATCTAATAAACTTTCTTGTTTAGTACTGAAAGGAAAATATTTGTTCACTATACTTGTTTATAGATGTAGTTAATTATGAATTTTCTGTGTAAATAATACCTCTATTATTCACACAGAAAATTCATAGTGTGAATAAAGAAGACTGAGGGTAACGTATTTAGAAGTCTATGTCACTTTTGAAAATAAAGTAATGTCTCAAAGGATTTTAGTCTTAAATCAAGATATTTTTAAGGCTTTAATGCTTTGGAGTTTAAAAGCGAAACATGGCAGTGAATAAAACCGACCAAGTGCGAGTTGAACTCGCGTGAAGATGGTTCCGTACAATGCCAATTGATAGAATTCTTATAGCTTTTCCCGTAGTATACAAGAAATGTTTTGTATTTTTTTCAAAATTTTAGACTCAGTAGCTTCGGAGATCAGGGGTAGGGGAATGGTCAATTTTCGTCTTCTTTCATGAATAAAATAAAAACTATTTATGTTACAATAATAACAAAAGTACTTATATAATTATGAGATCCTCATATCTAGTCCTTTCATTTGATATCTGACACAGTAAGGTTTGCAACACTTTTTTAAATTCCCTAATTTGTCCCCCGAACGAAAAACAAAAATAAGGGTAATTACCATATTAAAAAAAAAAAAATATTTACTTTGCACATCAGTGTTTGGGTCGTAGGATTACACCATCCTACCAAATTTCACCTGATTTGGTCCAGTAAATTCGGAGCAAATTGGCTGTGACATACGGACAGACAGACAGACGCACTAGTGATCCTTTATTGTTTTTTTTTGTACGGACCCTAAAAAAGTGTTATTAATTGAAAAAGTTAGCTTTTACCCGTTTTTACGAATACCAGGCGATATCTGATCGTAATCTGTACTAATCCATAACAATATTATAAAATAATAAAGTATTTGACTCTGTCTGTCTGTTACGTTTTCTCGTCGAAACGTTCAGCCGTAATCGCCATCCTTGGCCGATACATGTTGGCGATCGCAGTAGGTGTTATGGTACTCAGAAGGACGCTGCTGCCCATCCTCTGGTCAACATACCTCTGTCGCCTTCTACGACACCCACGGGTAGAAATGGGGTGGTGTTATTCGCGGCCGGCACTACACGCAATGACGTATTATAAATAGACGCGTCATACACGAACATTAGTGCACTTTAAAACGGCGCAAACTTTTATATCTACATACCAGTAGGCACATACAATGAAATACAGCGCGAAGAAAAGGACAGAAGCATACAGCGTATACCTGTTAGAAAAAGATAAACATACATATTTTGTTACGTCAGTTATGTGTGAATTACGAGCGATACTGACGTATAGCTCCGACACTGGGTGGTAGGCGATTAAGTGAAATCCCGGCAATTGCCTTGCTTTAATATTGCCATAATTGAGCGCGGATAACGCATCTAAGCGTATAATACCTACATCATCGACTACACGGCTTCTCGTTAATGTTGCGACTCAAAATCAGAACTTATAAGATAAGTTTAGTAAGATTAGTGTAGTTAGAACTTATTCGTGGAAAAGCTATATCTGGGGCTCCTAATATTAAAGGTACTAATTAATTTCCAAATCCTTCAATTATAATAGGTATAACTATAAAAAAAAAATATAATAAAAGCTTAAGCTGTAACAGTAGTATTATAAATTTGATCATCACCAATTAAAGATCCGGGATTACCTAATTCAGCTCGAATTAATAATCTTAAAAGAAGTTCCTACTATTCCTGCTCAAATTCCAAAAATTAAATATAATTAGTTTTGCTTGCCACTAAAGGTAGGTATTATTCCGAGCTACGCGGCCACTGCCGATTGCAACTGCAGGCTATTACCGCGGCGCTTGGAGCTCATTTAATAGAAATACATTAAACCAGAGGCCTTAGAACAATCACGCGGAGTATACGTAACAGAAATTATATCGATTTTCTAATTAGAATTCCCGTTTAGTACGTAATATTATACCGTATTTATTCCTTATGGTGTCGGACGTAAAGAATAGCATCATCCCATATCTTCACGTGGGTGTCACCAGGACTCACCAGAGAATGGGCAGCAGCGTTCTCTGTGCCTTTGTAACCACCATACTGCGATCGCCAACCCGCCTGCCAAGCGTAGCGATTATGGCAGAAATCCCCCTTTGGGGGAGGCCTATGTCCAGCAGTGGACGTCTTTCGGCTGAAATGATGATGATGATGACGTAATATTTATTAAGTTTGAAAGCTTTATTCCTATCAATATAATATTAACCTATAATTTTCCTAATGCAGGACAAAGGCTTCTTCTCATACAGAGAAGACACGAACATTGATCACCACGTGCGCTGAAGGCGGATTGGTGATTTCAGACTTATATCAATTATAGTCCAGGTTTCCCCACGATGTTTTCCTTCACCGATGTTAGCGATGAACTTAGAAAGTACACATTAAATTAAATAGTCACAATGGTACTTGCTCGTGTCCGGTTTCGAAACCACAACCGCAGGCACGAGAGGTCTTAACGATTGGGCCATCAAGACAACTGCATTCATATCAATGAGTACTAATTGTGGTTGTCGTATTAAATTAAACCAAAACGCTATAGCGGTATAGTCGCATTTCCAATTCATAAAACGACTCTAATCGAATACTTTTATCGTGTGTGTAGTAGCCCTGCAGTAGGGTTGCCGACTCAACGACTGCATTCATATCAATGGGTGCTAATTGTGTTTGTCGTATTAAATTAAACCAAAACGCTATAGCGGTATAGTCGTATTTCCTTTTCATAAATTAACTCGGATCGAATACTTTTACAGCGCTCTTAGTAGCCCTGCAGTAGAGCTGTGGACTCAATTACAATCGGGCGAAAAATGTGAAGGTCTAACTTCTGCTATACTTCAAATCAAATCAAATGTATTTATTGCATTCATGTGTGTACA
Organism: Charanyca ferruginea; assembly: GCA_947361185.1. NCBI lineage: Eukaryota > Metazoa > Arthropoda > Insecta > Lepidoptera > Noctuidae > Charanyca > Charanyca ferruginea. The sequence continues at coordinate 59,818,594 of OX376055.1, forward strand.
TATAGTTGTTATAATATTGTAAGTTCCAACATGAAACCCGGTTAGGGCACGGCAACATAATAATTTAACACAATATTTTTTACATGATACTAATTTTATCATAGCTAATCATAATTTTAGCTTTTTTTTGACTTTGAGATAATAATAATTGTAACATAATTATAATTTTAACAAAATAATAATTTTAACATATAATTTCAATGTAATATTTTTTTTTTTCAATAATAATAATAACGATAATAATTTAATGTTATGATTTTAATTTTATTTTATTACTTATAATTTTTTTTCCAATTTTAAATGTACGTTTTAAATGTGATTTATGATCTAAAGTTTAAATTCCTAACTAACTTAAGTACCTATGCGGTGCAATCGACATTCGAGAGCCGGAGTCGCTGCACTAGCAGCCTGTACCTGCAGTCGACAGCGTAGCTCGAAACACTACCATAACATAAATCATGACTAACCTGCAATGCTTCCCAAAACATGCATTATAACATAACACACAGCTTTCAAAGGCTTTATACGTTCACACACTAAAGCCCCAACCGTTACAGCCGGATTTATGTGTGCTCCGGAAATGTGGCCGAATATATACACAATACTAGTCACGACGAAGCCATGGGCCAAGGCTATAACAACATTCGGATTGTTCGGACCATGGGCTATGCCAGTTGACAACACTATAGCCAAGAACAGGAATGTACCAAGAAATTCCGAAAACAATTGTTTGAAAAGTTTCTTGTAGTTTTTCATCTCTTCTATGCCTAAGATTTCTTTAATTTTATTCGCCATTGTGTTTGTTCAAGTACGATCTACGTAATTGAGTCCAAGCCTACTAGATTAAGATCTAGGTGAGCTTGTGTTGGACGGCGTAAGGTCAGTTGTACACGGATCGATTTGGCGTACTTAACGAAGTTAGGTCTTGTCAGATTACTCAGAAAAGTTCTTGGTTGTAGCAAAGATTAATCCATATATTAATGCGTGAACAGAAAACTTTGTATCCCCTTTTAACCAAATTGCGGCCACGGAGGAGTGTGATATTTGGCATAGTTCATGTTTTTAGGGAGAGGTATCGAAAGAAGTTAAGGTGTGCTACTCGTATGAAACGAAAAACTCTTTTTGGTAGCAGACAAAAAAATACAGATGATATCTACTTAGTTACGATCGTAAGACATGATTTTCAGTTTATATTAATGGTTATACTAAGACTTAGGTCTAGGAATTTTGTTACTAACCCTATATGAGATTTTTGCTTGAAATAAAGATTTCTTATTATTATTATTAAACCAGTGAGTTAACTACACACTTGGGTTCTCAATCCGAAGGATAAATAATCCACTGCTTTAAATGTTTGAAAAGTTCGTCTGCTCAATAACAAAAATTACGCAATTTTTAGTTTTTATGTGTTACGTAATTAGGCTGCTGACAGCTTTTATTACACTAACAAAAGCTAACTCTCTATTGTTGTCTGAATAATGTGGCCCAGGCTTAATAGAAGCCATCTTGAAATAATTGTTTGAGCTTGTTTACTTGACTACTTATTGGTTCTTCTCCGTCATAATAACCTTTCTTTAAAGACGTATTGTTTATACATAATTTTCGATATTACTTGAGGCTTCTTTGTTAAACTTGGATGTGTATCTAACCTATTGATGATCTAACCTACTATGTAAAAACTGAACGAATAACTTAATTTCAAAATGATAAGTAGCACAAAGTCTCGTAGGAGTTTTAAAAGTTATTAAAGTTTTGAAACTACATTATTTAACGACGAATTGACTAACAATTAGTCTAGGTTGACCTAGGGTACAGAAACGTTCGTCTTGTGCAGGTGCTTACCGGCCATGGCTGTTTCGGTAAGTACCTGCACCAGATAGCCGGAAGAGAACCAACACCTGTCTGTCACGAGTGTGACGCGCCTGTAGACACGGCGCGTCACACCTTAGAAGAGTGCGCGGCCTGTGCGCCACAACGGTACACCCTGGCCGCAATTACAGGATGCGACCTAACGCTGCCCAGCATCATCAACGCCATGCTGGACAGCGAGACATGCTGGGAAGCAATGGTCTCCTTCTGCGAATCCGTCATATCGCTGAAGGAGGCCGCGGAGCGCATCAGAGAAGAAGACGTCCATGCAGACGCGCTCCGCCGACGGAGGCCGGGGAGAAGAAGGCGGCGCTTTGCGCATCTTCAACCCCCGCTATAGTGGCCTGGGTGTCCGGGTCGGGGAACCCGGGCATCCGAAATAGGTCCACCTGCCTGAGAGTGCCCCGTGAACCCCGGGGCACCCTGCACTGGCCGAACACCATTCCGCCGGAGCGCCTCAGTGGAATACTAAAGTGATCCTGGGGCGCTCCCTCCACGGCGATGAGGGTCTCCCCTGTGTTTTTAGTGAGTAGGTTTGGGTCGTCTTCCCAGGAGTCTCACATAACGTCCCGAGCTCCCCCGAGCCCGGGCGTATGCATGAGCATTTTCACAGGGACAAAAAAAAAAAGGCTACAGAAACGTAGTCCTTAACTGCTGGCCTCTACAGAAGCTAAAGTCACGCAGCTAGCAATGGAGAGAGCTATGCTCAGACTTTCTTTGCGCGATAAAATCCGGAACGAGGGAATTCGCCGAAGAACTATGGTCCACGACATAGCTATTAGAATATGCAAGTCAAAGTGGCAATGGGCAGGCCACATCTCGTGGCCCATGGCTCGAAGAACCGATAACCGATACGGACGAAAGGTTCTCGAGTGGCGATCACAAACCGCAAGGTGCAGCGTTGGTAGGCCTCCCACCAGATGGACGACGACATCGTCAAGGTCTCGGGTGGATGCAAGCGGCAGGTTTCCGCTCGTTATGTCATTCTAAGCGGGAGGCCTTTGTTCAACAGTGGACGTCTTCTGGCTGATGAGGCATATTCCGAGAGCTATATGTCGGTGACCTTAGTTCTTCGACGAACTTAGATTAAGGCGGCGGCGGCGGCGACTAAGTTCACAATGACATATTTTTAACCCCCGACGTAAAAACGACGGGGTAAAAAAATAATATCTTTTGTTGAGCTATCAAATGTTTGTTCGTTGAAATGGCGCTATAATGTCGCGGCGGGGTACCGCGTAAGTCAGACCCTTCATTTCATTGACTATCTCTTAATTTATCAGCATTTCCGACCAACTTGCTTCGATACGATAAAAATCTCGTTGCCAATCTAGTTACCATGAGTTTGCTATTTTACCTATTTAGCTATTGCTGACTTAGCGGTACCCCGCCGCGACATTATAGCGCCATTTCAACGAACAAACATTTGATGGCTCAACAAAAGATATTATTTTTTACTTTTTAAATAATCGCTTTAATGTTTTGCGTTGGGGGTTTTTTGAAATTTTAAATTTAATTTTTTCATAAACGTTTAATACAAAAATCCCTATGATTATTGAAATTAAGTCGATTTTCTATTACCCAAATTAGGCGAATGTTTGTGCAAATACGCCAGGTGAAGTGCCAGCATAATACAACACACTTTACATCACCAAGCACCTACACATGTAGGCTGTTGTTATAGTCTCGAGGTGTCTATTAATACCCTTGCGCGTACGCTGTGAAGCTCAATTTTATCAAGTTGTGATGCTTGATTTGTTTGTTAAAACCTTTTTTATGCGCAAATATTTTCGTTTGCGCAGTAAAAATCAGTGTTTCAAATATGCTGATGGGACTTGGGTCTAAGGTCGTAGTGCGAGCGTGTTGAGATTTTTAAATTATTGTGTGGTTTGTCACTTGAGGAGCTCGTGGCTAAGTAAGGGTGTTACTACACCAATCGATCGATCGTCGATCGATGCCATTGATCGACATCAATCGACGCTGATTGATTGGTGTGGTAGCTTTGGCTGATCGCCGGATGCCGTTCGACTAACCAATCGATCGATTGCGACGTTGATCGATTAACCCCGGCTATAATCCATCAGTTTCTTTCGAAATGTATTTACAAGAGGACGCGTTGGTCAGTTCGATGTTGCTCGTACTATTATTACGGAGACGCAAACGCAGAAGACACATAAACACAAGCAGCAAGCCAGGTAGTTAGCGCGCGGGGCGCGGGCGGGCAGTAGGTGATAATGGGGAACGGACGGCTCGCGGCTAAACAAGCAGCTCGATCGAAGTCGACTAATCCATTCTACCTTCGATGGATGCCGTCGATCGACGATCGATCGATTGGTCTGGTAACACCCTAACACCCTTAAAGTCGTACCGATCGACCGGTTTCCTGCCGCGGTCGGTCCGTGAAAGGGTGACCATTCAGTTCATTCATATTGTGACCCCTCTGTGCCTTGGAAAGCACGTAATGCCGTTATCACGTGCACGTGCATACCACGTGCATATGCACGTGGTCCCTGCTGTCATTCGTAGATCTATGACAGTTGTTATAGTTAGTCAGAAGCTAGAGAATCTGACAGACAGTCTTACCTTTTTTTGGTTTGGGCGATTGTTTGTTTGCCATCCAATCACACAAAAAAGCAACACTCTTACTCCTAACTTACAGAGTGATTTTAAGGATTATAATTTTAAATATTCATAATTGTCTCCTCAATTTCGTAACTATAAAAGAGGACGCCGAGCTGCAAATTCGAAAAAACAAAATTCGGAGCATCATCTTAAAAATTCTAATAATTTTATAGCTATTTTTCAGCTCGCTGTCAACACCGCCCAAGAGATGTATCATATTTTTTCATTCTCGCGAACGTCTCTGTTGATTACAAAACAAACAAACGAATTGTATTGGTATTGTTGTTTTGACCCTCTTTGCTAAATTACTTACTACTTACTTCAAAAAAGGAGGAGGTTATCAATTCGTCTGTATTTTTTTTTTTTTTAATGTTTGTTACCTGATTTCTTTGGACTGGGTGAACCGATTTTGATAATTCTTTTTTTATTTGAAAGGTATAATAGTGCTTCCCGTGTGGTCCCATTTTGATTTGGTCCAGTTCTGACAATGGCATCCACGAGAAAACCGTATAAGTCTTAAATTTGCATTAAGTATGTGCGCGATTTGTTACGCGATTTCTCCGGCAAACGTAAACCGATTTTGAAAATTCTTTTTTTTATAGATAGGGTATGCTTCAGGGGTGGTCCCATATAAATTTTATCGAAATTGATTCAGCACTTTTTGAAAAATCAACAAATACCCAAAAATGTTACATAGACGACGTTTTAGTTTCGTCAATCTTTGTAGTAGTTAACTTTCAATCTCTTCTTAATAGATTTGGATGAGAAGGAGGTACTAAAAAGCGGAAAATAAAAAGCTTTTTACAAAAAAGACAACCGCCTTCAAAAACTAAAAAGTGAAAAATAACTTTAGCACAGAACACACATCGACTTTAGTTTCGGAAGTCGGTGGTAATACAAAACAACAAACAGAACAAAGCCACTGAATTTCGAAACTAAAGTCAATGTGTGTTCTGTGCTAAAGTTATTTTTCACTTTTTAGTTTTTGAAGGCGGTTGTATTTTTTGTAAAAAGCTTTTTCACATTATATTATGTTTATATGTGACAATGGTGTGATTCTGTAAGACCTCATTCTAAACTTTGAATCTGAAACCGCTGTGAGTTTCTTGATTGGCATTCTAAAAACTCGGTTGATAATTCGAATTTACACTAGCGCCACCCGTGTCAGCGAGTTCAACTAAATTGACAGGGAGATTTTGACAATACAGTATAAGATGACGTAAGAAGTGGCATTCTGTAAGGTAATTTCCCCGTCACTTTGACGCTCACTTCGCTGTCGAACCCGATTCAAAGTGTCAAATATATCAAGGTAATTTTGAACCTTTTGCGAAGTGAGAGTGAATAGAGATGTGAGATGCGAGTTGTTGTTTGAATTCTACAGAATCGACGTACTGAAGCTGAAGCTTAAAATGTCAGTAAAAATGTTTAAGTTTCAGCGACAATATCCTCGAGCCGAATACGTTATTAATTGAGGTCGTAATTAAAATCTAAAACCTATGAATTAAGTAATTTAATTACACGCTACGTGCGTGTAATTATATGATTCCTGTACATATTATGAGCTCAACTGTCCAATTATAAGACACAGTAGTTAAACAATCGCAATTTGATTCCAAGATGAGTCATGTGAAGTCATGTCAGTAGTCATGCGGTTTATGCGGTATAATTAACTTGAATAAAATATTTTAAATAAAAGAGTAGTATGGAGTTTCTTGCCCATTCTTCTCTATGCGAAACTGCAGTAAGGAACTTATTAATTTTTCCATATATATGAAAAATTCAATAAGTTCAAATTCAATCAAAAGTTGCTTTAAATGGTTAAATTGAAATAAATCAGTTGACTTCGCAACAATCTTTCCAAAAATTATTCTAAATACGTAATTTGCCCGCGACTTCGTTTGCGTAACTTTCCTATTTTCCCCTAATGACTTGAAGTCTAGAACTCAAGCGCACGTCGAAAGTATGTAGTGTATTTTGGTTACATTTCAACTAGGTTGGTACGACCGCCCGCCATTTTGAAGAAATTGATAGAGTTCATCACTTCAGTTTACTTTTGGTCCACTGTTGGATATAAGCGCGTCATGGAGGAGACGCGCCATTTTTCCCGGTCCTCTGCCTTCCGCATCCAGCCACCACCGGCTACCTTCTTCAGGTCATCGGTCCATCGGGCTGGAGGGCGTCCTACGCTGCGTCTACTGATTCGTGGTCTCCACTCTAGGACAAATCTGCTCCATCGGCCGTCAGTTCTGCAACAGACGTTAAATGTAAAAATTGATAGAGTTAAATGTATAAAATAGCAAATCTTTTTAAAATTATTTCAATTCCAAAGCAATGCCAAGTTCCAGTGTGTTTAGTGCTTTCAATCTCCATGCCAAAATCTCATTTACTGACTAACACAGCCCACGGCTTCATGCACACGAATGTCATACATCTCTTTGAAGCCCAAAATTATTATAGTTGAAAGTCTCATTAAAAAAACATCTTTATCTGCAAAGAATACAAATAGAAAACGAACTATGTTTATCTTTTTGCTCATTGGAGAGTAAAAGGTGTTTCTTTTGTCTCCTTTTTCGTCTACGCTTTTATATTTCAGACAAGAACGTCGTAAACGGATTAGTTTTACTTTTTTCGTTCATAATGAAGTTGCATTATTTGCTATACTAGCTTCTGCCCGCGACTTCGTCTGAGTGGAATTCAAATTTTAACTTAGTATAAAACATTGTCGCACCGTCTGGACGTTTAGATCTTTTAAACTATGCAATGGATTTGAATGCCGTTTTCAACCGACTTCAAAAAAGGAGGAGGTTATCAATTCGTCTGTATTTTTTTTTTATGTTTGTTACCTGATTTCTTTGGACTGGGTAAACCGATTTTGATGATTCTTTTTATATTTGAAAGCTAGTGCTTCCCGTGTGGTCCCATTTTAATTTGGTTCAGTTCTGACAATGGCATCCATGAGAAAACCGTATAAGTCTTAAATTTGCATTAAGTATGTGCGCGATTTGTTACGCGATTTCTCCGGCAAACGTAAACCGATTTTGAAAATTCTTTTTTTTATGGATAGGGTATGCTTCAGGGGTGGCGTCATCCCATATAAATTTTATCGAAATTGATTCAGCACTTCATGAAAAATCAACAAATACCCAAAAATTTTACATAGACGACGTTTTAGTTTCATCAATCTTTGTAGTAGTTAACTTTCAATCACTTCTTAATAGCATTGGATGAGAAGGAGGTACTAAAAAGCTTTTTACAAAAAAGACAACCGCCTTCAAAAACTAAAAAGTGAAAAATAACTTTAGCACAGAACACACATTGACTTTAGTTTCGGAAGTCGGTGGCAATACAAAACAACAAACAGAACAAAGCCACTGATTTTCGAAATTAAAGTCGTCAATGTGTGTTCTGTGCTAAAGTTATATTTCACTTTTTAGTTTTTGAAGACGGTTGTCTTTTTTGTAAAAAGCTTTTCTCATCAATAGATAGAGTGATTCAAGAGGAAGGTTTATACGTATAGTTTGATCTACATTGCACCCGTGCGAAGCCGGGGTCGGTCGCTAGTATACTATAAAATATAGCCTTTTATTCTCGGCAATAATGGAGCTTTCTATCAATGAAATATTTTTGTAATATGTCCGCGAATAAATAAAATGTTTCTAGTTTCTAGCTTTCAATAAGTGTTATTTTTTTTTTCAAATCGTATGAGTAGTTTTATAGATTACCTGCTACATCCAAACTTACAAACGTTATAATATTATTATGGATTATATTTTTTTATTTTGAAAATGTTTTGACCAAATTATTAATTAATTGAACACAAACTTAAAATTGAATTCAATTTCAAAGAAAATCTTCGAAAGTCACTTTTGACGACATGATACATTGAAAAGAAAACCCTTTGAAGTAAAATAAAAATACAGATTGAAATACAAACGATGGCAGCTGTGTAGGGAATTTGATTTTGAATGCAATCGCGACACGTAAAGTATTAGGTACTACATCACAGAGGTGATTTTAAAGTTGTGTATGTACAGTCAGCAAAAGAGATAGGTATGCAGGGTCATCAGATATAGTTAAACTTTACTTAGAAACCGATGAATGTTTTGAATAAAATAAAATTAAATTAACAGAGAATAAACATTTCAACGAATTAATAAAATTTCATTCGAAAACATCCATCGGTTTCTAAGTAAACTTCAATAATTTCCGATGACTTGCATACCTATCTCTTTGGCTGACTGTACAAACGCCAGCACATCAAGTCATACCAAACTGTCAAATTTTCTCAATTGAATATGAACCTTACTGTTTTGTGACAAAGTTGAAAATCTATTTAAGAAATTTGGCAGATTGTTTTAGCTTGATGTGCTGGCCTCTGTACAATATGCATTACATTATTTGCCGATTAATTGAAACCAGGATCAAAGAGAACTTAACAACTCATCCCACTAATGTTAGTGACAAAGAAGGTGAAGTGATGATTGTGAATAGAATGAGATTTAATTGTAAGAAAATCTGTAGATTTTATGGTGTTTCTTAATGGCATGTATTTAAATCGATATCTGCCTATTCCCTTTTTTCGAACAATATATTGCAAAGTTAAACCAAAAATACTGACTTGCACACGAATTATGCACACTAAATAAATCAAATTAAATATACTGTAACTGTTTTACTATTATCAAAATAGTAAACAAGCATACAGCATGCAAGCAAGCATGCAGCGTGCAAACAAGCATGAAACATGCAAGCAGGCATGCAACATGCACAAGCATTGTTTCTGTCACGGCTCCGGCGCTGCGGGGTCTGGGCAAGCTTATTGTCGCAGATGGTTTTAACGCTCACCACCGCAGCTTCGGCTCCTCAGCTCTCGGGTCGCCCACCTCTCCGCGCCTACGCGTTCTTAAATTACACTCTAGTAGTAGGGCAGACAAGACTGCGTGAAGTCGGTTTTGCAGCGATTCGTTTCTGTCACTAATTCGGAAAAGTGATCTGTTCCCCTCTAAGTGTAAGGCAGACAAGACTGCGTGAAGTCGGTTTTGCAGCATTTTCCTGGTTTTTTTTATAATTTGTCAACAATTCGTATTTTTGTTTTATAAATCATATATCCGACTAGCGGGCGCCCGCGGCTCCGCCCGCGTGAATGTCGGTTACCGGTGCAAAAAGCCTACTCAGGAAAGATACGGTCAGCAACATGATTCCCAGGTCTATTCACAGACACCGACACTAACATCGACGACGCAGTCATCTTCCGCAGGCTGCACAGATTGTCTTGATATTTGATACCGATATTTGATGGGTCAACATTTGCGTCATGATTTAAGGCATCTCTGAGATGAATGTAGTCATCAGCCCTCAGTCTTTGTTGATTCCGAGAAATATAATTTAATCTTTCCGATATCATTTTCGCCATCATGTCAACACAATATTGACTAAATAAGTCTCTGTAATAATGTAACGGATTAAAAGAGTTAGTTCTAAACATTAATCTAAATGCATAAAATTGCATACACGAAACAGTTTTATTACGCGCAGAACCCTGCTGAGGGATAGTCAAATAATAACCGTCTTCTCCTGTCACAAACATTATAGGATACTGTAGTGGATCATTGGACCGATGTAGCTCAGCAACTCTTTTGAGCTGTCCGTCTCTACCGTGTACGACTATATCCCTGGGACCTTTGTCTTCATCGACCAAGAGAACGGCTACCTCGTTTACAGTAGGAGCATTATATCTGCCTCTGTGTGCTGTCTGTGGAGTGCGATCTGAATGGTTAATTAACTTTAAATTATCTGAGGAGTTAAGTTCTAAATTTTGTTTAAAACTTCGTATATACACGTTATGACTATTCAAAGCCGTCTGTAATTCGCGAATTAAATCCATTTTTAAGGTTGTTGCGATGCTTGATCGCAACGATAACTGGTCTGCATCCGAAATAAAATATATTTGCAAGAACTGTGGGTTTTGGCCTGATGGTGGTAAAATGCTACCAATGAGATGATACACCTGACCTTCAATTTTAAAAGTGGGCATAAAATTTCCTTCCCTGATTTCTTTTGCGCCAAACGAAGTCATTTGGAAAAGACTATTGTATTTACGTATGTTTGTTAAAAAATGACCAGATAATGGATGGTTATTAGTTAAAAGATTTTTTATTCGTTGTGGCGGCTCCTGAAGGTTGGGAAGACAAACTTTACCTGAAGCACAGCACATACCATTAGGTTCGTCCGCCCATTTCTTGGCAGAGCAGCTAGAGCAGATCTTATCCATGACTCCGATTTGGACGGACGCTTGTTGTGCATAATCAAACTGCGGATCATATCTGAAAACCAGTCTGTTGCTGTTAGCTAAAATTCGATTGCGAGCTCTATTTGTGGACAACTGCTGTCTCTCTGCCTGAGCTCTAAGTCGCTGCAAACGCTCGATACTCGACTCTCTTTCGCGCAACTGAGAGGTCCTTATATTTTGTTCATGAAGACGTTGGGAACGCTCGACACTCGACTGTCGCGCGCGTACCTGAGAGTTTCTCTGATTTAGTTCAGCAAGGCGTTGTGAACGTTCAGGTGAAGATTCTTCCATACGACTTCTTCACTTCGCAACGCGCCGTGCAGCAGAAATCGTAATATTTTAATTTCGCCATAACCTCAAAACCAAACGTTCAATTTTAATCATTTAAAGACCAAATATTATCTACATAAACTGTACTTAGTGATGAAATAATTTATTTTGATAAGGATTAATAGCATGAGTAAAATAAACGCGTTTAAATGTAGTCCAACAAAAAATCTAGATTTTTAAATAAAAAAATGGTTGTTGTGCCTCACTCGACATAGATAGATATAGTGTGTCGCGGACTTTTTTGTAGATATTTATAAGATCAACAATTAATTAGTACATTTTATGGTTCCATCTTTTATAGTTTAGGCAGCGTACGCAAAATAAGTAACTTTTCTGGTTGATTTTTTACACCTTGTGGCCGAAAAACCCAAATATCTTACGGAACCCTATTTTTCTCTAAAATAAAATATAGCCTATGTTACTCGTGGATAACGTAGCTTTCGAATGGTGAAAGAATTTGTAAAATCTGTCCAGTAGTTTTTGAGCCTATTCATTACAATCAAACAAAGTTTTCCTCTTTATAATATTAGTGTAGATGTACGAACCACATTTTTGGTGTGAATTCGGTTCTCTTTTTTTTAAAAAGAAATATATTATATTATTATTTGTTATTATTTTTATTACTTATTTTTTTGTCCCTGTGAAAATGCTCCTACATACTCTACTGGGAAAAGGACCCAGACCTACTCACTAAACACACAGATGAGACCCTCATCGCCGTGGAAGGGGCGCCACAGGATCACTTTAGTATTCCACTGAGGCGCTCCGGCAGAATGGTGTTCAACCAGTGCAGGGTACCCCCGGGGTTCACGAGGCACTCTCACGAAGGCCTATTTTAGATGCCCGGGTCCCCCGACCCAGGCACCAAGGTCACTATGGCGTGGGTTGAAGGTGCGCATAGCGTCGTCTTCTTCTTCTCGGGCCTCAGTCTGCGGAACACGTCTGCGTGGACATCTTTCTCTCTGACGCGCGCTGCGGCCTCAACTCAACTTAGTTCAACTCGCTGACACGCTCGCAAGGGTGGCGCTAGTGTAAATTCGAATTATCAACTGAGTTTTTAGAATGCCAATCAAGAAACTCACATCGGATCCGAAGTTAAGAATGAGGTCTTACAGAATCACACCCCTGGTTCTTTCCTGGTTCCTAAATTATCTTACGGCAACATAAAACGAAATACTTTCAAAATCCAATGTATTAAATTAGATTAGTATTTATATGGGTATAAATTGTACAACTAATGGTAAACATATTCTCACAAACATTCGCGATTATAAAAAGTAGTAGTAGGATAACTTTACACAGCGTGTGGTATATAATCAAGTCCGTGACGACAAACACCAGCACCAAGTAGGTCAGCACATAAATAATCTCGTAGTAATTAAGTTTAGTAGTAATTTGGCTACATTCCCTCTCATAACAGTGGATAGTTTTTCTAGGAACCCGTGCCAATAACTTTTGTTCGTAGGTTTGTAACGTTATATGAAAATTAAAATACGTTTTGTCAGTGAGCTTCTAATAAGTTGTTTTTTATGTTATTGTTCATAAACACTAACTTGTGCTTTTTTTTTAAATGGGACAAGCCCGCCACACTATTCCCAAACCACTGTAACTCCTGTAAGCCAAAACCAACAGTGGCAACCACCAGAAAAGCGCCAAAGCAATGAAGCTCGACGAGTCCCAGAGAAGCGATTCAACTGTCTTGGATCCCGCAACGAAATTAATCAGAAAAGAACAGCGGAGGAGTAAGAAAAACATATTTTCCACTTCCCTCCAAATCAAGCAGGAGACAGAACAGAACTAGGCTAATAGGCACAAAGGGACGTTTACAACTGGGAAAAGCCCAGTTGCTAAGCACCACGGATTATAATTGACATAATTAATGGGCCCTAAAAAGTGAGCTTATACACTTACTTTGATTCCAATAATAGGTATGGCAAAATCGCTTGAACGCACGGAAATTAGTTCTAGTTTCCACAAGGCCCGAATAATAAACTGCTCCGGATGTAGCCTGTACACTATCCAACATAATATTGCGTTCTTTCTGCCAAAGAATACACTCCCATAAGATATGATGTGCAGATTGTTCGTATTCACAGTCAAATGTAGAACATTGACACAAAGGCGAAGCAACAAGCTTGAAAGAAAATAATTTACTTTTAAAGTTGCCATAACCCGTTAGAAATTGAGCAACACAGTGGTCCACCTCCACCCATGTCCTGGCCAGCCGCTCACGAACGGATGGAAAGAACTGATGAAGGTATCGGCCCTTGGTGGAATCATCCCACCTACACTGCCACTCGGTTAGAAGTTCCTCCCAAACGTCAGTTTGCGGTTTAAATAATCTTGAAATTTTAGCACGGTCACGTTGTGTTAAAAAGCTTGAGTCCATGGTCTCTCGAGCGGAATCGTACATTGCAGCACGTCGCTGCACCTCAAGATCGACTGAAAGTACACCTGCGAGTACCGGAAGGGCTTCAGTACTAACGGTCATATAAGCTATAAAAATATCAAAGCTAAACGTTGATTTTGAAGCAGTTTACGTCGTGCTGCCCCTATGGTGGCCCTATCGACCCAAGCAGGTGCACTGTAGCACATACAACCTAGGTAATTAGCTCCATAAATAGTTTTTAGAGTTAAAAAAGATAGACCCCAAGTGGCTTTAGATATTCTCGTCAAGGCATAAAAGTTCTTTTTAGCTTTTTCACCTACTGATTTTATGTGATCAATTAATGAATTATTTTCTCTAAGACCAAACCAAGGTAGCACACGGATCGTTTTCTTTAAACAGTAACATTATTAAATTGAATACAAGGCCATGATTTAAGATTAAATTTTAGAATAAGTTCATAGGTTTTTCGCGGAGCGAATGTTAGACGGTTTCGATCGCCCCACTGAGATATTAAACGAAGGCATGTGTCAGCCAAACTCTCAAGCTCAGCCCGAGTACTTGCCTGAATTAGCAGTAGGCCATCGTCCGCGTAACCGGTTAATGAACACAAAACTTACTTGTGCTACGTGATATCTTTAAATCGTCGATCCCACAATCCCTTAAGATCAGGGTTAAAGACCCTGGTCTAAAGGGATTATACCAGTGCGTCCTACCCACGGATATGGAGTCCTACCCTTATTGACTTACGGAGCCAAAACGTGGACACTCACTGTTGTTCCACAAATTAAAGATTGCTCAACGTGCAACGGAGAGAGCGAAGCTCGAGGTTTCTCTAGTGGACATAATTCGCAATGAAGTCATTCACCAGAGAACTAAAGTCACTGATATTGCGTGTAGAATCAGCACGCTGAGGTGGAAGTGGGCCGGCCATGTCTGCCGACGGACAGATGGTAGATGGAGCAGACAAGTTTTAGCATGGAGACCGAGTTTGGACAAGCGTGGTGTGACGTACCTACGACTTCGTCAAGATCGTGGTTAACCGGTGGATGCAAGCCGCCGGTTGCCGCTTGTTGCGGTGTTCTATGGGGGAAGCCTTTGTTCAACAGTGGACGTCTTACAGCTGATAATGATAATGACTTTACATGCATGAATAGAGTTCTAAAATAATGTTCACCTGCTAACAGTTTACTAGTTCAATGAACGAGTGAGCTCCCAGGTTCAGTTTTCACTGCTATATTTATTTAGGACAATGCCAGGTTCGTTTCATTCTATTTTAGTTCCGAACAATGTGTTTGCATCAGTTAGGCGTTTACCTTTTATCAAAATAGCAGACATGTCGGAAATTTAATGATCTTTGAGGGAAATTTATGGAAATATTAGTCAATTGCGAGTTACATTTGTGAATTCGGTTCCGTATTATTATGTGGTTAAAATTAATCTTTTTAACCGACTTCAAAAAGGAGGAGATTATCAGTTTGGATGTTTATATATTTTTTATGTATGTTCGGGCATATCTGTCGTATTAGAAGGACTTTGAAAATATATTTTTTTGATTGGAAGTGGTTTATTCCGAAATGTGGGACCATTTTATAGATGTTATCAAAATTGATTCAGCTCTTTTTGAGAAAATCAATAAGATCCACAAAAATTTGAACCGACTTCAAAAACTAAAAAGTGATAAATAACTTTAGCACAGAACACACATGACTTTAATTTCGGAAGTCGGTGGAAGTCATGTGTGTTCTGTGCTAAAGTTATTTATCACTTTTTTTTTTTTAGTTTTCGAAGTCAGTTCTCTTTTTTTTCAATAAAGTTTTTATTTTCAACTTTTTAGTGTCTCCTTATCACCCAAATCCATTAAGAACCGGCAACACAGTTAAAACAGAGATTGAAAGTCCCCCAAAGATGGAAAGATGGAAGAAACGGAAACGTCATCTCGGTATTTGTTGTTTTCTTTTTAAAAGCGCTGAATAATTTTCTGTTTGTTGTATACTAAAACCTTCTCCAAAATGTAACAAACCGGTTCACTGACTGAAACGGACTGAAATCGGTTCAGCCAAACGGGAGATAATCGCGGACAAACATACATACATACATACAAACATACGGGTCGAACTGAGAACCTCCTTTTTTTTAAAGTCGGTTAAAATACATAAATGACGTTTGACAGTTCTTTTAAGTATTCATAAGCCTGAAAGACAGACAACCAGTCTTACCAAGGGGTATCGTGTTGCCCAGTACCTCGATTTTGGAGGTCAGATAGGCATCTCCCCTCCTCATGTAAAACACTGGTATTCAGCTACATGAGGTTATACTGGAAGCCGACCCTAATATAGTTGTCAAAGTCAAAGTCAAATCATTTATTTCAATTAGACCATTAAAGGCACTTTTGAACGATTGTAGAATCTAGTTGAT
Organism: Charanyca ferruginea; assembly: GCA_947361185.1. Lineage (NCBI taxonomy): Eukaryota > Metazoa > Arthropoda > Insecta > Lepidoptera > Noctuidae > Charanyca > Charanyca ferruginea. The sequence continues at coordinate 59,834,505 of OX376055.1, forward strand.
TCTCGTTGCCTATTCCAAATGGTAGTTTCGTATGGAGAAGAATGGGCAAGAAACTCTTTACATTACTCTTTACAAGAAACTCTTTTTAAAAAACTAATGTTTACAATTTGCATTTACAAGAATTATAATATTTTACGTGAATACGATGTACCTTGTATAAAAATCCTATATTATGGTATGTACAAAGTATTACAAGAAATGACAGCTAAATTATGTACAGACACATAGTGTTCACATAATTACAATTATTAATACAGTAGATGACCACTCCTTCTATTCCAACAAACAATGAATAGTGTGTGAGCCAGAGTAATCTATTAAGTACACTAAAGAATAATTGTATTTAAATATGTAAAGTATAGTTTGAATAAGTAATCAGTTTGATTTTGTCTAGACTGTAGAGTGTCCTATGGAGCCGGACCAGCATGTTCCCAAGCATTCTAATCTTGGATATATAGTTGAGAAAAGGCTAGGCAGTTTGTTTGATTATATTGATGTTAAATGAAGAGTCCGTTGGTTAGGTACTTACCCCCTTAGTACTATTATGTATTCTGTACCCCGTGCAAAGCGACTAACAAAATGAAACAATTTTTTAGCGTCAAGACACTTGATTAAAATGTACAAAGCTCACTTTGATGACGTAAAAATTTAATGAATCTTGGAAAATAGACGTAATATTTACCCGTTGGTAAATACCTTTTGTTTTTTTTTATTACCTGACCCGAATCCTAAGAGAAAGATAATTAGCTCAGTGCCTGAATAAGCAAACGGTGTTCTTAATGAAATTATTTTAGAGAGAAAAAAAAAACTGTTAAGTTTTTATAAGAAGTTGTTTTAATTGAGGGCGTAATTAAGATAATGGTTTGTCATGTGTTAGAAAGAAAAAAGAAAACTCGACTTTAGGTTTACCTAGGTACTTATTACCATTGCCCTACTATATTGGGGTCGGCTTCCAGTCTAACCGGGAGCAGCTGAATACCAGTGTTTTACATGGAGCGACTCCCTATCTGACCTCCACGAATAAGTTACTGGGTTATACGATACCCACCCGATTTCCCGATTTTCAGCACAAATGAGCAGAGTTGTCTCATAAACTCTTTTCGTTTATTAATATAATATATATATAATATAGGTATGTACCTATATATTAATTTACTTCGGTGTATATGTATTCCAAGATATAATTATAAATGTGTAGTTTATATAATTTTTTTTGTTTAACTTTTTTGAATATTACTTTTTGTAATGCACCTGCCATATTATCTCTTCACAACCCTTGGTTGACCGGTAGAGAATGCCTAAGGCATTAAGTCCGCCTTTGTACCTTTGTGCATGAAGTATAAATAAATAAATACCCCTTGGTATAACTGGTTGTCAGACTTTCTAGTTTTTGATTCTTTCTTTACGTGCTTTCCGAGACATGGCAGGGGCTCGGTAGGAAACGGATGGTCACCCATCCAAGGACCGACCGCAGCAAGGGTAGCTTAACCCATGAAATATTGATCCGTACGGCATTGACCTACTTGCCTATTGGTTACGAGCTCCCTAGTTTCAGCTACTTTATAATAAAAATAATAATAATAATAATATCTTTATTTCGCAATAAAATTCCATAAAAGTACAGATTTGTTAGCACATGACCACTTAAAAACTATGTTAGTATACAAATACAATACAATACAAAGATGTTAGTGACATAAAACTTAAAAACTATGTTAGTTACAAATACAATACAATACAAAGATGTTAGTAACATAAAACTTAAAAACTATGTTAGTACACATTACCATTATATACAGGAGCATGTAGCTGACATAGGCTCCAGATCAAAGGACAATTCAGTTTGTTGTCAATGACACTCAGGAGACTGTTGGTACTGGCACGCACCCTGTGCAACAAGGATGCAGCTCGCTTGCGCCTGATTGCAGCGAAGCTGTCAGTCCGGGCGTCCACGAACATCCCTGAGGCACCACAGAAGCGTGGCAACCCCAACAGCATCCTGAACGCATTATTGTACTGGACTCGAAGAGCAATAACGGCTTTTTGAGTGAAGCTAGTCCAAAGGCTACACGTGTAAAATACTTGACAGTATGCTTTATAAAATGTTATTTGAAAACCTATTTTATTTTATTCTAAAGTAATAAGTGAACTACGGTATATATCTACCACAGAAACCCACATAATTTACCAACGGAACCCTTTATATCTCGCGTAGTACGAACAATTAAATTTGATCTTCAGAAGACACGGGACCCTAATTGCTCTTTCTGACGTTGGGTGCGAGCGTTATTTTCAATAAAAGATTATATTATTTTAAGCAGTAACGGTTTTTTAGCTCGCTTGAATTTTTACCGACTATACAAGATCGAAGTTTTGAATTTTCTGATACGTTAAGTCTTTGCTTACCTTTACGCATTTATAAATTACTGTGATTTGTAAAACGATTCTTATTTATTTTTAACTATATTTTTGCCGCGACTTCGTCCTTCTGAATGTCGGTTATAGCAGGTGCAGACAAAGTCGCAGATTAGGTAGTAGCCTATGTCCTTCCCCAGGATTCAAGCTACTTTCATACCAAATTTCACTGAAATCGGTTCAGCCGTTTCATCGTGAAAGCGTAACAAACAAACACACTTTCGCAACAACTTTATTACAAAAGCATAAGGTTCATATTTAATTGGGAAAATTTGACAGTTAGGTATGGCTTGATGTGCTGGCGTCTGTACAATAATAAGGCCTGTTACACTCAGGGATAACCTATACCCTGTTCACAATAAGATTAGACATTTACACAAACCTTTTTTACAGTCCGTTCGACCGATTTTGTCTTATATTGCGTTGGTAGCATGACAAATGGCAACTGCAGCAAACAGTTGTTATTGTAACCACTTTTTTGCCTCTAATGTCATCCTTAGGCCTACGGAATAGAAGTCAAAATCGGTTGAACGGACTGTAAAAAAGGTTTGTGTTTATGTCTAATCTTATTGTGAACAGGGTATAGCATAGTTACTATTTGTTAAAGAATATTCAGGATCGAGCCAATTGTTCCGTAGATTATCGCGTTCAAACAATAAACAAACAAATCCTTCAGCTTACAATATTTCAAATATTTCATTGGTATCTATCACGAAGTAAGATACTTACTTCGTATATTTATTTATTTATTACTAGCTGACCCGACAGACGTTGTCCTGTCCCGATCGACCTAATGGGGGATGAAAAAGGAGTAAAAAAAGGGGATGAAAAATAGATGTTGGCCTATTCTCAGACCTACCCAATATGCACAAAAAATTTCATCAGAATCGGTCAAGCCATTTCGGAGCAGTTCGGGAACGAAAACTGTGACACGAGAATTTTATATATTACTAGCTGACCCGACAGACGTTGTCCTGTCCCGATCGACCTAATGGGGGATGAAAAAGGAGTGAAAAAAGAGGATGAAAAATAGATGTTGGCCTATTCTCAGACCTACCCAATATGCACAAAAAAAATCATCAGAATCGGTCAAGCCGTTTCGGAGCAGTTCGGGAACGAAAACTATGACACGAGAATTTTATATATTACTAGCTGACCCGACAGACGTTGTCCTGTCCCGATCGACCTAATGGGGGATGAAAAAGGAGTGAAAAAAGGGGATGAAAAATAGATGATGGCCTATTCTCAGACCTACCCAATATGCACAAAAAATTTCATCAGAATCGGTCAAGCCGTTTCGGAGCAGTTCGGGAACGAAAACTGTGACACGAGAATTTTATATATTACTAGCTGATCCGACAGACGCTGTCCTGTCCCGATCGACCTAATGGGGGATGAAAAAGGGGTGAAAAAAGGGGATGAAAAATAGATGTTGGCCTATTCTCAGACCTACCCAATATGCACAAAAAATTTCATCAGAATCGGTCAAGCCGTTTCGGAGCAGTACGGGAACGAAAACTGTGACACGAGAATTTTATATATTAGAAAGATTCACAAAATCCACAGCTTTTTGACAATTCATCTTAAAATATTAACTTAATTTTTGTTAAGCTCTTCCAAACGGCCTTGCAAGGAACAGGGCTCCATACAAGGCCAATATTATAAATCAGTCGTTCAATTGAAAACTAGAGTTGTAACAATCAAAAATTCCGCTTTTACTAAAACTACATAAAAAGCTCTTTCATTTAAACGAAACATTTCATGCTTAATATATTATAATCATCTATAAAAAAATCGACGAACATTCCTTGAACACCATCGTATAACTATGAATATATGAATGGAAATGATTGAAAAATAATAGTATTGAGTATTATATTGATATTAAATAAATAGCCAATGCGTTTTAGAATTAAATTATGAAAAAGAAAATTGACCTATAATGGCCTTCTTATGGGTCCGTTCTTTGTAAGGCCATTATCATTTATGACATGCTTTTTTATATTCAATAAAATAATAGACACTATCTTCATTTCATGTACTAGGTACCTCTTTTCTAGGTTTTAATCTTGACATTCTTAAAATCTGAAATTATACGTATAAAATCAAATCATCTGTTGAATTATCGACTTATTCTTATAACGATATTTTCAGACATCACTTTTCCATAAAAGATTATAGTTTTAACTTTCCCCTTACGTATTTATAACTAAAAATTAATGTGTTCATATTTTCATGATTTGTACATTTTCCTAGTAAGGCTCATGTACCCTAGCAAGGCCAACCGTAAACTTTTTGAATGGCCTTATGAGGAACCACTGGCTTTCGTAGGAACACTACCGATATTTTAATGAAATCGAAGCAAAATGATTACTTTTTTCTTTGGTAAGATAAATAACAGGTTATTTACTTAAAAACTTACGTTTTGCTGTGCTCGCGAATTACAATTTTAACGTCGACGACTGATGTCCACGAAGCGAGGGCTGTAGTTAACGAAATAACGATGCTAGCGTCTCGCCACCCGCGTATGTGTCCTTGAGTTTGATGGATCTTAGTGTGAGTAGAAAGAATTTGTCATCACATGACAATGACTAAGACTTTTTAACTGTTGGCCTTCAAAGGAGCATGGCCTTCCATGGTCCACCCACCTTACATAATGCAGAATTTAACTGCTAGCGCCAACTAAGTATTGCTAAGTGTACAGTGTAGATGAGTGTGTGAGGAGTTGCAGGTGGGTGTGTGTGTATACTACGGTGTGTGTGAGGATTGTGTGTATACCCGTATATACCTACTATGCAATTAAAATAATTGTGTTTAGATTTATAAGTCAGTATGTCTATTCTGTTACAATCACCCTCGGTGAACACCTCGGTGAAGTGAGCTGTCATCCATCCCGATGCTAGGGATTGATAAATCAGACGGACGGATGTTCATCATTTACAGACGTAACACATCACACTTCTACATCACACACACACACACACACATCTATATGTTTTATGAAAACCGTTTGTGTGTGGTTAGATTCATGTTTGGTTTCAAAACATTGACTGTCACACTCAAATAGCATTAGATATCCCCTTTCCCACAAAGCTCACACTATCAAGCGATAGCTACTCTCTGTATTGCGTTTAAAAATGCATTAGCCTTCGTCTACAAACGATAGCCTCGCTTTGTTCTAGTGAGGCTATTAAAAGCTTACACGGGGAGATAGTAAACAGTGCCACATATAGCCTAGCGTGTGTACAACACCACTTGATACTTGATTAAAACAGTGTAAAGAGAGAATCCTGTTTGAAAATTGATTAAAAAATGTTGGACTATCTTGCTGCCTTAGCGAGTGTGCTAACGGAAAATCATCTATTCGAGGTTTAAGAATTGAAAATCGACTATTTTATTTGACAATGGTGGCAATTCTGCTGTACACGAGCTAAACTTATTTTTAATCGACTTCAAAAAAAAGGAGGTTAGTAACCGACTTCAAAAAGAAAAGGAAGTATGTATGTATGTATGTTTGTCCGCGAATATCTCACGTTTGGCTGAACCGATTTTGATGCGGTTTCCAGAAAAGTGTTTGTAACATTCTGGAGAAGGTTTTAGTATACAATAAACAGAAATTTATTAAGCGCTTTCTGAAAAAAAAAACAACAAAAACCGAGAAGACGTTTTTGTTTCTTTCTTTGGAGGACTTTCAATCTCTGTTTTAACTGTGTTGCCGTTTCTTAATGGCTTCTTGGGTTGAACTAAAAAGTGGAAAATAAAAACTTTTTTGAAAAAAGAGAACCGCCTTCAAAAAAAACTGAAAAGTGATAAATAACTTTAGCACATAACACACATGACATTAGTTTCGGAAGTCGGTGGCAATACAAAACAACAAACAGAACAAAGCCACCTACATCCGAAACAAAAATCATGTGTGTTCTGTGCTAAAGTTATTTATCACTTTTTAGTTTTTTTTTTAAGGCGGTTCTCTTTTTTCAAAAAAGTTTTTATAAGCTATTTATCTTTTTCTTTCCAATAACACCAGAAAGAGAAAGATATTAATAGGAGCTGTCAATTTAAGTTGATGTTCATACAAATATACTTAGTTGTCATTTGAGAACGTTATGATTTAAAGCACGGCGAAGTACAAGGAAAAAACTATTTTGACATCTCTAACTTAGTTCTTTTCTGTTGCCGTCCTTTTCATCAGCTGCCTGGTAGTAAGAGATGCCAATTGTCTAACAAGGTTTGTGAACAAGGGAATCGGCTCCAATAGCTTTTGCCCGTCACTTCGTACGCGAGAATTTTCTTACGGATCCCTAATTTTTAGATAATAATAAAAACCTTACGAGCTTGATATACGCCGTTGACCGTGCTCGATCGGGCGCTACCTATAAAAATGCCTTACGCACGCAATTTTCGAGTACCGATGACGTAAAAAATCGTTTAAAAATAATTAGGAAAGTTATTTGCAAAAATAAACCGAAGGTTCCACTAATTATCTAATATGCTGATGACGGTAAAAAAATCTTGTAATTGATAGGTTAGGAGTAAAAAAGGCAGTAATACGAAAATAGAAGTTACTTTGCATATGCATATCCTGAAATTTTAAAATGTTTTTTTCAATATTTTGAACCGAAGAGAAAATGCTTTACTTGATGTAGATTAAGATATATTTATGACATTTTTCTCTATAAACATTTCGGAGAAAAAAGATTTTAATCTACGCCTAATGACGCTCGTTTCACCTTTATCCTGTCCACGCCTTAACAAAACACAAAGTAAAAATATAACTTTAATTCTGAAGTCTGTGGCTTTGGTTCTCTTTGTTGTCATCCGCAAAGAATCATGGGGATATCCATACATTCAAATGTATGAAAAATAAAAAAATAATTTAGAGGGTTTACAATATTTTTCAATATAAAGAATACATTTCCAGGATTAGATTGACATACTTACTGTATTTTTAAACCTCCGTATGATTAAATTATTACGAAATGAAAATATTTTTTTTTTCGTTTCATTTCGATGCCTATTCAGTGTATTATAAAAAAAAGAAAGTGACAAGCGACGTTAAAACGGATCTATCTAATTGGCAGACAAGTTATGTGACAAGTGTGTGGAAAAAAATAATCATTATTTGTGACATTATTTCTCTTAAAACGATGCAATTTCAGTGTAAGATCTGCGAAACGGCGACTATCAGTGTCACTGTTACTGTCAGTCGCCGTTTCATTCTGAAATAATAAGCTTTTCGTTAAACTATTCCCTTTTTTTGCGGGGTTTTGAAATATTGTAAATGCCTGAATATGCTCTTTAGGTACCCAAGAGTAGGTATAAGAATTAGAATTTCAACTTCTCTAAACGTCTTTATTTTTTTGTACAAGTCCTGCCATGATTCTTTTATGTTGTAGTTTTTGAAGGCGGTTGTCTGTTTGAGAAAGAGATTTTTATTTTTTGCTTTTTAGTGCCTGCTTCTTATTTACATCCAAACCGATTGAATTTACGTTCTGTTTCCTGTTCTCTCTCTGGGGGGTATTAGTAACTCATAAGAGCGTACGTATTCTAATCTCGATCTGTTAAAATGCCTGTATATTTTTCCAGTTTTGACAAGATTTTGACAACAATTGTCACTGAAATGAGATTGTGACTACTAAAATCTTCTGAAAATGCCGTCATGTATTGAATATCTAACCGTTATGACTGCCTCGTTGGTCTCGTGGTCGCAAGCGCGACTGCTGAGCGTGGGGTCCTGGGTTCGATTCCCAGGTCGGGCAAAGTGTTATTGGGTTTTTCTATTAAGAATTTCTTAGTAACAGCCCGCAGTTTAGAAGTTGGCGGTGTAACACCCCCGTGCCTCGGAATGCACGTAAAGCCGTTGGTCCTGCGCCTGACCTCTCCGGTCGTGTCGGATTGTCGTCCCACCGGACTATGAGAGTGAGGGAAGAGGGAGTGCACTATAATATCGTCTGCGTACTTGGCTGATCTCCATTGAGCTTGAGATTGACCGCCGTGACCGAAACTCGATCGGAAGATTACATTACAACCGTTATGATGCTTCTTCCTCATTCTTCCTCAATGCTATGAGTAGGATTGCCAGGTCTTAAAACCGAAAAGCCAGACGGACTAGCCAGTTTAGCCTGACATTTGGGTAAAAAGGCCAGACAGTGGACGACACTGCTAGTCTGCTTGCTTGCGCTAACGAGCGACCGAAGCAGAAACTAACACACATGACAATTAATGTAAATAATAATAATATAATAATAATATGTGGGGACATTTTCACACACGGCCATCTGACCCCAAACTAGGGAGACCCTGTACTATGGGTGTCAGACAGCTGATATACATACACAAATACATTTTTTTTGTAAATACATACATATATAGATAAACAACACCCAGACACAAGGCGAACACAAGTGCTTATCACACAAATGTTTACCCTGGGCGGGAATCGAACTCGCAACACGCTGCGCAGCAGTCGATCGGTCAGCCACTGCGCCAACCGTGTCGTCTAAAATAAATGTTCACATTTAAAAATCTAACAAAAACCGGACGTCCGTACACCGTCTAAATTGGCCGGACACGCAACCAAAAAGCCTGACTGTGTCCGGTTGCCTGGCAACGATAGATGAAAATAGGTAGACTTATTCATGTACCTATTGTAGCAATTCTGATAATTTAAGAAATAAAAGGCTATGCAGAATTGTACGAATTGAATTTAATAGCTCTCACAGAAAGATTAAAATGTGATGAGTATCAAAAACAGCAGTAAGTATTAAAATAAGCACTGACCTAAACGCACTACGTTCAGGCAGAGATTTCCAGGTTAATATGATCCACAGCCTGGCCGGCAACAGGATCTGACCGAAGATAGGCTGGCGCGGTCGGCTCCTAGCTCTGAGACGGAGGTCCCCAGGCGGTCCTATCAGTAGGACCCGCCCTGGGAGCAGCAGGCACGCGACAGCTCGACGGCTCGACTTAACCGACTCTCGGTTGTGGACCGGTAGTCTTGCAGTAAGTAGACTGGTAGACTTCAGTAACGTAAGCGTATAAGTAATCAGCGTGTTACTCAAGCGACAGCGAGATCTAGACTCCTTGACAGGTTTGGTTTTCTGACCGCTCTTCCGAAATTCATAAAAAATCCAATTATGAATCCTATTTCTAGAACGGTCGTATCGGTTTTCTAAAGCTATTATATACCGGGGTATTATAGTACCGGCCAGACTCAATTATTGCAGACTGCCAGTTATTTTTATTTATTAGTGCGAATAGGATTTAAAGGAACACCCGGTACATCAGCGGGTGTCCAGCTGTTTAATATAAAATACAAACATACATGCTTACATAATCAACAGCATGGAGGATTTACGTTAGTTAGCCGTAAACCTATTATAAGTAATATTGACAATCGTCAAGTTTGACGACTGTCATTGACAAACATGTCAAAGCAAAACATTATTTATTTTCCAGATATTATTATATAAAAGTGATCTAATTAATTAACAGGAATATAATGTAACGTAACACAGACAAGACCAGCATAAAAAACTGTAAGTACATATATTCCCCTTTTGCATACTAAAAGATTCCAAGAATCTACAAAAACAAGTATAATAAAATGTAAACATAAGTCGTGACAAATGATTTCATACTTATAAAAGTAAATGTAGTATTGTGTTATCATTGTGTTAGCACAATACTATACTATACCTACCTAAAGTTTCTAATACTAAGTATAGCTTAGTAGAGATTCTTGTTAGAATTTGTTCTAAGAAATTGTGCCTAACTATTTCTTTAGTGAAGTAACATTGTTACAACTTTACCTTCGATCGGCAAATACTTTTTATCAGTTCACCGAGGGATATTGTAACAGAAGATCGGAATAACAATTCGAAGGAGAATTTTCTACCGGTAGTTTCTACAGGTAGCCGGTTTGAACCGGCTACCTTGTCTACTATCTACAAAACCTCAAAGTGAAATCATTTATTTCAAGTATAACATTTAAAGGATATGAACGTGAAAATGAAGATACCGTAAAAATAAAGGAATTGGATCTAGTTGCTCACTTTTAAGTATAATATTTCTTGTCCTTCTTCTCTATACGTAGAGAAGAAGGACAAGAAATATTATACTTACCTAAGTAAAATAAATATACTATGTGCACTTTAAAATGAAATATTTTACAATATTTTGTCATTGTCATAATAACAATTAATGTACCTAGGTACCATTATAACCCTGGTATTCAGCTGCATCTGGTTAGACTGGAAGCCTTTAGCAGATGTTGATGATACATTCATTAAATAAATTAAATGAAAAGAAGATGTTGTACATTGTACACTATCCAAACTAATTTTATAAATGCGAAAGTTTATTCGCTCTCACGACTAAACTACTAAACCGGTTTTGATGAAATTTGGTACAGGCTAAGTTTGAACTCCAAGAAAGGATATAGACTACGTTTTGATCCGCGTTCTTGTAAGTATCCGCGATAACCAGCATTTACGCGGTTGAAATCGGACAACAGCTACTTAGTGTAAAATAAAAACCACTGTAAGTAATTACAAGTTACAATATTAAAAGGTTATACCTTTATTTATTTTGTAAAACCACTTAACCGAATTAAATATATACAAAGCTTTAAAAAATATTTACATATTATGTACACTGAAGGGGGCTCACAGGGCATTAAAAAACTCGTCCGCATTGCTCTCAATGGGACAAGTGCCCAAAAGGCTAGCAGCATTACCACGTAGAATGGCAATGCTAATTCTTTGGCCCAAGAAAAGGTCTGCCCTCTGGTCACGTGAAGAGACGACTAGCCGCTTAGCAATGTCCCTAAAAACAAGGTAAGCACTCGGGCCCCATGGCCCTAGAGTTTCAACCACAAATGAACATTATAACTTCCAAGAAGGTTGTTATATATAGGGTGGGGATGGCAATAGCACAAAAAAGGGTCATGGTAGGATTTGGTAATTTGGTGTAATTGTTTTTATTGAGCATTAATAATATTAAATTATGACGCCACAAGTTGCCGCTCTTCTCACAAGGTTGAAAACCATTATTTCAGGTGTTTTATTTTAGTTACATTTATATGCTCTTTAGTATATCTGATTCTTTTTTTATAATTTCCTTTTTAAGATTTATTTGATCGTTTCAAAGATTACCAGTATTTTAATTTTTTGTCGTATTGTCGTCCCCACCTTGTATATACTAGGAGTGCACCTGCGCTTGCGCACAAACTGGTGCACTATAATATCTCCTGCGTACTTGGTTTATCTCATTTGAGATTGGCCGTAGAAGACTAAAAAAAATCGATCGGGATTATTATTGTTACAGTAAGTAAATAATAATAATAATAATATGTGGGGACATTTTCACACACGGCCATCTGACCCCAAACTAGGGAGACCCTGTACTATGGGTGTCAGACAGCTGATATACATACACAAATACATTACATATATAGATAAACAACAACCAGACACAGGGCAAACACAAGTGCTCATCACACCAATGTTTACCCTGGGCGGGAATCGAACCCGCAACACGCTGCGCAGCAGTCGATCGCTCAGCCACTGCGCCAACCGTGTCGTCACACACACCGTGTCGTCAAATACACAACAGTTACAGTTATTAATTAGATCACGATCTACGAAACACGAAACGGGAATTAAATTTAACTGTTTACGTGAACTCCTTGACAATCCAATTATGTTGCCTTATCACTATTCAGTGCTGTGTGAATAGGGCTGTGATTGCCGGATAAAAAATGCCTTAAAATTGATTGCATATTGAAACCAGGATTAACAATAAGGACTAAGCAATTTGTTTTGGATTTTTCATTAATATATATTTGATACAAATGGTTATACTTGTATCAAATACAGATTAGATTGATCCTGTCTCATACAAGCAATTTGGTTTGAATTTTTCATTGACAATTTTATAATTATTTCGTCATCGATAGCAGTAATGTCCAAGAAAAAGACAACCGCCTTCAAAAATTTAAAAGTGAAAAGTAACTTTAGCACAGAACACACATGACTTTAGTTTCGGAAGTCGGTGGGAATACAAAACATCAAACAGAACAAAGCGACCGACTTCCGAAACTAAAGTCATGTGTGTTCTGTGCTTAAGTTATTTTTCATATTTCAGTTTTTGAAGGCGGTTGTCTTTTTTGTAAAAAAGTTTTTTATTTCCTACTTTTCAGTACCTCCGTCTCATCTAAATCCAGAAAGAAACGACAACACAGTTAAAACAGAGATTGAAAGTAACGAAAAAGATTGATGTAACTAAAACGTCGTCTATGTAAAATTTTTGGGTATTTGTTGATTTTTTCAATAAGTGCAGAATCAATTTCGATAGAATTTACATGGGACCACCCCTGCCTTTGCCGGAGAAGTCACGTACCAAATATACAGAAAAAAAAAACAACATAGTCGAATTGAGAACCTCCTTCTTTTTGAAGTCGGTTGAAAGGTCCTACACCTACATCATCATCATCTTCCTAGCTTTTTGAAGTCGGTTGAAAGGTCCTACACCTACATCATCATCATCTTCCTAGCTTTTTGAAGTCGGTTGAAAGGTCCTACACCTACATCATCATCATCTTCCTAGCTTTTTGAAGTCGGTTGAAAGGTCCTACACCTACATCATCATCATCTTCCTAGCTTTTTCCAAACTATGTTGGAGTCGGCTTCCAGTTTAAACGCATGCAGCTGAATACCAGTGTTTTACATGGAGCGACTGCCTATCGGACCTCCACGAATAAGTTACTGGGTTATACGATACCCCTTGGTATAACTGGTTGTCAGACTTTCTAGTTTTTGATTCTTTCTTTACGTGATTTCCGAGACATGGCAGGGTCTCGGTACGAAACGGATGGTCACCCATCTAAGGACCGACCGCAGCAAGGGTAGCTTAACCCATGAAATATTGATCCGTACGGCATTTACCTACTTGCCTATTGGTTACGAGCTTCCTAGGTTCAGCTACTTTATGAAAACCTATTTACCCACAACCCAGTTACGGGGTAACACGATACGCCACTGTTACGTTGATAATATCATAACCCTTAAGAGTGGAGTGGTTGGAGTCGCGTCACAAAATTAACTTCAAATCTTTTGTGGTGCCAACTCATTCATCACTTAGAGACCTTCTTGAAGGAAGAATTTTGGCCGTCGGGTGTCTTGTATCGGCGTTTTCGCGGAAGGTTACCCAACACCACGACTCAGCGCAAACGTCGCCGATCCAACGTAGTAAATAGATCTGTAAAATAGGTTAATAATTATGTATTAGTTTATGTTTTGTATGTTTGTATGTTGTAGTCATTTTTTGAAGTTATACTTCTTTAGGCGCGTTATGAAAAAATGATGAGAGTGAAATTTTACGATGCGCGCGCACAGCGTCACACAAAATTCTCACGGGAGTAATTGTAAACAACGCCATCTCTGACGTACATGCTGAACTACTTACTGCCTTCGTTGCTATTTTGTGACTCGAAGAAGTATAACTTCTCACGCGCGTACATAAGTACACACTGAATTTTTGAAGTTATACTTCTTTAGGCGCGTTATGATAAAATGATGAGAGTGAAATTTTACGATGCGCGCGCACAGCGTCACACAAAATTCTCACGGGAGTAATTGTAAACAACGCCATCTCTGACGTACATGCTGAACTACTTACTGCCTTCGTTGCTATTTTGTGACTCGAAGAAGTATAACTTCTCACGCGCGTACATAAGTACACACTGAATTTTTTTTCTATGGGCCTTAGTAGCCTGATAATAAAGAATTATTATTATAACACTAATTGATGTAAATTAAACTAAAGGATAGTGTTATAAAACCTAATATTAGAAGTAAAATGAAAGTGTATCACAATAGGTAAAATAAATAAAGTAAAGTAAGTAGTTTCTAAAAATACTAAATCTCAGGGTGTAGAGTAGCGCGTGAGTGAAATACGTCTGATTCGGCGAACAATATCACAATCCTTGTATTGACGAGCAAGGCACTAGTCTGTTGCCCATTGGTAGCTTCAGCACGGCAGACAAGAGCTAGTAGGTCCGGCAGGCAGGTTGGTAGGCACGTAGGCTGCAGAGATGGCTAGGTGGCAGAGATGCATGCAGCGCGTAGGCACCGTCTCTGCAAAAAGCCGTAGTTAGCTTAGCGTTAAGAACGTGTATTCGATTCGTGACGAAAACTTCTTGTTTTCGCATTTTGCCCAGAGCAATATCGTAATGATGTGAGCAGTTTATTTAAAGACAATTACGGTTTTCGAAAATATTAAGTCTTGATTTAGGCAGCTACAGAGTAAAAGTATAATTTTTAATTATGGTTTTTTGAAGCGAAGACAATTCTTTCATATCGTTTTACGAAAATAGACGTCAGAGTTAACTTTCAGGACGAATACAACCATTACAATATGCCAAAATATTTTGTTTTATGCGTTTTTCCAACAGGATATACAGTCATAAAGACAGCTACAGAGCCAAAATAACGAAAATATTACTATTATGTATTTGAATAAAAACATAACTGATATATTTACTTTATGAAAGTAAATGTTATGCTTAATATACAGAATATTTTTCAGACCGTTATACCGAGCTCATTTATTTTAGACAATTATTTTAAAAAGCACTGTAAAACATCGCGCGCTGTCGTTTGCCGATCAATTTCAATGATTCGTGCTTATTTGGTGCATATTTTTTTTCTGATGCACACAAACAGACCATTGTATTGTACTAGTGTATGTCAATGCTGCTACGCCGTTCTAGCAATCGTTTAGATTTTGAGTTGCGCTAAATAGAATACGCGCCCTTAAGCCCGAATCATAAACTGGTAATCAGCAGTGCTTTTCTGTTACAATCTTCCTCGATGAACACCTAGGTGAAGTAAGCTGTCATACGATTGTAGTCCTTTCTTAATCCTTAGCATCGGGACAGATGACAGCTCACTTCACCTACGGGTTCACCGAGGGCGATTGTAACAGAATAAACATGCAGTAACTGATTGTCAGACTTTCCGAGTTGTGAGCCTTAACGACTGTCAAAGATCTACGAATGACCGCCGGGACCAACAGCATTACTTGCTTTCCGAGGCACGGAATAAACTCGGTATGTAATGAATGGTCACCCATCCACTGACCGACCGCGGCAAGTGTAGCTTTGACCGATCCATCTGTATGACATTTACTTTGGCACAAGCACCTCCACAAACTTAGAAAGTAGACATGAATTGTAAAGTTTACATTGGGTACATGCTCGCTATCAAACCCGCATCTTCATGCATGAGAGGAAGACGCCTTAACCGCTGAGCTAAAACGACTCTAAGATTTTTTTTACTTGAATAACCTATTTTTTTAACGAAAATTTTTTTCGTCAATTTTTTTGAACTTCAAGAAATCGTTCATAAAGTAACATTCGATCATTAGGAAACGCTTCAGGCACTCTAGTGGCTAATCAGAAAACTTCAAAAGAGTAATGAGACTTTCAAGTACCTGCTAGGTAGGTACTTTACAGTCTGCGATAAATCAAAGGCTGTTAGGAATTTTTGGAGTGAAAAATGAAGCATAATTTTTATTTGACTTCTTTATAATTTCAGTCGATTAAACCACAATTTTACGGCAGGTAGATTTTCTTTTTATTTTATCATAAAGTGGTTTTTACTTGTAACGGTTGGTAGGCCTCTCACCAGATGGACCGACGACATCGTCAAGGTCGCGGTTAACCGGTGGATGCAAGAAGCAGGTTGCCGTTTGCTGTGTGCTTGGAGGCCTTTGTTCAACAGTAAACGTCTTCTGGTGATTTAAATTCAAGAAAACATTAAAAAAATCACCAATTTTTCTGCATCGTTATCGTTATGAAACTTTCAACACTATAACAGCACTGAATTAACTGTTTACAAGTATATCTACAAAAGTAAAAACACAAAATGTCAACTTTCCTCAACGAATATGGCAATAATAACTCCGCGAATTTCGCCTCAAATGTTCAATAGTAATAAAAAAAGGGAACAAGCAATATTACCCGTTTGCCACATCGGGTGCAGCCTGGTGACTGTAAGACAAGGCATTTTTCTTAGTAGTCATTGATATAGATATACTTTTTTACAACGTTTCAACTTATGCCACGAGTAGACAATACTTTGCCCTAGTGATGAAGTTATCTTTTGTTTTCTAGTGTATAACAGCTTAAGGTTTTTTTTCTAATATAAGGACGGGTTGCTTCAACTGTACATTACTGACCGGTAACAGTCAAAAATGGCGCTAACTATCGTCAAATCAAACAAAATGGGTTGTTTCACAAAATCGTACGTCAAAAAGTTACTGTTACCATAACCGACCAGTCAACGTAATTTTGTGTTGGCAAACATCTACTTCAAACATCAAAATATTATAGAATCTCTTTTTGAATAACTTTAACGGACGGATTTTTATGTCATAAAACAACCCGTTACATTTAACGTACGTTAAACATCTCACGTCATAGTAACTTTTTAACCGTCCATATGTAACGTAAACCGACTGTTTGAAACAACCCGCCCTTATAGGGGCAAAAGCCTCTGCTCCACGCAATGGGTGTCTAAAGATGGGCGACGTCGCCGAGGACAGCCCAGAAAGAGGTGGTGAGATGACCTGGAAGCGTACCACAAGGGTTGGCTAGAGGTGGCATGACTCAAAATTTCCTGAAAGGACTTGGGGGAGGTATTTGCCAGCAGTGAGACAGCATAGGCGTTAAATAAATAGGCTAGCGTTTGGCCGCAACTCACCTGATCTTAAGTGATGATGCGGCCTATGGTGGAGCAAGCTTGCCTATGATAAACCGGTTCAATCGTGCCTTTAAGATACCCAGCCTAGATTTAACTTATCGGAGAACAGAGAATCAGGCAGTGGATTCCAAAGTCCGGCAGTTCCTACAATATCATCATCATCAGCCTGAAGACGTCCACTGTTGAACAAAGGCCTCCCTCATAAGGGGGAGGGGGGGGGGGGGGGGTTGCCATAATCCCCTCGCTTGGCAGGCGTCTTGAGAATCGCAGTGAAGTTGTTAAGCACATGGAAGCCGGTGCTGCCCGACTTCCGGATTTTCCCTTAGTCGCCTTCGACGACATCATTGGGATGAAATGGGTGGGTGCAATACCCCACGGGGGTCCTACAATATATGTTTAAGCAAAGCGCTTTGTTCGTGACCGCGTGGAACTTTAAACCGTATAGCGGTGACGCATCGCCGTATCTCTGATCGTCCGGTGATGGAATTGAGGATTGGGGAATTAAGTTGTGCAATTCCAAAACACCCCCAGACATGTACCCGAATAATGTTGCATTAGTTTTGTGTATGTCAGTTTCATTAATCATTAACTTGAATCGTCCAGCATTAATTGGAACGCTGTCAGTCATAACTATGACAGATTGAAAACATCTCAATGTTGAGGAGATGTGTCAAATTATGCTGGTAAATAGTCAATGATTAATTATTATTATGTGGCATCTCGAGTGAGGCAGTGAAACTTAACTTTAAATTGAGGATTAAACGAAATACAAATAATGAAAATACGACTCAGTGCAATTCTTTACCAGATTATTCGCTCAACCTTAATCCCTAATTATATTCTTGCTTACTCTGTAATTCGATAAGGCAGAAGATATAAAAACCAATTTAAAATTACACGGGGCCAATTTCACGATATCAATATTTTTTACACAAAAATGTCTGAAAACAGCTGAGTCACTTAATGTAATGAAACTTCCGATACGCTGCTCGTTTTATTGTTTTGAATGAAAGGTATTACATTACATCCTTCATAAATATAAATATCACCACATATATTAAGGTATTCAAAAAAGGCTTGTATAAATACCTATTTCTATTACCTAGTCCATCACATGATAGAGATTTTTTGGAACATCCCCACCTCACTATTCCCTAACCAATGCAGCTCCTGAAAGCCAGCGATCAACAGAAAAGCTGCTTGATATGAAGGGAAGTGGAAAATATGTTTGAAAAATAGAGGCAGGTTACACGTTATTCTGAAAAGACTTCAACTTGATATAGATACCTTTCCGTATTGTTCCGGGGTGGAAAATCCTCATGGATGTCTGACAGACTCTTACTAACTAAAAACCAACCTGTAGGTCGATTCTGTAAAATTCAAACAACAACTCGCATCTCACATCGCTATTCACTCTCACTTCGCATAAGGTTCAAAATGACCTTGATATATTTAACACTTTGAATCGGGTTCGAGTGCGAAGTGACTTGGAAATTACCTTACAGAATGCCACTTCTTATGTTATCTCATACTTTATCTGTCAAAATCTCCCTGTCAATTTAGTTCAACTCGCTGACACGCTCGCAAGGGTGGCGCTAGTGTAAATTCGAATTATCAACCGAGTTTTTAGAATGCCAATCAAGAAACTCACAGCGGATTCAGATTCGAAGTTTAGAATGAGGTCTTACAGAATCACACCCCTGGTGTTCCATCTCGCACCTACTCCGGGGGTCGCGGGAACTGACGATTCTTCCTGATGCCCGCATCTGCACGCCTCCTCAGAACTTGATATACCTACTGACATACAACGAAACAGTGTAAGCTTAGTAATATGGGATCCCCGTCATAAAAAAGAGGTCTGTGTCACCACTGTAGTACCTACCACAAAGGCTATTTATAATTATTTTATTTTTAGGGTTTCGTACTTCGAAAGGCAAAACGGAACCTTATAGGATCACTTCGTTGCACGTCTGTATGTCCGTCTGTGAAGAGACTTTTTCTCAGGGACGGACGGTTGGAAAAATCAAGCTGAAATTAATATCAGTACTAAGGTGTTAGAGCTTGAATGAAACGCTGACTGTTGTTAACACAAAGTTTATTGAGCACTGATTACACTTAAACACTTTTACTGATTTAGATATATAGGTAAGGTAACTAGGTATTATTTTGTTAGGAAAACTGTGCGAGACGTGACAGTGGTACAGAGACCGAAGCGGACATTGCCTAGATCAAGACAGATTACATAGATAATTTAGTAGAGATTGCCATAGACAATTTAGAATACTGACATAAAACAATTTAGTATTGAAAATACTAAACATATGGTCTGCAATCCCTTTCAGCGATTAAAAAATTAAACTTCTAAGTCAACGCAATGAAAAGATACGGTGGTTTGTGCCCCGTTCATGCTGCATATTTTGATACTCGCAAGGGAATCAAGCCGTGTGTGTCGCGAATAGCACCATCCCATTTCTGCCCGTGGCTGTCGTAGAAGGCGACAGAGGGATATTTACCATAGGATGGGCAGCAGCGTCCTTCTGAATACACCTACTGCGATCGCCAACATGCACCGGCCAAGCATGGCGATTACGGCTGAACCCCCCATTGGGGAGCCCTATGCGTGCGTATCATGTAGCACAAGTAAAGGAAACAAAATCATAATTTTGTAGTTACGTCAAAAATTCTTTTTTTACCGCTAAATCACTTGTTTTTTTTTTAACAAGTTTGTACGGAACTCTCTGTGCGCGAGTCCGATTGCACTTGAACTCCTTTTTTAGCCCACCACTTTGCTTCTTTATTTTTTTTGTACTGTTTAGAGTAAAAAAATGACTGAAAAATAAAAAGTTATTAAATAATAAAATTGCCTGAACAGCAATAATAGGTACAAGTCTGTCATTTAATTACAAATACACAACAGCCTCAACTGTGTAAGATTTAGAACTTAATTAAATTCCTAATTATGTACAACAGAGAGGAAAGAATTAATTAGAACGTGTATTAAATAATGTAAGACTAATTATTTCCCTATTACGCAGAGATTAGGAGGTACTTGTGTATGTTTACGGTAATTTACGTATTGGACTATTTCACGAACTCTATATACTGAATAAGTTTCATTTAATTTTATATAACAATAATTTATAATATCATATGTGGGGACATTTCACACATATTTGTACAAGTCTGTGTATTGTGTAGATGTATTATGCCTACACTACTACTAAAGTAACAGACTGTACAGATACGTGCGTGTGCGCGCGCCGCTCGAACAAAAACGCAGTTTCCAGAGCAGTCGTTCGACACGGGAGAGGTGAGGAACAGTTTCGGAGGGAGGCGGAGCGTGTCGCTACTGTACGGTAGCACTAATATTCATCATCAACCTTTAGACGCCCACTGCTGGGCATAGGTCTCACAAAAGAGAGGGTTCAGCCGTAATCACCATGCTTGGCCGCTGCATGTTGGCGATCGTAGTAGGTGTAATGGTATTCAGAAGGACGCTGCTGCCAATCCTATGGTCAATATACCTTTGTCGCCTTCTGCGTCACCCACGGGAAGAAATGGGGTGACGCTATGCTATTTTCTTTAGGACTCCTAATTTTTTAATAATGCAATATAGCCTATATTGTTACTCAGGGAAAATGTATTTTTTGATTGGTGAAAAAATTTTGTTATAAGACCAGTAGTTTTTAAATTAAATCGTAACAAATAAACGAACAAATCTTTCCTCTTTATAAAATTTGTTTGGACTTAAAAAGCCTTAAATTACTCAGGGATAACGTAGGATCCTTTTGAGCTCGTGACCTCGCTTCGACGAGGTTAGTTGAGTGCAGGATACCAGAATACACTCAGCATTGAATGCCAAAAGGCTGAGAGGGAGAAGAAGAGGGCACATAAAATCGTCCCTTGAATTGTCTGCCTGATGACTAGGCCAACCATCGAACCCTGGGCCCTTTGAAAAGGATAAACCAAGACTGCTGGTAGCTGTAATAGGAAGAAGGTAGTACATCCCTGGATAAATTCTTGCACAATTATTCACAGAAATAATAAACTTATTTTACCGCAATCAACGAAAAATCCACCTTAAAATTCTTACCAAAGAACGTAAATTAACAATCTCCGTAGGTATGCAAGTAATGACAACGGACAGGGAATAATTTCAGCCATTCGTCCTCGCCTGTGGGTGGAGTGATTAATTATCGTCATGTCGCCCAACACAGAATTCACAATTTGTTTTGCTATGAGCTCGTTAGAATTTTCGTTTTAAAATCGAGATTTTGTGAATATCTTGAAAGAATCATGGCGGGATCCATACATTAATAATAATAATAATAATATGTGGGGATCTCTTCACACACGGCCATCTGACCCCAAACTAGGGAGACCCTGTACTATGGGTGTCAGACAGCTGATATAATACACAAATAGGTACCTTTTTTTTTTTTTTTTTGTATATAAAAAAAAACTAACACCCAGACACAAGGCAAACACAAGTGCTCATCACACAAATGTTTACCCCGGGCGGGAATCGAACCCGCAACACGCTGCGCAGCAGTCGATCGCTCAGCCACTGTGCCAACCGTGTCGTCAAACACACACACATTCATTTGTATGTAAAAAGTAAAACATTTAGAGGGTTTAAAATATTTCCAATTTGGAGAATACATTACCAGGAGTAGATTGATGTACTTACCGTGTGTTTAAATCCCCACATTATTAAAATATTTCGAAATGAAAATAATTTCTCGTTTCATCTCTTTGCCCATTTGGTGTAAAATAAAATTATAGTGACAAGTGACATTAACGGTTCTATCAAATTGGCAGATAAGTGATGTGAATCGTTGTTAACAATGGCGGTATTGAAAAAATACATTGAGTAATCATTATTTGTGACATTATTTCCCATAATACGATGCAGTTTCAGTGTAAGAACTGCGAAACAGCGACTGTCTGTGTCCTGTTACTGTCAGTCGCCATTTCGTTCTGATATAATGAACTTTTTGTTAAATTATTCACTTGTATCATCCATTTTTATTGTGAGGTTTTAAAAATATTGTAAATATCTGAAGTTACTCTTTGGGTACCCAAGAGTATAAGAATTAGAATTTCAACTTCTCTAAACATCTTTATTTTTTATTGTAGATACAAATTCTGCCATGATCCTTTCTATAGGTACCTACTCCATTTTGCTAACAAAATGAATGAATAATGGACTAGACAAAAAAAAAACATATTGAATACTCAATATCTTGATTGCTTTTCCATAAGTACAAATATGCCTAAGTGGTAGGTGTTTAGTTGGATCATTATGAGCCCTGTTCGGACACAGCAATAGGGTAGAAGAGTGTAAGCTCTGTTTTAGAAAAGTATTAAATCATGACAACCTTTACACGCCCATTGCTGGGCATAGGTCTTCCCCAAGAGAGGGTTCAGCCGTAATCGCCATGCTTGGCCGATGCAGGTTGGCGATCGCAGTAGGTATTATGGTACTCAGGAGGCAGGGCCGTAGCTAGGGGGGGGCATTGTGGGGCAATGCCCTCCCTACCTTGAAGTCACAATGCCCTACCTTAAAAATACCAAAAGCTAAGATAAATTATTATAATTAAATTGTTTGTTCATAGTTTGAGATAAAAAAAAAATGTAGCGATAGGTATCTAAAGTTAAACACACTAAAACAATACGATCTAAATGATATTTTTGGTCGTATCTAAGTATTTAGTCCACCCAACAATTAATTATTACCTCACTCTCACTCAAACGTGGATGTGTACACGCTCAGTGATATAGGTACATGGTGATTGATTTAGGAGTCCATATTTCGAGGGTCGATCAATTATCTTAAGTTTTTTACTTCTGCCCTACCTGTAACCAATGCTGCCCAACCTCAAATTCGACTCTAGCTACGGCCCTGTCAGGAGGACGCTCAACCTCGGGTCAATATATCCCTTTGTCGCCTTCTACGACACCCACGTGAAGAAATGGGGTGGTGTTATTCGCCAAATAACGATAGTTAATTATTACGTACTATAGGTAGTTGAAATAACTGCATTTCAGTGTAGTTTATGTAGATGGCAAATACTTAGTTTACATTGTTTTATTTACGTATTTGTCAATCAGGCGTTTTCTTTTAGCTTTCGTTCTATCAAAAAAAAGTGTAAGAGCCAAAGAAACTTTGACACAAGTAATTTAAACGTTTATATAGCTATAAACGTTTAAATTACTTGTGTCAAAGTTTCTTTGGCTCTTACACTTTTAAATAATAACGAAGTGTTATAGCAGTGTGTACGTTATAGCAGCACTAAGCTGACTGTGATTTTCTTAAATCGATGGCTATTCAAGTATCAAGAATTTATTTGAATTGGAAAAACTCGATATTTAATTTAATTGCTACGATATAAAATATCAATGATGTACAAAAAAAAAATTGCTGTTATAATTTTTCTAAGGGATTACTTATGGCCATGACTGCCCTAAAATGTATGTAGATAATAGTATACATTTTTTACTTCATCAATAGTTTACACACCTTTACTCTGTATGTACGAGCGGTGCTCTAAAGGCGGGTCGTATCGCAGCACCAGTAAACATTGCGGTATCTCTATTCCTTCTTTCTTCTAGCAAAATTCACCCAAATACTCTGAATGGTAGCCCATTCAGAGTATTTGGGTGAATTTTGCTTCATCTCATATTCGTGTATTTTGTTTAGTCAACTCTCTTTTGTGTTTAGAACTTGATAAAAGAAATGATTAGACTTTTTAATTAATGTTTTGCGGCGACAGAAATTATTATAATAGATTGTTCCTATTCCTTTTTAGATTTGAAAGGAAAAAGAAAAGGAAAATATAACAATACTAGCTAATGCCCGCGACATTGTTCCCGTGAATGTTATCCAGTTATAGCAGATGCAGACGAAGTCACGGCTTTAAAAGTAGCCTATGTCCTTTTCCAGGGTTCAAGCTATTTTCATACCACCGTTTCATCGTGAAAGCATAACAGACAGAGTTGCTTCCGCATTTATTACCCGACTACGGCGAAGCCAAAGGAGGGTTATGATTTTGACAGGCTATGTATGTATGTATGTATGTATGTATGTTCATCTGTTCGCTCATAGCTCCTAAACCACTTATCAGAACTGAATAAATGAGGTATCGTTAGAAGCGTCTTGATTGTCCGCTGGTTATAGGCTATATGACGTGTCACCGAATCCAATGTGGCGCCCTCTGGCGGACCAAAAAACCAAGATTTAAAAAAAAAATAAAGACAAGCATACCGTGTTTGGTATCATTGGAAAGGGGTTCACTAGTACTATTCAAATATATAATATTTAGTTGTGACTTGTCACAAATTATTTAAAAAAAGGAAAGATTACCAAATAAATTAAGATACGCATACCGTGTTTAGTATTTCACACAGAAATCAAGACATAGGTACAAAATGGTCAAGGTAAGCCGTGGTTACCTTATAATTCATGTTCATCGCACTCTTATGGGATACAGGCAGGCAACCACGGGTTACCTTGACCATTTTGTACCTATGTCTTGATTTCTGTGTGAAATATTTTCTTGTTTCGTACTTTTTAGATCACTTTTTATTGTAGTCGGGTTTTAGTTTTTAAACTTATTTTTTTTAATATTAGTATGGATTTGTAGATTACTTATTTTTCTCTGGTTTATTTCATGGTAATTGATTGGTTATAGTTACTCTTTTATTTCATGGTGATCAACAAAAAAACACATAAAAACATACGGCCTTTTATATATTTCCAACGTTCAAATGACTTTGTCGGTACCTAATTAATTCTTCAAAACAATATCTCTTGATCTCTCTCAATAAAAAAAACCGGACAAGTGCGAGTCGGACGCGCCCACCGAGGGTTCCGTACATATTAGTAGGTACATATCCATACTTCTATACTAATCAATACCTACTATCCATACTTTAATCTACTTTTTATTATGAATGCGTTTTTTGCGACATAAACGGCCGTATCTTTTTTTCACGTTAACATAGAGGGTTGATTTTTTTACAGCTTCAAGGGACTGTAGACTTGAGTATATGATTTTAATATCAACTTGATACCTCCACGCGTTCCCGAGATAAAAATTCTTCACAGACAGACAGACAGACGGACAACAAAGTGATCCTATAAGGGTTCCGTTTTTAGGGTTCCGTACCTCAAAAGAAAAAGTAAGTAAAGTACACGGTCCCTTGATGCTGTAAAAAAATCAATCTTCTATATTAACGTTACACAGTAACAGTTTTCTTTTTTGTATATGTTAGGGTGTTACCAGACCAATCGATCGATCGTCGATCGACAGCATCGATCGATGGTAGAATGGATTAGTCGACGTCGATCAAGCTGCTTACTATTAATATATTATAAATACCTGCTAATATGCTGCTTACTATTTATATATTGTTATATTATTATTGTTGCTTATTATTATTACTGATGGATTATAGCTGGGGTTAATCGATCGACGTCGACTGATGCCATCGACCGGCAATCGATCGATTAGTTAGTGGAACGGTATCCGTCGATCAGCCAAAGCTACCACACCAATCGATCAACGTCGATCGATGTCGATTGGTGGCATCGATCGACGATCGATCGATTGGTGTAGTATCACCTTTACGGCTAATAACCGAAGTGCGGCTACATCTAGTATTAGCCGTCTAATACTAGATGCAGCCGGATACATGAGGTTAAACTGAGATGTATCCTACATATCTTCGGTTAGTACTAGGTTTAGCCTTCATCATAGCGGCTAGAACTAGGTGCAGCCGCACACTTACGTCAAGGGCACCCCGAGGTTCGGTTTGGTCAGGTTCCTTTAAACCCTGCAGACAGAAATAGGAGCCCCGCGCAGCGAGGCTCCGACGATCTAACGTCGACCGTTTTCTTCTGCTCAATGGTTTGGTGTCCCAAGTCCCGAGCTCGCAGGCTACACCTAAGTTTTACTAATTGCTACTAGCTACACCTAGTTCTAGTCAGTTATATACATCATATGCATTGTCTTCAATAGGGGCTGGGGGCCCTATATATTCTCCGGGCCCTATGCTGCAGCCCAAAAAGCCCTTAAATAGATCCACTCCTGCTATGTCTAGAGTCAGCCAAAACAGCACTTATGCGCAAAAATGTATACTGCATGGCCTCAGTAATTTTTAACAAAATACCGAAGAGTTAGAAAGTGCTGCCACTTTCATTATTTAAAAAAAAGTTCTAGCTTTTTAGTTGTAAAGTGATACTAGAGTGTAGGTGAGTTTCTAAATGAAGAGTATTTTTCGTCGTCTTCTACACCCATATTCGCAAAATAAAATTATCTTTATCTTGACTGGAGTAAATAAATAGGTGTAATCTTTGATCTGGATCCAGACAACGTTCAAAGGCATTTTCAAGGTTTCCCAAGCACCTCAGAAGATTTCCTACCACGCTTATAACAGAGAAACAAAGGCTTTTAATGTCGCATTTTGGGATAAGCTCGTGGATTATACTTATGGAACGTACAATAGAACAAGCTGTTTGGTGTACAGGTAAAAATATTCACCATTCTGCGACACTCTTGCCACTATTTGTAACCTATCATTGAGACTCCGTTGTCTGTACGTCCGTCTCTCACAACCTCTGTACGCAAAATACGCACTGAGACGTGGAGTTTCGGAAACCAGCTCGTTATACCATACCATACGTAGAGACTTGAGTTTTCTATGGCTGCTATAAACAAATAAATCACCAAATAATACACATAAGAATTAAAGGGAGTCAAATACATGAAACGTGTTTTTTACCAAACTATTAAAAAAAAGTGAAATATTGTACACGTAAAACCGTTGGTCCCGGCTGTCATTTGTAGATCTTTGGCAGTCGTTATGAGTAGTCAAAGGTAGACAAAAGCCAGAAAGTCTGACAACCAGTCTTACCTAGGGGTATCATGTTACCTCGTAACTGGGTTTTGGAGGTCCGAAAGGCAGTCGCTCCATGTAAAACACTGGTATTCAGCTTCATCCCGTTAGATTGGAAGCCGACCCTTAACATAGTTGACAAATGGCCGATTACCCAATTACTTTTTAAGCTTAAGACATACTTTGGATAGTGAACAATGTCGTATGTCAAAGACTTGGTTAGATGGCATCACCAATCAATTGACATACGTTTTATGAATTGTCAAAATGTGATTACCCCATAGATTTTGTATGGCAATTCATACCTATGACGTCATAGATAGTTATTTGCTAACTCAACTAACTGTTTACTGATTTATTTATACTTCATTTATTTATTTATTTATTTTAATGCTAACACGGCTATGATGAGCCAATTACGTTAACATTACAGATAAAAGAAGTATAATGAGTACAAAAATAATGCAAAAACGAAAAACAAATATATATTAAACCTATAAATATAAAATAAAACAATGAAAATATGTCAAAACGTCATGCTTTCGCAGAAGTTTAGACATACGCACATTACAATTTTATAATCGTCCGCAAATATATCACAGTTCGGGTTGGCTTCCATGAGGCTGTTGAGCGCAGATAGAACGCGAGGAACAGGGGATGTTGCGGAAGCCACTGTGCTGCAAGCAGGCACGGCTGTAGACGGTGCTTGCGGCCGCGGAGATAGCTACACGGAGTGTAAAGACGAATCAGCTCATTGAGGAGATCAGAAGCATCTGTTGTCCCCCTTTGTTCATGCACAAAGGTACAAAGGCGGACTTAATGCCTTAGGCATTCTCTACCAGTCCACCAAGGGTGATGAAGAGATAATATGGCGGGTGCATAACAAAAAGTAATAATTAAAAAGTTAAAAAGATTTCAAAGTAAATGAAAAATATATTTTTACTGTAAATTGGAAATCGATCGGGTTTTTAGGGCTAGTACAATTTTAATTATTTGACACTCGACACTGATTTAAAGTAGTGGCAAGTTAGGTGCCTATATACGAAAACCTTTGATCGACTGTACATGTCTCAGTACATGTAGGCAGGTTATGCGAAGGTCGAGCGTTTCGTTTCTTGAGTTATAGGTACCGATATTCAGCCGTAAAGAAATACTTTCTCGCCGTATTAAAATGTAATATTCAGGAATATTTTTTTATGTTAATAGGGAAATATATGGGTTGTTAGAAGTTAGAAAGTCTGACAATGGATCTCCCTATGGGTATCGTGTTACTCAGTAAGTTACGCTTGCTACGAACGGTCCTTGGAGGGGTAATCATCCAGGTCATACGGAGACCTTACCAAGCCTCAGAAAGCACGTCAAGTCCTTGGTCCCGGCTGTCATTCATAGATTTTTAGCAGATATTAAGGGTAGTCAGTCTTACCAAGTGGTATCGTGTTACCCAGTAACTGGGTTGTTCCGGCTACCATCCGGTGAGGCCACGGCTAGACGGAATTATAGATTGCTCTGGTTCACACACTATTTTATTGTTTGTTAGAAATATAAGGAACTACCGTCTTCTATTTCAATATTTGTAAATATGTGAACACTATGTACCTATAAACATAACGTAGCTGTCATTTCTTAACTTGTAAAACTTTATACATACCTACCTACCTACATATCAGTGGCGGGATCTTCATAAAAGCCGAAAAGCCGGGCTTGCCCTAATAAGATCATAACATGAGCTAATCAATAAAACAAAATATTAAATAAAAGTAAAAATGTAAGTCTAGTGAGTTTTGCTAAATTGTTCTTCGGATTTTAAAGGTATTCATTTACTAGCATTTTTTATAGTTTTTAGATCTGGGTCTGAGCGACTTGTTGGTTTTTTTCCTTAAAAAGTCTGACTGGCTTGTCCTAATCTTGACCCCTAGGCACGCCACTGCTACATATACTCTAATATACTTAGTAGTTTTTATGCAAAGTACATTGTATCCACGTACGTAGAATTAAGAGTAAGTATGGAGTTTCTAGCCCATTCTTCTCCATACGAAACTACCTTTTGGAAGGGGCGACTAGATTAAATTTTTCTTTTATGAAGTTCAAAAGTGCCTTTTAATGGTCTCATTGAATAAAATAATTTGACTTGACTTGACTTGACTGAAAGTCAACCCCAAATGTGTGGAAATAGGCTAGGCTAGGCTAGGTGTAGAAATGCTGACCACGACAGATACCTAGTTCTTGAGAGGTATAAATTGTTCTGTGTCATGGAAGTAGATCGTATTTGCCGTTTGTTTAAAAAATAATACATAAGAAATATCATAAATATAAACTATATTTACCTATATATTATTATAATATAACTAGTAACATTCAAATTAACACATATTACATATCTTTGTGAACTCCGCCGCATAGAGTATAGACGAAATGACCAGATAATGATGAATAATAATAATATTTCCATCCAGAAATCCAAATTATATTTAAATATTAATTTTTTATTAATTAATTATTAATAATAAGTATTTATAAACATTATAATTATTACTTCTACAACAATAAAAATGATTACGCATACTATTTATATAAAAAATATTATTACCTTATAATTACAGAACAATAAACTAAATAACAGATTTTTTATTAAAATATTTTATCTTACTGTAAATACCGACTAAGATTATTAAAATTAATATAATTTAATAAATATATCTTTATGGACTAGCGAAAACAATTAAAAAATATTACAGAAAAAAATGTCGATCTATTTAGTTACAAAATATGGATTATTATTGAAAATTATACTAAACCTATTTAAAGACTAACATTGATGAAAGTGGGATAAAGTTACACCAGTATTACTTTTAGTTTTAACCAAAGACTATAAAATTGGTTTTAGCTATTCAGTTTTTTGAGTTTTAAGTCTGGTATTACTTTACACCGGGTGTGTTATGAAAGGTATCTACTTAAGCTTAGACGACACCTCGGATTATATCACGTAAAAATACTATTAATTAGTCTGACAGTTTTAGTTTTCATCAGTAACGTTTCAACATTATAAAAAATAAGATTGGTCGGTTTATCATTGTAAAAAGAAAATTAGTTAGAAATGCTACTATAATAATTTAAGTTAAAAGCATAATGAGTTATTTTTTTACTTAATCGACTAAACTAAATGTCTAATAATACTTACTTGATTATACAACATTGTTTGGTAAAATCTCACAAAATAAAACAAAGTTGTAGTTCAGTGAGTTAGCACAAATGTAGTTTCGTGTCTAGAATTGAACACAAATCTTATAGCAAAAAAATAAACTCACCTAAGTAGGTAATTCCACGTCCGTAAGTTAGAGCTAAAACTTGGCAAAAGTTCGTCTTAGGTCTTGGCAGTGGTCCCAAGTTTAGTGTTTATATAGAAGTGAATTGAATTATTTTATTTATTTTTTATTTTATTTTATAAGGAATCTTAAGAGCGCGTATTCGATTCGTGACGAAAACTTCACGTTTTTGCGTTTTGCCAAGAGTAATATCGTAATTATGTGAGCAGATTATTTAAAGACAATTTACAGTTGTAGAAAGATTAAGTCTTGATTTAGACAGCTACAGAGTAAAAGTATAATTTTTAATTATGGTTTTTTAAAGCGAAGACAATCCTTTCATAGCGTTTTACGAAAATAGACGTCAGAGTTAACTTTCAGGATGAATACGACCATTACAGTATGCCAAAATATTATGTTTTATGCGTTTTTCCAACAGACTATACAGTCCTAAAGACAGAGACAGAGCCAAAATTACGAAAATATTACTATTACGTATTAAAAAACAAAATCGGTTCACTTTTTAAATATTTTTTCACCAGTATTTAAATAAAAACATAACTGATATATTTATTTTATGAAAATAAAGGTTATGCTTAATTTACAGAATATTTTTCAGTCCGTTATACGAACTCATTTATTTTGGACAATTATTTTAAGAAGCACTGTAAAACCTCGCGCGCTGTCGTTCGCCGATCAATTTCAATGATTCGTGCATATTTCGTGCGTATTTCTTTTTCTGATGCATACAAACAGACCATTGTGTTGTACTAGTGTGTGTCAATGCTGCTACGCCGTTCTAGCAATCGTTTAGATTTTGAGTTGCGCTAAATCGAATACGCGCCCTTAAGTGATATATGTAGCCATCATGTTGTGGTGAATATTATTAGAAATAAGTATAGGTATAAGAAGAACTAAAAGTGGCTCTGAAAAAAATGCGTGATCACTATGAATATAATTTAGCTGTAATTTCTTAATGTGAAATACTTTGTGCCTATTGTAGTATTGTTTTTTTATTCGAAGTAATCAGTATCTAATACTAAGTTATTATTTTAATTGATCTACATATACAGCAAACTGAAAACATTTATTTTAAAATCGCGTATCAAATATACAAAAAAAAAACATACAGCCAAATTGAGAACCTCTTCCTTTTTGAAGTCTGTTGAAAAAATAAAGTTTGGTATTTCTTGCCAATCTTCTCCATACGAAATTTCATTTTGGAAGAAACAACTACATACAATTTATTTTTGTAAATGACATTCATTGCTATAAATATTTTGATCTTTGACTTTTAAATTTGGGCCAAATTCGAACTCTAACTTCCAGACAATATTAAAGGTTGAACAAAAGGTTAATATTATTGAACTAAGATATTACTAAGTTTCAAAGTATTCTCTCCTGTCAAGACTGTGCTTTCCCGTTCTCTACCGTGGAGTCCTCGTAGCCTTTCACCAAGTTCTCCAAGATAAACCGGATGGTCTTTTTGTATATCGTTTCTATGTTCGGAGTGTATCTCTCGCCGAGAGTCGTTTGAGCCGCTTGCAGAAACGGCTGCTCGATTTTCTGTAAAAACGAAAACAAATCATTGCAATTTATACCTTAAGGCGCGTCCCTGTGCAAAACGCAGCGCTAGCCGTTTTTTGTTCAGTTTTTCGGACTTAAATACTCTTTAACCAAAAGAAATATTAACAAATAAAAAATAGATTAAATTTCTACATAATCTTGACTCCAAAATGGTAGATCTCATTTTTGTTTACGAAGTATAGTATTTAACTAATCTCCTCACAAGGAAACCACAGAAATGAGAAATAATTATTGAAAACATGCATCTCCTCGGCAAGTAACCATTAATTCGATTTTTTACTAACACTAATGGATAGGCAATTTATTAATGAACATTTTGGTAGATTTTTTTTTTCAAAATCCCAATATGTCCTAAAATCTGAGCTTATTTTGCTACTGTATCTCCTGCGCGGCGCAGAGGGAACGAACGCTCAAGGTTATTTGCTCAGGGTACCGCCTTAACTTAATGTCATAAGAGATCAATGAAACACGTTCGTGATTTGTATAGGTAAGATAGGTGTTGTATTTTTTTAGGGGTTGTGACATGTTGTTGGGGCTTCCCTGTTCTTCCACCAAAATCCGGTATTGCGTTAACGTTGTTTACTAAATAAAGTACTCGTATTTATAGGTATATTTATTATGTATTTATTTTTGCAACAAATAGGTTTGAGCACATGTTCGCAATTACAGGAATGAAAACCAAGTTAGGGTTATAGAAAATAATACATAGGCGCAAGAGCGTCGCCAGTTGACGGCCCAGGGGTGGGGTGGGGGTTTGGAGGGCAAGTTGATAAATAATTTATGGAGGACAGGAAAACTATGAATTTTAAGCGTTTGATGGCGGAAAAAGTCACGGCGACGCTAGTCATAGAGTATTATTTTTGACTTCTACACGAACGAACTGGCGAGCAAAAGCTCTAAATAAAATGTATCAGTATTTTCTTTGTGGGTTTTCTCTAGATAAGTTCTATATCTAATACAACAAGGTATTACGTTCAGACGATTACAGCTGCGTCCTCCTATATCTACACACAACAAAACACGATCGATAATCTGTGTGTTCCATGAGGCAAATGATAATTGGAGGGAAGGAGATAGTAAATTATTAGAAAACGATGTTCATATCTTACAATGTAATGTCAACTCTTGTTCAACATCGTTAGAAAACTCAACATCAAGTGTATACAGTGAAATAATATCAGAAATTCAGGAGCGTACCGAACGTAGCAAAAATATTATAATAGTTGGCATCACAGAACCATACTCAGATAACATGGAGAAAAAAAAGGATGATGATAAAAACGAGATCAAAAACATCACATTAGCTATAGACCCTGTTTGCCCTGAACCTGAGAAAATCATACGTCTAGGAAAGTATAACGAGAACAAAATACGTCCAGTAAAAGTGTGCTTCTCAACTCAGGAAACGGCACAGACTATACTTAAGAAAAAAGCTAATTTGAAGGACAACAAAATCAAAATCTATTCTGACCAGACCCCAAATCAAAAGCAGGCGATGTTAAAATTACGAGAAGAGCTACGACAACGTCTAGAAAATGGAGAGAAGGATTTAACCATAAAATATCAAAAAGGAATACCTAAAATTGTAAAACAACAAAACCATCCACAATCGCCAAAAAACTAGAATTAAGAGAAAATGCAAGAATTTGTGCCCACAAAAACCAGTTTATAACCCATAAAATCTGTAATTCTTATGATAATTTAATTGTCAAAAACAAATCACTAAAATTTCTTTATGCAAATATTCGGAGTGTGGTGAAGCCCGGCAAACTAGATGAAATAAGGTGTATCATAGAATCATTTCAAACAAAGGTTCATGTGATTGTGCTAACCGAGACTTGGATAAAAGACGAAGACGAAGCTCAAAGACTCGTATTACCACACTATAAACATTACTACAACTATAGAAAAAATTCGCGGGGTGGTGGTGTATCCATATACATCCACACTGACTTGAAACATGAGTTTGTAGACGAACACTGTGAAGATGGAAGCCATTTCTTATGGGTACATCTAAACACCCTCGCTCTGGATATAGGGGCCATATATAAACAACCAGCAGCAGATACGTCCAAATTTCTTGAGAACTACAACCATCACCTTTCAAAAAGAAAACGAACTGTTATTTTCGGTGACCTAAACCTGAACCTGCTCAGCACTGAAAGATCTGTAAAAGAATATAAGCAAATGCTACAGGAAAATAATA
Source organism: Charanyca ferruginea (assembly GCA_947361185.1). Taxonomy (NCBI): domain Eukaryota; kingdom Metazoa; phylum Arthropoda; class Insecta; order Lepidoptera; family Noctuidae; genus Charanyca; species Charanyca ferruginea. The sequence continues at coordinate 59,868,680 of OX376055.1, forward strand.
TTAAAATATTAAATAAAATCACTTTAGAATATTGCACACGTGAAACAGCTTCCACAAAAACCATCATAGATCATGTGGCTACCGGCTTACAAGACAACACATTTCAAATGACAGTTATTGATTCTTCTGCCTCTGACCATAAACAAATATTTCTTGAGATAAATAGGACTGAGCCTGAATGCACACAACGTGTACAGTATGAGTCGGTAAACTATTCAAAATTATACACAACCGTAGAAGGCATTATTGAAACCAAGCATATCTGTGACCATGATGATCTAGAAGCTACACTACTAAATGCAATATCTATAAACAAGACACGAAAAACCAAGATACTAAATAAACCAAGCAAAGAATGGATAAATAGCAACCTCATTACACTGATAAATGAAAGAAACTACCTATGGCAAAAACTTAAACAAACACCTGATGATAATTTTCTGAAACAACAATTTACCCATAAAAGGAATACTACCTTCATCAACATCCAAAATGCTAAAAATAGTTACTATAGTAAATCTTTCGAAGACTGTAAGAGGGATCCTTTTAAAATGTGGCAATTAATTAACAGACTCTCTAAAAACAAAACGGTAATCAGCAATGGGCCATCTAAAATGAATACGACCTCGGGTGAAACTACAAACATCAAGGAAATTTGTGAGTGTTTTAATTCTTTTTTCTCAACAATAGGAAGCGATCTAGCTAACCAAATTCTAAAAAACCCTAATAACTATACATTGCCGACTCCAACAACTAGTAAAGTTAAAACAAACCACGACAAATTATCAAAACTAAATCCAACCAATATTAATGAAGTAATAAAAATACTGAATCAGCTGAAAACAAATACTAGTTCTGGTTTAGATGGTATTAACACGAAGACTATAAAGTGTGTTAAAGATTTAATATCAAAAAACCTAACAAAGGGCATCAATAAATGCTTAAACGAAGGATATTTTCCTAATTCTCTTAAACGTGCGAAAGTAAGTCCCATATTTAAATCGGGAAGCAAAATGGATCCAAGTAACTACAGACCTATTAGCGTGCTACCAGTACTATCTAAAGTTTATGAAAAAGTTCTATATAACCGTCTAAACCAATTTCTAACTGTCACTGATTTCCTATTCAAAAAACAATACGGCTTCAGACCAAAGTCCAATACGATCTCAGCAACTGTTGACTTAGTGACAAATATAAGGACCAATATTGATAATCGAAAAATAGGTCTAGGAATATTTGTTGATCTAAAAAAGGCCTTTGATACCGTCAGCCATGAAATACTATTACAAAAACTGAAGGATTTAGGTATTATAGATACAGCGTACGACATTTTTAAATCATATCTTACAAATAGGACTCAAATTGTTAAAATCGGTAACCATCAAAGCACACCTAGACTTATTACCTATGGCGTACCCCAAGGCTCAATTTTGGGGCCATTACTATTCTTAATTTATATAAATAGTATACACGAGATTGGGCTAAAGGGAGAAATTACTTTATACGCTGATGATACCAGTCTGTTTTATTTTGGTGACTCGATAGATGTTGTTATGAATGAAGCACAACATGATTTGGACATCCTACACACTTGGCTCCAGTCAAATTTGTTGACCATAAATGCCTCAAAAACAAATTATATTATTTTCAAACCAAAAAACAAAAAAATTGGTACCTATAGTCCATTAACAATTAACGGTGAAATAATAAACAAAATAAACTCAGAAAAATATCTGGGCCTACTTATTGACAGTGGACTTACATGGAAGCCACATATCGAAAAAATTCAAAGCAAACTATTATCCTTATCAGGTGCCCTACGGCCCATATCTCGATGCTTGCCCAGACACGTGCGGTACACAATCTATAATTCTTTGGTCAAGCCTCACCTGGATTACCTAATTGAAGTATGGGGATCAGCTGCTAAAACCAACTTAAATAAACTACAGAGATCACAAAACAAATTAATTAAAACGTTATTTCGATATGATTACTTAACGCCGACCATAAAAATTTATAAGGAAACTGGACTAATGAATTTATCGCAAAGCTACAAATACAACACCTGCATATTGATTAGGAAAATCATAACAAAGGATATTCACTCACAAATAACATTCACCAAAAATATAGACCACCACAAATGTAATACTAGACAGGCAAATGATATCCGTTTAAAAGCACCCAGAACTAACTACGGAAGAAAGAGCATCCTGTACGAGGGAGCCCAGAATTACAATAAATTACCTAAAGACATAAAAGAGGCTAAAAGCTTATCAACCTTTAAGAAACTGTTAAAACGCCACGTTTTGAAGGATCTTTCAATAATATAACGATAAGGATTAATAATTAATATATATATGTTAATAACTAGCTGACCCGAGAGACGTTGTCCTGTCCCTATCTATTTTACCTACCTACCCTACCAACTTACCTACCTACCCTACCAACTTACCTACCTACCCTACCAACTTACCTACCTACCTACCCTACCAACTCACCTACCTACCTACCCTACCTACCAACCTACCCTACCAACCTGCCAACCTACCTACCTACCCTACCAACCTATCTACCTACCCACCGTATCAACCTACCTACCTACTCACCTACTGTACCCTACCTACCTACATACCCTACCTATCTACCTTACCCTACCTACCTACCACAATTTTCTCACCGTTTAAACCTTATCTGGTCCTCTACAAAATATATTTCAAGACCAAAATGAGTAAAATCGGTCCAGCCGTTCTCGAGGTTTAGCGAGACTAACGAACAGCAATGTATTTTTATTGTATAATAGAATGTATATTAAAATATTAACATAGACAATTTTACTAACACTATAAAAACTTAAACTAGTTAAATATTTATAAAATACTTTATTCGTAAAAACAATGTAATTATGTTGTACAAACAAACTACGTACAAACTTCAATTATCGCTTACGCTTAACGCACTGTGCCATAGGCCTTAATAAACAAGCATTGTTCGCGCTGCAGCAAATGCGCGCACTCACTAATCTACACTAAATTTTTAACATCTACCCTACTAAAACGCTAATCGGTTATTTTGTTAACATAATTATTGTATTTTCTCAGTAAGTGATTTATGTAATCTTTTGAGAAATAAATGTCTTAAACCATAAATTACTGCAATCAGTGGATTAGGTATGCAGGAAGTATAGCCAATAATAACTTCGTGCAATAATTATTATCCTACTACTATTACAAATGTGAAAGGTTGTGAGGATGAATGGATGTATATTACTCTTTTATGCTTTTTATGGCTTCTTTGGCAAACTTTGGTATACCATCAAAGTAACGAAGGTTGTGTATCTAGGCACGTGATAGCGCACTAAAGATACGCCCTTTTATAACTTATAATGATGGGCAGGATGGAAGTACCTGGTAAGAGAGATGTCGGCACAAAGTACGTAAGGCTGCGTCGCGCCCGAGCAGAGAGACCACTCAGAACAAACCGCCATTTTTCGCACGCACACATTGACATTACGTTTATAGGCATTCTCAAGCAGTTTCAAGCAGACTTCAGTCTCGACTGTCACGTGTTGTCTAAATGAATGAACTGGAAAATTTTGTTATAAAAAATTGCAAAGAGTTCCAACCAGTGTCAATAAAATTTTATATTGTCACAAATAAAACCTACAGAGTCAATACAGTAGCAGCCCTGGTGAGTCTGGCAAGTTTAGGTAATTATTTCTGAAGATAGCGGCAGCGGTTCTTCTGTAACCTTTATAATGTGATGTCGGTCACTGGAGGAAGACTCGGCTAAGGACCCTACGAGAGTGGACTGGTATCTCGAGCAACACAAAACTATTTCACCTCGCGTAAGAAAAGGAAAAGTATACAGAGCTGACTGCCAACCTTCGGTAGTTCGTAGAGGCACTAGACGAAGTATGACTCCTAAAATGTGAGCTGTTACATTTGATTCCAATAACCTATTTACCTATTTGAGGAACCAGCTCCTCAGCAAGTAAATGCCGTATAGATCGATCGGTGAAAGGTTAAGTTATGTTTAATAAGTCAGTCTGTGAATGCGTGATGATTCATTTCATACTGAGTTTCCTCCGTGCCTCGGAAATCATGTAAAGCCGTTTGTACCGGTTGTCATTCGTAGATCTTTTTTAGTTGTCATGGGTAGTCAGAAGCCAGAAAGTATGACAACCAGTCTTACCAAGGGGTATCGTGTTGCCTAGTAGGTGACTGGGTTGTGGAGGTTCGATAAGCAGTCGCTCCATGTAAAACACTGGTATTCAGCTGCCTCTGGTTTGACTGGAAACCGATCCCAACATAGTTGCGAAAATTCTAGGCAAATGATGAACCATGATGATTGGCCTAGTTCTGTTCTGTCTCCTGCTTGATATGGAGGGGGGTGGAAGGTACGTTTTTCTTACTCCTTCGCTGTTCTTTTCTGATTAATTTCGTTGCGGGATCCAAGAGAGTTGAATCGTTTCTCTGGGACTCGTCGAGCTTCATTGCTCTGGCGCTTTTCTGGTGGTCGCCACTGTTGATTCTGGCTTACAGGAGTTACAGTGGTTAGGGAATAGTGTGGCGGGCTTGTCCCATTAAAAGAAAAAAAAATGATGATCCTTATTACTGAAAATTTTGAATTTTCAAGAATTCATTCACCGCCACTAAAGTATGTTATTACACAATTCCTACAAGATTCTTCAGCAGCAGATGCAGTTCCGTTAGCGAATACTTACGTATAGTTTCTCAAGAGTTCGAGCGTTGCTAATGCAACGAGCGACGGTGAAGTTTGAAGCTCCCACACTTTAGATGAATATGTCGACGTTACAGCGGTAAATACGGTGTGAAAAACGCGGAAATTCCTTATGATAAAATTATGTCATGTTTGTAGGAGAAGACCTAAGAAACGAAGAATGGATTTTGGAATGATTTGACTAGAAAGGAGGTGGCGTAGAACATTGGAATCATTTAAATAAATAAATAATTAATAATATTCCTTTTCTTGGGTCAAAGAAGCTAGCAGCCTTTTAGGTGTTTATGTCCCGTAGATGTGGATGGCGGACTGTTTGTCTCATCATCAGCTGGAAGACGTCCATTTTTGGCGGGAGGGGGGGGGGGGGGTGTTCCTATAATCCTCATGCTTGGCAGGCGTCTTGGGGCTCGCAGTGCGGAGGATAACACGGAAGCCGCTGCTGCCCGACTTCAGGATTTTCCCTTAGTGAATAATATGTTTTTCGAATATTGAATGCATTTTCCGTTTTTAGGGTTCCGTAGCCAAATGGCAAAAAAACAAAGTCAAAGTCAAAGTCATAGTCAAAGCATTTATTTCAATTAAACCATTTACAGGCACTTTTGAATTGTCAAGGAGTCGGTCAGTTAGTCAGAGAGTTGAAGCTAGTTGCTCGTTCCAAAACGTAGGTAGGTCTCTATGGAGAAGAACGAGCAAGAAACTCCACGGACACTCTTAATAAAACGGAACCCTTATGGATTCGTCATGTCTGTCTGTCTGTCTGTCACAGCCACTTTTTTCCGAAACTATAAGAACTATACTGTTGAAAGTTGGTAAGTAGATGTATTCTGTGAACCGCATTAAGATTTTCACACAAACATAGAAAAAAAAACAATAAATTTTGGGGGTTCCCCATACTTAGAACGGAAACTCTAAATTTTTTTTTTGTTAAAAACCGTACGTGGGTTATCTATGGATAGGTCTTCAAATGATATTGAGGATTCTAATTTTTTTTTTCTAAACTGAATAATTTGCGCTAGAGACACTTCCAAAGTGGTAAAATGTGTCCCCCCCCCCTGTAACTTCTAAAATAAGATAATGATAAAACTAAAAAATATATATGATGTACATTACCATGTAAACTTACACCAAAAATTGGATTGAACGAGATCTAGTAAGTAGTTTTTTTTAATACGTCATAAATCGTAAACCGCAATTTACCTTTCATTCAATCAATTCAAATATAAAAATAAAAAAACTTTTATAGTATGTTACTTGCTGCTACGGAACCCTTCATGGGCGAGTCCGACTCGCACTTGGCTGCTTTTTTGAGCTTGTGGTTTCCATTCCGACATTTCAATGATTGCTTAACTTCAACATTGAAGAACACTGTAATTTAACTAAACAAATATATATCTTTAAATTAAAGCAAACCCAACCAAACAATAACAAAGTTTCTAAACGATATTGTTCTTCAATTAAAACTTGGAGTTCTTGGGCCACTTAATACATTCTTCACTTTATTACGATACTACCAACATAAGCACGCTATTCGAGTGTGCTTTAAATCGCGTCTGCTATTTCATTTCCATCTTGAAATAATATGTTTGTTGCAAACGACACGAGGAACCCTGAACGCTGTTTTCAGTGAAGGGGGTAGGTAAGGATGAACGGTCATTGAGCCGTAGTATAATAAAAAGTTGCAGTTATAAATCCGTAAATAGTATAGGTACTAAGAAAGCAAGTGTATACAAAAATAAGTAACATCTCACAAGCCTTTTTTTGAATGGAAAGCCTCATGGATGCCCTTCATCTAGGGAAACCAGAGAGGTAAATAAAACCGCCTTTGTTTTGAAAATATGGCACTGCGGATAGACTCAGGGGGAGGCCTTTGCCTAACAGCAGGACATTACATAAAAGTGCGAGTTAAACTCGCGTGGAGAGAATTCTGTACAATGCCAATGTTTCAATTGATAGAATTCCTATAGGTTTTCTCATAGATGTCCAAGGTTTTCCTATTGATAGAATTCTTATAGGTTTTCCTGTAATCTACAAACAATGAACTATATTTTGAATTTTCCTTTTCAAAATTTTAGGCAGTAATTTCGGAGATCACGGAGGGGGGGGGGGGGGGTAAATGATAAATTTTCAAAGTCAAAGTCAAAGTCAAATCATTTATTTCAATTAGACCATTATAAGGCACTTTTGAACGTCAAATGAGAAAAAAAAAATTGATTCTAGGTGCCCATTCCAAAAGGTAGTTTTTCGTCGTCTTTCATGAAAAAAAATCAAAACTATTCATTTTACAATCATAACAAAACTATATTTGAGATCCTCATTACGAGCCCTTTTATTTGATATATGACACAGTAAGGTTAGCAAAACTTTTTTTATTAATTTCCTAATTTTTCTGAAGGTTTTTATTTTGCGATTTATAGTACCTTCTTATCATCCAAAACCATTACGAAAGGACAACACAGTTAAAACTGAGATTGAAAGTCGTTATTAAAACTTTTGCTGAAGGACGTCATCTGATCTATGTATAGTTTTTGGTTTTCTTTTTATTTTTTCTTAACTGCTGAACCAATTTTCATAAAATTAAATGGGACCTTTCAAAATCGATCCTCAATTGCCGGAGAAATCATCATAATCATCATCATCATTTCAGCCGAAAGACATCCACTGCTGGACATCGCCTCCCCCAAGTGTCGCCACATTGACCGGTCCCGTGCGACTCTCATCCAGTGGTTCCCCGCACCCTTTACCAGGTCGCCGGTCCACCTATAATAGTGGGAGCCCTTCCAACGCAACGTCTTTCGGTTCGCGGTCGCCACTCCAAAACTTTCAGCATCATCGGCCATCCGTTCTGCGAGCAATGTGCCCTGCCCTCTGCCACAAAAGTTTGGCAATTCTTTGGGCTACGTCGGTAACCTTGGTGACCGGAGAAATCGCGTAACAAAAATACAAAAACACAGTACACATTACACATACAGTATACACATATAGTATACACATACAGCCGAATTGAAACATCTCACTTTTTTAAGTCGGTTAAAAAAAGTATACGAACTTCTTTTTTACTACTTATATAATTATTTTTATACTTTCATCGTCACTGGACGCTGTGCCTATAAGTGCAAAATAAGAGTATTACTGCACTTCCAATTCGTTCAGTCTTTTCCAATTATTTCGTTGCAAGCACTCGTCTGAAGTATTAAAGCATTCTTCAAACTAAGTTCTTATTATGAAACACAAAGAGGCCTCGCGTTCTTGTTTTAATGCACACTGTCTTTGTAGTTTTAATTAACTTTTCTGCAATGTCTTGGAAAGGAAGCAGGTTTTATATCACTTCAGTAGTTTACGGTTGTGAATTAAATGGGGAGTCCGTTTCTTTTTTCTAGCGTGGAGTGATAGTTGCTGTCATAATTTATGAAACTGTGAACGTACAAGTAAAGTGGTTATTAGTAACTTAATCGCAGAAGCTTGCTTGTTTTTGTCCTCGTTGAAGTTACCCTTAGAGGACTTCTTCGACTCTATACAAAAGAAATGTATTTTAATTTTGGTCGATAAAAACAATAATTAAAATCGATGGAATAATGTTGATAGGATTAGGGACCCTTATGAAAATCAATACTTGTGTTATCAATAATTTCAAAATTGTAAGACATTTATAAATCATTATCATTACCTAAGTTATTTGAAGTTAAGAGCGCGTATTCGATTCGTGACAAAAACTTCATGATTTTGCGTTTTGCCCAGAGCAATATCGTAATTATGTGAGCAGATTATTTAAAGACATTTTACAGTTTTAGAAAGACTAAGTCTTGATTTAGACAGCTACAGAGTAAAAGTATAATTTTTAATTATGGTTTTTTAAAGCGAAGTCAATTCTTTCATATCGTTTTACGAAAAACGACGTCAGAGTTAACTTTAAGGACGAATACAACCATAGCAATATGCCAAAATATTTTGTTTTATGCGTTTCTCCAACAGCATATACAGTCATAAAGACAGCTACAGAGCCAAAATTACAAAAATATTACTATTATGTATTAAAAAACAATGTTGAAAAAGTAGAAATTCGGTTCACTTTGACAATTTTTTTTCACCAGTATTTGAATTAAAACATAACTGATATATTTATTTTATAAAAGTAAATGTTATGCTTAATATACAGAATATTTTTCAGTCCGCTATACGAGCTCATTTATTTTAGACAATTATTTTAAAAAGCGCTGTAAAATATCGCGCGCTGTCGTTTGCCGATAAATTTCAATGATTCGTGCTTATTTCGTGCATATTTTTTTTTCTGATGCACACAAATAGACCATAGTATTGTACTAGTGTCTGTCAATGCTGCTACGCCGTTCTAGCAATCGTTTAGATTTTGAGTTGCGCTAAATCGAATACGCGCTCTTAAACCGACTAACCACAAGCATAGATTATTAGTGTAATTTAATCGTGTATAACCAAAATATGACTATTTTTATTAGTTTTATGTCTAGCGTAGGTACTTTCAATTGTTATATTAATTTAAGTCACTCTTAAGTAAGCCAAAGTCAAAGCATTCATTTAAATTAAACCATTTACATGCACTTTTGTATTGCCAAAGAGTCAATTAGTTAGTCAGGAATTTGAAGCTAGTTGCTCGTTCCAAAACGTAGGATGGGATTGCACAGGGTAGGGGAGGTCTATGGAGAAGAACGAGTAAAAAACTCCACGGACCTTCAAGTTTTTACAAACTACTGGTTATTTTTTGCATGTTATTATATATTAATATAAATATATTATATATTATTCATGTTGCTTCTACAAGGTGTAACGTTAAACACGCAAAACCTCAGACACCCCAAATGATTTTTAATTCAATTAACCTAATACTGATAGAAAAAAAAAACATAAAAAAAAATTGAAGGTTTTATGTGCTATTTTAGTTTTACCAAGACTCGTATTTGCATTGAAATAAGAACTATTATTATCACGCGTATGAGAAAATTTAAATTGGACGACAACCATTTGTGTTTGTTTACTTTGGTTTGCGCACGTGATGGTTTGACTTATTAATAAATAGACAGGGCAACATGTTTAATGATTTTTTGAAAAATGTGATCTATATTAAAAAGTGGTTCAATTGATTCTGCTCGTTATTCTAATCAAACTAGTTACACCTTGTATATGTGAATACAATGCAGGTAAAGAGCAATACAAAACATTAAAAAAAAGAAACAAGATAAAAACCACGGCAGTTAAGAGTTGTCCAATCTCCACTGACAGCCGTTCACGAACATGAAGCGTTGATCAGCACCATATTATATTATATTTTTTGGAAACGGGCCAGTATTTTAGGAGATTTGCGCGTTCGAATAAACAAACGCTTTATCATATTAGATCATGACCTATAACATCAAAATAATGAGGAGTCAAAGAAGTTTTTTATGCAGTTTTGAAGCTGAAATACTGGCCATCGTTTTGATGTTATCGTGGTTCCAAGTTTGAATTCACAACCATTTTATAAAACGAAATACTTCAAAAACAAATACGTCGCGGATTGATTCATAACTCCGATATGTCTATTCTGTTACAATCTCCCTCGGTGAACACCTAGGTGAAGTTAGCTGACATTCATCCGTCTGCTTTGTCAATCCCTAGCATCGGGATGGATGACAGCTCACTCCACCTAGGTGTTCACCGAGGGAGATTGTAATCCTTGAAGTGGACGAATCACAGGTGGAGTGAAGATAGAAGCATCATGAACCTTAGACAGGATAGTGCAACGGGCTAGGATGGAATACCATCTAACCTGCTGAAGGTTAGTCGAAACACTCTTGTTCCTCTAATAATACACATTATTAACATTTCTATTACAAAAGGAGTGTTCCCAGAACCTTTTAAGAGGGCCATAGTTCACCCGATATATAAGGGCGGGGCCAGAGACTGTGTCAACAATTATAGACCCATATCAGTACTCTCGGCTCTCTCTAAAGTTATGGAAAAGTTTATTAACGGTAGACTAGTAAATTGTCTAAACAGATACAATATTATAGCATCCAACTAGTATGGCTTTAAAAATGGAATCTCTACTGAAGATGATGTAATCGACCTAACTCAGCTTGTATCAAAAAAACCAGATGACCAACAAAAACGCGCAAGTATTTTCCTAGATCTAAAAAAGGCGTTCGACACGGTCTCTGTTCCCACCCTTCTCTACAAACTGGAGTGTATAGATATTCGTGGCACAGCTCTTGCACTCTTTAAGGATTAACTTCAAAACAGAAAATTGGCTGTTAAAATCAATTCATGCCTAAGTGACGAAGAAACTATCACATACGGAGTCCCGCAAGGCAGTGTGCTGGGACCTACACTTTTCCACATGCACGCTGCTTCTACATAAATCCCACATCTTCACTTATGCTGATGACACCGCGATTGTAGTCTATGGTAATACTTGGAACGAGGTAAAGAATATTGCGGAGCAGTCCTTAAGAACTGTTATGAACTGGCTGCTACACAACCTATTAACCCTTAACGTGGCCAAAACAAATTTCATTCCCTTCTTTATAAATTGTAGGAACAAAGTTCCATCAGAATTCATAATTACAGGACATACGTGTTCCGATCTCAGTTCTTGCTCCTGTGCGTCGCTTACCCGTGTTAATCACACAAAATACCTGGGTGTGCACACTTTAAAAATGATTTATCTAGCACTCTATCAGTCCGTTATCATGTACTGCATCCCGGTATGGGGAGGGGCTGCTAAAACCAAGTTTATTGCATTGGAGCGAGCACAGAGGGCTGTCCTTAAAGTGATGCTCGGCAGGCCATACAGATTTCCTACTGCTAAATTATATGCGGACTGCAAATTACTTACAGTGAGACAGCTCTTTGTCCTTCGAGCCACTCTCAGAAAACATAAACAAATTCCCCCATTAGATCCTACAAAGCAAAAATAAATGTACGCCATAAAACTGCATTTGCCAGGCGCCAGTTTTATGTTCTAATTACAATAATTTTCAAAAATATATGTAAAGCTATTCAGATAGCTAGGCTAAATCACCATAAGGTTAAGATTAAAGTACAAAGTTGGCTACTACTACCAGCAGTAGGCGTATAAATATTTAAACCTTCTACTGTTGATTGCAATTTTTCACTTCCTTTGGAACATGTCAGCAGCACATATACAACACAATCTCAAACACTTCACCCTCACACAAACGCTAAACACTATAACACACACTTCAACATACACATCCTCACATAAATACCCTCATTATAAAATACACTCGCTCAACTCTCTCGACCTTTCCTTAATATTCCTTAGTTGTTAATTTTATTTTAACATACATTATTTGTTACCTGCAATGTCAATGACTATTTTTGTAATGTTACAATATAACATTTAAGGTGTTTGGTATCATAGTGACAGCAGAACACTGACTCCTAAGTCACAGGATCACCTAGTTTAGGAGTCAGGGTTTACCTTATCTATGTGACCTTTAGCTAACCAAGTTATGTGTCAGTCTTAAGCAATGTAAAGGTTTTTGTATCAATAAAGTTTTTTTTTATTATTATATAACAGAATAGACATTCGGGAGAATTCATATTATAATATTGTGGGACATAGTTTTAACTTAGCACATTTTTAACTAACCTTTCTGAAACAGGAAAACATAGCCCACCCAATACTAAGCGTCATTCTCCACGAAGTCGATTAACAAAATATTAAAGTATGAAGATATTGCATTTTTTATTAAACATGGCGTCTCGGAGAGGCGTGGCTACGTCTTTCATGAACGTTTCAGGTAATTTCAGTTAATCTTTCATCCGGGAATTATGAGATGCTTAGCGTTCATGCTCTTTTACCTTCAAGGTTGGCAGAGAGCCAAGTATTCGGTATTCGGATTGCGTAAATATATTGAGGAACAAAATTTGGTTAACGGTTTATGAAATTGTTTTTTATTTTACGTTTTATTTGCCAATCTCTACGTAAATTTACGTTATTAAATTAAAATTTTAAATATTAACATAAACCACAAAACTATATTTATAGTTTTTTATTATATAACCTATTAGAGGTTAGCGTTTGGCCGTAACCCACCAGTATGACTATTCTGTTACAACCTCCCTCGGTGAACACCTAGGTGAAGTGAGCTTGACCAAGAAGCTTATAGGTGAAAATGGAGGCAACACTCTAAATACCTAAGTGAAACCAACTGTGGGCAGACGCTCTCTGTCTGAATGCATACATAAGAACGAGACAGTGATATGTGTTTTCTTTATCTTATGTTTGCATGTTGCCGAGTGCGAGTTTTTATTCGAACTCATCGCTTATGTCAAATTGAATGGAATAATTGTGTTCCTATTGATTCCACTAGACTGCGTTGTTCCATTTCCAATACAAATTGGAGGTTACGTTAACGCGATTGAATTCGAATAAAAACTACACTAGGTTCTCTGATCTCAAGTGATGATGCGGCCTATGGTGGAGCACGCTTGCCTAGGATAAACCGGCAAATAGAACTATTTCGTTACATTGTCACGAAACTATAGTTCTATTTCCAACACGAGAGAAAGAGGAAGGTCAAAGAAATAATGAGATGGATGGATTGTGTGAAGAATAATATGAAAGTGTTGTGTGCCCAAATTGACAATCTACAATCGATAAGGGTCAAATAACACCAGGATGGCAGCAGTCGGCAGCGCAGCGGCCGGCAGTTTTGCTGACAAATTATTTTCAACCGTATAAGTCGAGCGGCAGATAGCGGCGCCGCGCGACTCCGCGAGCCATTGACCGCCGCATAAAAGAACAGCTCGCGGCTGATCGCCGCGTCGCGGCCGACTGCTGCCATTCCGGTGTGGCTGGACCCTAACGCTAACAGAAACGTTATCAAATGTATCAGAATGACGTCATCTCAACGACAAATCACATGATCGAAAATCAAACCTGGATTGCGACGAACCGTTTATTATTGTAGAAAGAGAAACGATACGAAATGTTTGTAACTTGGCTAGGGGGGCTTGACAGAATGGAAGAAGAATACGTGTTGAGCCGACCCCAATAACATGGGACAAAGGCAGGAAAAAGATGATAACTCGTTGATAATGTAGCTTTGCCGTGTGGTGCCGGTCGTGAAAAGCACCACCTTATTTCTACCCATGAGTGTCGTAGAAGGTGACAGAGGGATATTGACCACAGGATGGGCAGCAGCGTCCTTCTAGGTACCATAAACGTTTCTTTATTCATAATGCATTTAGTTTTAACACCAATTGAAATGTAAGTATTTAAATAAAGCTGTATGTAATTAAGTATATAAGACCGACTCGCCAGCACGCAGATAGGCCCTGAGAGGTTTGCGTGAATAGCAAAAACCATTGTAAATCCATACTAATATTATAAATGCGAAAGTAACTCTGTCTGTTACGCTTTCACGATGAAACGTCTGAACCGATTTTGATAAAATTTGGCATGAAGATAGCTCGAACCCCGGGGAAGGACATAGGCTACTTTTTATCCGGGACTTCGACTGCATTCGCTATATATAACCGACATTCACGCGGACAAAGTCGCGGGCATAAGCTAGTGTATAATAAGTGCTTTGGAAATAAATAGTTAATAATAACAATATGAACCCCACCTTGGGGGGAGGCCTATGCCCAGCAGTGGGTGACTAAAGGTTGACATGATGAATGTAGCTTTAGGCTAAATAATTTTTAATATCGGTTAAGGATTTTTAACTCACCCAGAAGTTCTCAGCCTTAAACCCTGGGACCTGATGATGCGTGGCCCCCACATGCCGAATGTACGCGAAGAAAGCGTCAATGTCTCCCAAACCCTTAATGCCTTCATCCAGAGTGTGCATAACCTTCGTGGCATGTTCAGCCAACTCCTCGGAGCTCATCTGTGCTTCGGCTGTATTAAGCTCGCCGAATTTTTCGAATAAATGAAGAAGGTCCTCGTTTTCTTCGAATAATCTGGAATTGAAGATGAGGGTTGTTAGAAAGCTTTTGCATTTGATAAGGTTCTGTCGTGCAAATGGGGTAAGTGTGGCCAGAAATCGCAAACATTGGAAAGGTTTGGAAGGAGAAAACCCCTTGGGGTTTTCCCAGCAGTGGGACACAATATGGACCTAAAAAATACAACTAATAATTAATTTAGGGTCGGTTTTTCAATCATCAGATAACTCTTAACGGAAACTAACTAACGCGCGGCGGTTTCACAGAATATTGAAAAAATGTTAAACTGTCTTTTTTCTTCTTTTGATAAAAGTTATTTAATTTTATTGAAATACCACCTTAATAAAGAGCATTTAAGGGAAGCTTTGGACCTTAATTGTGGTGCTTGAAAATGAATGAATATTTAGGATTTTGCAAAAATATAATTCAAGGATAGGTATTGTATTTTTTGTGTAGGTATATAATACGTTTGTTTAAATACTGTAGAATTATAATATTATAATATTTACTCTATTGTGTTTACTAAGTAATTTAAAAAAATAAGATCTCTTTGATGATGTCACGAACAATACGCCGACAAACCGCTATACAAGCATCAATCATTCATAACGAATTACATAAGCATTCATATTTTACGTAAAACTTATTTATCATTCACTCACTGAACACAATACCGTGCATTACTTTCATTACATTAGCGTATTGTTCGCAAAACAAAGCCTTCATTCGTTCTCTCATTCACTGAGCGTTTTGACAGTAGGTAATAATAATATGTGCGCAGCATTTGGAGAGTAAAGACTGCCTCTCTTTGGTAGCGGGCGGGTATTTTACTTATACCCGATGTTCTATTGAAATAATACTTTTGTGATTTTTTAACCAAATCATGAAAGTTATAAGAAAAAACACGAAATCTTTGACTTTGCCTAAGTGCCTTCTTGCTTTTTTTATTATTTTATTTTTTTTAAATAATACATGCCTCAGTAGTTAATAAAAAAAGGTTAGTTTTTGGTATGAATATGGTTATAGCTAAGTTATTAAATAAAATTCCGTAGATAAAAGACAGGGTTTGTGTGTGTATAAATATAATGGTGTTTGTAGTCTATTTATACTAACACTGAAAAACGAATTGTGAAAGACCTGGTTTCTCACAACTAGGTAGTTTTAATTAAAGCATTTGCCCGTCAATGTCTTAATCAAATACAAATTAGTTATAGGGTCATATTAGGGATACGCCCCGGGACTGATCCATTACTATCCAACTCATAATCACAAAGTATACGTAAGGCGCCGGCGCGCCCGAGCAGAGAGACCACTCAGAACAAAACGACATTTTTCGCACGCACACATTGACATTACGTTTATAGGCAATCTCAAGCAGTTTCAAGCAGACTTCAGTCTCGACTGTCACGTGTTGTCTAAATGAATAAATGAGAGACATTGACATTATCATGAGGAACACGAAAATTTTGTTACAAAAAAATTGCAAAGAGTTCCAACCAGTGTCAACAAAATTTAATATTGTCACAAATAAAACCTACAGAGTCAATACAGTAGCAGCCCTAGTGAGTCTGGCAAGTTTAGGTAATTATTTTTGAAGATAGCGGAAGCGGTCCTTCTGTAACCTTTATATTTTTGTCATAATTATGATTTCCGATCGCCAATAAACTTTTTCCTACAGCAATAACAGCAGCAACGATAACAGCAGTGTTACTTGTTAGGCGTTGTACTAATAGAACGCGACCGTGCATTACTTACGGACTATGCGATAGCTCGAGTAGGCGATGCGATCGTCCGTCGCGTTGTCGCGCGATTGCAAAAGCGTGTGCGGACCCACCATACCACTGGCCATACCCCGGGTGGTATGGTGAGTATAAAACCATACCACTTAGGCTAAGAACTCACGATGCGGTTTTAGCCCGCGCCCGCTGCGGTGGAAGAATAGCCCAAACTCACGGGACCGGAGTTCTGTGCGGTTGCAATTGTCGCCCGCAGAATTGGCGGCCGATTATCGTAAGACGTGCGGTTGCAAAACGGGCACTGACCTTTCGATAACATCACTGGAGCGAGCCCGCAAGGTGGAAGAGCTCCAAAAGAAGTTGGAAGAGGCGGAACTACTTCCCTTTTTGCACCAAAATAATTAATAGATCGACTTCAATATCCATTTTGTAAAGTTTGTTGACAAACGTGCACAGACATGTTACGACGCCACGAGTAATAACAAGTCACTGCAAGATGGTGTCGGATTTCTGTACCCCCGCTGGCCACTGGGGTTGTGTGGCCACTGTCCGTGTAGTGTCGGACGTAAAGAATGGCACCATCCCATATCTTCCCGTGGGTGTCGTAAGAGGCGACTAAGGGACTTACCAGAGAATGGGCAGCAACGTTCTATGTGCCTTTGTAACAACCATACTGCGATCGCCAATCCGCCTGCCAAGCGTGGCGATTATGGCAAAACCCCCCCTTGGGGAGGCCTATGTCCAGCAGTGGACGTCTTTGGGCTGAAATGATGACTGGCCACTGATGGTCGCCCGCCAACCGAGCGCGGAGCTCGCGTGTGTAACCCGCCGAGGCTGCGGGAGCGATTTTACTAGTTGCCCGCCAGTGCTGCGGGAGCCGCAAACAACCGCGCACACCGCGGGCGTGAAATGTGTTTTAGTTTTTTACATATATATAAAACGGAACCAACTATTATACCCTGTTCACAATAAGATTAGCCATAAACACAAACCTTTTTACACGCTTTTTATTAGCTTCACCTGTATGTTTGTATGTTTGTTTATAACCCACTTCTTTGGGCGCGATTTTGACCCACTTTAAACGGCCAGATTTCGTTCAAACTTTGTAGATTTATCGAGGACCGATGACAATACACTAATTTGGTAAAATTATTAAAAAAAACAAAAAACAAAAAAAAAAACATAAGTCGTTCAAAATTAGTTGCCTTCTGTTTAAAAAAACAGCTATTATACTTATACTAGGAAGGTACTGCACAAGCGCCCCTGGTAGAATAAATGTACATAATATTTATAGATATAAGTAGATATAACCAAACTAAAAAATAATAGTTTAAAAAAACTAAAAACACGCTTTTTACAGAAATCCAAACTAAAAAATAGAAAATAAATTATTTTATTTAAAAATGGGGGGGGGGGGGGGTGCATGGTGTCAATAGTTATAAATATTTTATTGACAGATATGAGTAGTGTGATTATCATTTTGATAATATCTTAAAAAGCACCCCACGCCTTTTTTAAAATAAAATAATTTATTAAAATTTATTTTCTATTTTTTACTTTGGTTTTCTATAAAAAGCGTGTTTTTAGTCTTTTTTAACTATTTTTTTTTTACAGTACCTTCAACCTATTTTGACTTCTATTCCGTAGGCTTAAGGATGACATTAGAGGCAATAAAGTGGTTACAATAACAACTGTTTACTGCAGTTGCCATTTGTCATGCTACCAACGCAATATAAGTCAAAATCGGTTGAACGGACTGTAAAAAAGGTTTGAGTAAAGGTCTAGTCTTATTGTGAACAGGGTATAGGTGGATATCTGCATTCTACAGAAGCTGCGGGCCTGCAACCGCGGCGGATGCGGGTGAAAACCGCATCGTGAGTTCTTAGCGCCAGATCCCTTCTATTGTTGGTGAATGATTTGGGTTAGGTGAGTGGTATAGTTTTAGATCCGCCATACCACCAGGGTATTGTGGGTGGCAAATGACAAAAACTGGTGTTTTATAGAACGCGACTACGCGATCATCCCCTCCGCCCGCTCCCCGACGACGTGACGCTATTATCGCGTGAATTCAATTAGGACACCTATTTGATACCTGTATGTTTGATCGCGGATTGAGTGAGCTTGGAGTGAGTTGTCATCTCCCCCGATGCTAGGGACAATTTTATAGAATACCATTCATCATACCACCACCACCACCCATACCATTCTTTTTTTTCATCAACTATGTTAGGGTCGGCTTCCAGTATTTAACCGGATGCAGGTTAATAATACCAGTGTTTGGCATGGAGCGACTGCCTATCTGACCTCCACAACCCAGTTACTGGGTAACATTAACATAACATGTTACCCAGCAACTGGGTTGTGGAGTCTTGCCACGGAGGTTACTCCGTGGTAATGATGTCAGATTTTCTAGCTTCTGAGTAGGTACATATAACGGCTGTCATAGATCTACGAAGTACCGCAGGGACCAACGGTTTTACATTATTTCCGAGGCACGGAGGGGACTTGGTATGAAATGGATGGTCACCCATCCACCGGCCCACCGCGGCAAGCGAAGCTTAACCTTCACCAATCAATCCGTACGATCCGAACCGGTTTTGCTTAGCCATGCCAGCCTCTTCCCTTCCTAGGTCTTTCTAGATCTTCCTCTCTTTTTACAGAATATAACTACAGCTCTGTATTTCTATCCAATGTTTGAGAGTACTTAACATTCAAGATATTCTGAACATGTTTTCATACATTTAAATTAATTTGTCTGCGGTAAAAGTTTTCTCGAATACAAATGAGTTTTATAACTTGAGCTAACTTTTGAGTTTACTTTAGCCAATGGCTCAACCTGCCATTATGATTTGATTACGAAATTGGAAAGAAAATGGTGGTTAGAAATAAATGTTAGGGAATTTTGGTAATGGAATAAAAGACTGACATCCTAGAGTTGCCAGAGCGGTCATAGCATGGCTGTAATTTTGAGGATATATGTATATACATGAATAATGAGAAGGTATGCATGCTTGCTAGCTTTAAGAGCGCCCATCCCGTCATATTTCCCAAACAAACGCTCGTACGCGATTACGGCGTTATAACAAATTATTTTCCAAATATGTAAAAAAAACTTTACTTTTTTAATAAACAAATTCAGTAAACACGCCCGAAAATCAGTTTATTTTTGTTGTCTGAACTTTGGCCGCTCATAATGCACTCATACATTGAAAAAGTAAAAAACAGCTTCATAGAAACCTTGCACATGTAATGGAGATTCTAATTTACAAACATTTCAACCAAAAACTTGTAAGGCTTTTTTAAAAACTCGTATGTCCTGGAACAAGAATATGTGAAATTTTCGTGCGCCAATTTTCCTGTGATGTTATCGCGTTCTCACTCACTCGTTTGTTTTCGAGCAAAAAAAAATTAAATCACGCTCGCGTTGGAGTTCGTTCAATGGGGATGGGCGCTCTTAATACTGGACCCTTTATCAGATATAGCGTGGCAGTCAATCCCATTTCTTACGAAAGCCAAAATCTTTGATCCCATGTCCCCAAAGTAACTCTTCAATGGTGTATTATATTGTAGGCTTAAGTTTCTTTGAGACTTCCGTACAAATGGAACATTAACAGGCAATTGCGGGTCGTGCCCAAATTCGGCAAGTTTGGGTTTGGGCTCATAAAGTTCATTCTTAATTACGGCAGAACCAATTTAACTTCGTAGTCTCTACTTTTGTACCTTGGAACTGGTTTGGCGCTATAAGAAGAATTAGTAGCAGAAGTTTCAGTGGTGTAATTGATTGGTTGAGACAATCAGGCCCACTTGTGTTAACAACTTAGAGTTAGTTAATACTAGCAACGCGTTAAGGCGCTAACAGGCGATTTTCACAGATTTTAAACTGACAATCACGTCAAAATGCGTAGTGTAAATGATTTGAATAAAATATATGTTAAACTAGAACATTCTTTTAATCGTTTAGTATGTGAATATTTTTGATTAATTTTATTTTAAATAATAATAATAATAATAATAATAATATCTTTATTGGACACAAACGGTGGTTAATAAAAAAGATTTCCCTAACTCCTGCGCTAGTAAAAACTGTGTTGCAGAAGTTAGCGTCCTCCCCATAATTTGTCATTTAATTTATCATGCCCTTAGCAAATTATTACATAATTTTGTAGCACAATTTATAAAGTAAAAGAAAAAAAACTAAAATTAAAATTAAAAACAAATGCGATAAAATAAATACAAAAACATTAAGGTGAAAACTATTTGCTATTACTTATAATTTTTTTTTTTTATTTATTGTATGTATGTGTGAGTGTGTGTGAGTGTATATGTAAGCGTGTGTGAGTGTATGTGTAAGTGTGTGTGTGTGTGTTTGTGTAGGGGTGTGTGTGTGTTTGAGCATGAATTATTTGTAAATGGGCGTCTGCGTTTATGTATGTGTTTGCAATGTTTGTCATTTTGTAACCTCTAAAAGTTTTTCAGTCTCATCATACCTCAACGATTTCAACCAGGTGAGTACTATTTTCTTAAAATTGTTGTTATTTAATTGTCTTGTATTGAATAATGTGTTGTTACATATGTTGTAGATATTTGGGGCATGGTAACTGAAATGCCTTTGTCCAAATGCTGATTTCTGGGGGGTTTATTAAATTGTTTAATTAACTCGTGAAGTTGTCTCTGACGTGGACATAACATTGATAATCAAACAAAATCTACCAGGTATATTCAAACGAAACTTTCACTACCTTACAGTCAATTTTATTATCTATCTTTTAGTTTACGTTTTTTTTAATTAAAGAATACTATCTTTTATTTAATTTTTTCGAGTAAACTTTGAGAGTTTCGCATACGATTCTCTGGCGCCCAACGTGGGGCGCCAATCTGTCGTGAAGCGGCAGATAAATGAAAGAGGATGTTAAGGTATAGAGGAACAAGTATATTTATAATAAACAATGATATAAAAATGTAGAACTGTAGGACAATTGATGAAGAATGAAGGTGTAGGTAGGTGTAGGTAGTATAGCAATGGGTGTAGATGGATTGATGATAGAAGATTCAGGAAGACAGCAGATGCAAACAGGCCAATTAAAAAGGTGAAGGTGGACGTGAAGACGTGGGCGTAGGTCAACCGCGTACCGAGAAGCTCAGGCCGCCGATTTAGGCTTCAATTCGGCGGACCATGCAGGCTCCAAGGTTGCAGGAAGGTTGAAAATTGTAAGCTTCCACACTACATTTCTGTAGGTACCATAGTCCAACCGTTTTCAATAAAGGTGCAATCAGTTATAGTGTATCGTAAAATACCTTTTCCAGGCTCCAGGTCAGCTGCTTAAAAGTATAGTGCGTAGTACCTACATAATTATATATTGATGGTCAGCTGCTTCTGATGCTTGTTTGTTTGTCGACATAATTTACGGCAATTAGATACATTGGTACTTTGAAAACTTCATAGTATAATATGTAAATAACTGATAATATTAAAATGAAATAAGTCCATGTAAAAATACTTTTTTCACCATCAAAAGTCAGGGGAAAAGTCCAGTGCTTTTTCTGATACCAAGTTTACAAGCTTTCTTCTATTTTGAAAATTGGCATTGAAAGTTTTACTCTATGAGTAAAGTGACCAGAATTCATATTAGTGTTTTACGAAAAGGTCGTGAAGGGATTTAAATTTCATAGTGTTTAGAAATAAGGTAGTGTCGTCGAAGATGGCCCGGCTCCTAGGATAGCACACTTTAAAAAAAATACAGTTATGAGTATTCGAAACATTTGAAATTTCGCGGGTTTATGCTATTGGTACTATAGACAATAGTGCAAGTGTGTTTCATTACCGGCGCGTCGCCATTTTGAAGACAGATGGCAGTTTGCTTGTCAAGACGATACACGTTTTATTACCAGCAATATCAAAATCCTTTTGAAAATTAACGAACTTAAAACCAATCTCTTTGCTCTAAAATGTGAAAATTCATATTTAATCTATTTATAAGCGAATTACAGGTGAGTGTTATTATTTTATTTCCTTTTTTTGTATTTTTACGAGATTATACTCAACCCGGGTGTAATTTCCTATCATGGCCCATAATATAATTCCCCTAATGAATGACATCAAAAAAAAAAAAATTTAGAAAAAAAAACTGATTTATTTTTATTTTTGATAAGTTACTTTCAATATTGATCTCGAAATTAAATTTTATTTTATTTAGTGGTTTGTTTTTATTTTATAGTTGATTTTCATTTTGATAGATTTAAGATAGCCCACATTTAAATTTTTGGTTGATTTTTTACCTTTTATGAATAATGTTATGGGAAGTAGGTATGTGTTTTTATTTCGATGTTTTATGTTAAAAGTGTTTTAGAGTTTATAATGCAAATACTTTCATTATTATTTTTCAGGCCATCTTCAGCGACCAGCTTCCCAAGATCAAGTTTCTAAAAAGTATTTACATTTGTGTTAAAATGCCAAAAGCTGTACTACTTTTTCAACCGACTTCAAAAAAGGAGGAGGTTATCAATTCGTCTGTATTTTTTTTTTTTTTTTTTTTATGTTTGTTGCTTGATTTCTCGGGACTGGGTGAACCGATTTTGATGATTCTTTTTTTATTTGGAAGCCAGTGCTTCCCGTGTGGTCCCATTTTAATTTGGTCCAGTTCTGACCATGGCATCCATGAGAAAACAGTATAAGTCTTAAATTTGCATTAAGTATGTGCGCGATTTGTTACGCGATTTCTCAGGCAAACGTAAACCGATTTTGAAAATTCTTTTATTTATAGATACGGTACGCTTCAGGGGTGGTCCCATATAAATTTTATCGAAATTGATTTAGCACTTTTTGAAAAATCAACAAATACCCAAAAATTTTACATAGACGACGTTTTAGTTTCATCAATCTTTGTAGAAGTTAACTTTCAATCTCTTCTTAATAGATTTGAATGAGAAGGAGGTACTAAAAAGCGGAAAATAAAAAGCTTTTTACAAAAAAGACAACCGCCTTCAAAAAGTGAAAAATAACTTTAGCACAGAACACACATTGACTTTAGTTTCGGAAGTCGGTGGCAATACAAAACAACAAACAGAACAAAGCCACTGAATTTCGAAACTAAAGTCAATGTGTGTTCTGTGCTAAAGTTATTTTTCACTTTTTGAAGGCGGTTGTCTTTTTTGTTAGATATCTTGTTTCTCAAATAAATATATTACAACTTCCATTATCTTTTTTCTTTACTTTACCTATCTGCAAGATTTTACGAGGTTTTGAAATTAAGCGGGCCTTCATTGGCGCCCTTATATTATGTTGAATGTAAGAAATATGTTAATAATGTAAACATCACAGCATCTTAATTGTTCAGTAAATTAATGACTTTACTTCGAAAACAATGTTTATTTAGCATAAATATATCAATATCTATCATATGTTCATTGTATATTTGCGTGAGCCGCTGAAGGGGCGCACGTTTACCTGCGTTGGTCCGGCATGATGCCTGACCAAACAATCGATAATCGCACACCCCACGACGATGTATTGATCTAGGAACTACAGGTTTAATAACATTGCTAAGGTCTATACAATTTAGCTTAGTATGCTTAAGGCCGTGTAGTGTCATTACTTGCAGAAGCATTTTTCTCTTCTCGAGTGAGAGTAAATTATACTTTTTTAAATGGTCTTCGTAAGATAGGCGTGGAAGTTGGCATCTGAATTGCAGAGTTCGTAAGAACTTCCGTTGTACTTTTTCTATTGCTATTTTATATTTATTAATGTAACGGATCCCATATTAGACATGCATGCTCAATTTGAGAACGATTAAGTGAACGATACAGATGTAAAAATGTGCGAGGGCACCGAGAGTCGGTAGCTGTTCTGATAACAAAGCCGCATTTTAAATGCTCTAGTTATGATGTTTTCTATATGTAGATCCAAATGTTATTTTACAGTCAAATAGTATTCTTAGGTTTCTAAGGTTGATCACTCTATTTAGTATAGTAGTACCACATAAAGTATAATCATATTTTATTTTAGTCTTGTTTTTAGTAAAGCTGATGATATGGCATTTGGGTAGGTATACTTAAATTTAACTTATTAATTGTACAATATTCAGAGAGTCTCTCTTAAATTCTGAGCAGTCATTAACATTTTTTATGTTTTTAATACAATTTCGAATCGTCTCGTTATAGCACTCTGAAGGACGCTGCTGCCCATCCTCTGGTCAATATCCCTCTGTCGCCTTCTACGACACCCATGGCACAAAATATAAAGATTAAGGACCGCTCCCGCCATCTTCAAAAATAATTACCTAAACTTGCCAGACTCACTAGGGCTGCTACTGTATTGACTCTGTAGGTTTTGTTTGTGACAATATGAAATTTAATTGACACTGGTTGGAAGTCTTTGATTTATAACAAAATTTTCTTGGTCGTCATGAAATGTCAATTACATTATTTATTTATTTTGACAACACGTGACAGACGACACCAAAGTCTGCTTGAAACTGCTTGAGAATGCCTATAAACGTAATGTCAATGTGTACTTACGTGCGAAAAATGGCGGTTTGTTCTGAGTGGTCTCTGCTAGGGCGCGCCGCGGCTCCCCCTTACGTACTTTGTGTCCATTGGTAGAAATAGGGTGGCGCTATTCGCGGACAGCATCACACGGTGTTTAAGTTTTTATTATTTTTGACAAATAAAAAAAAAATGAAACAAAAATGTGAAAGAATCATTAAAATATCTCTAGAAACAACTGTTGGTCTCCGTGACGGAGCTTCAGTGCCCGGGCCGACGCCGGGGTAGCCGACATTTTCCTAGCACGTTGGCGACATTTAAAAATTAAATTTAAAATGAATGACGACTTTTTAATAGAGGCCTGTCCACAGTCCGGTCACATTCCTGACGTGTGTGAACAAAATGTCCCTGACGGGACTCGGATACACGGTGTTAGCACGGCTACGGCCCTGACACGTTCCCGGCACGACCCTGATATGTGTGGATAGAACTCAGTTCTGGCGTTATGCAACCGACAATTCGTAGGTAGCGCATTTTACGTCAGACAGGGATTGCACCCCTTCACAACAGTTCAAGGCAGACTGTGTCAAAGTCAAAGTCAAAGTCAAAGTCAAAGTCAAAGTCTATTTATTTATTTCAATTAGACCATTATATGGCACTTTTGAACGTCAAATGAGAAAAAGAAAAATTGATTGTAGGTGCCCTGAGGAATATTATATAATCTGGGTATCTTCAAGGCACGAGTGAACCGGTTCATCCTAGGCAAGCGTGTTCCAACTTAGGCCGTATTATCACTTAAGATCAGGTGAATTGCGGTCAAACGCAAGCCTATTTAAGAGTAAAAAAAAAGGCTGGGTAAAGCAATAGAATATTTGACTTAGTAGGTAGGTAGTCTGAAAAACGTAGATAGTAAAAAGGTTAAACCTAGAGGAGAAACAAAAGGAAATTAATGGAGTAACTACGCATTTCAAAAGTTCGCAAATTCTTCGTCGTTGTCGCGGGGGCTCACCAACCTTTTTTTTGACAGGTGTCCCTTTTGATCTGGGTGACAAGATAGTATACCTTTGAGAACGTGACAAATCGTTTTTGTGTTATATGTGTGAAAGGAATCCCAAACCTAAGTTGTCACCGTTTCTACTTGCATAGTGTCATAGCGTAAATAATGAAGATATATCCATTTATTAAGTAAAATGAAACAAAAATGTGAAAGAAACGGCGAAAGTATAGTAACCTTTGGTGTGAACATTATTTTCGAGCCGTTTGGGGTTGAAACCCTCGGGTCGTGGGGTCCGAGTGCACATCTTCTTTTTAAGGAAATGTCCAAAAGGTTGGTTGACACTTCCCGTGATCCAAGAGCTGGTTTTTACCTTGGTCAGAGATTAAGCATTGCCATCCAACGTGGCAATGCCGCCAGTCTCTTGGGTACATTTCCAGATGACGGCGATGTGGACGAATTCTATGATGCCTTATTGTGTTAGTTTTCTTTTAGTTTAATATTTTTTTTATTATTCTTGTAAATATTGTTGATAAGTTTGAAATAAAAAAATCAGAATTAGTTCAAACATCTCTAGAAAAAAAAATGTTAGGGGACTGTGCCTGCAAGAATGCGTTTGACGTCACTTGACCTAAACTATACACTATATGCTCGTATTCTCTATTTACTAAATAAAACTTCAATAATTTATTTCTCAATCATTTAATTTGACGGATTGAAAATTTCTACTTAGTACTATACTTTCATGTCTCTTATTGATTTATGGAACAGCGTATCATTCTAAGCATTATAAGTTACGAACAACGTACCTGAACAAAAAATCTTTTTTGAAAAAGAGAACCAACTTCGAAAAAAAAAACGAATGAGAAACTAAAAAGCGATAAATAACTTTAGCACAGAACACACATGACTTTAGTTTCGGAAGTCGGTGGCAATACAAAACAACAAACAGAACAAAGCCAACATTTTTTTATTGAAGGCGGTTCTCTTTTTTCGAAAAAGATTTTTATTACACTTTTTAGTGCCTCCTTATCACCCAAAACCATTACGGAACGGCAACACAGTTAAAACAGAGATTGAAAGTCCCCTAAAGTTGGAAAGATGGAAGAAACGAAACCGTCTGCTTGGTTGTTTTTTTTGAAAAAGCGCTGAATAAATTTCTGTTTATTGTATACTAAAACCTTCTCCGGAATGTAACCAACACTTTTCTGAAAACTGCATCAAAATCGGTTCAGCCAAACGGGAGATAATCGCGGACAAACATACATTCATACATACAAACATACGGGTCGAACTGATAACCTCCTTTTCTTTTTGAAGTCGGTTAAAAAGGCCGTCGGCCCACCGAAGCGACTTCTAAGACTGCTGTTTACTACGGTATTACTACGCCCTACTTGTAAACAAGTGCTATCTGTTTGTGTTTTGTACTCTACTATACAATTGTGTTCGACTCAAAGGAGCCAAACATGTCGCTATAATTCGATTAATTAGGTCAAATTAATTTGCATCTAAAATTTATGTGATCCGAAGACTGGCCTATTTTTTGGCCAAAGAATCAGCATTGCCTTACAATGTGGCGATGCTGCCAGCCTGTTGGGCACGTGTCCCGAGTTTTTGGAAGCCCAATGAGATCCCCCTCTTTTTTTTTAATTGTGCATAATATTACTATGATTTGAATAGGTTTTAAATCAATTATCAAGTCAATGGAGGCCAGTATTTTCTTACTTTTTCATGATGGCCAATATTTGTCTACCCTTTTTAGGGTTCCGTACCTCAAAAGGAAAATAACGGAACCCTTATAGGATCACTTTGTTGTCCGTCTGTCTGTCTTTTTTTTTTGGGACAAGCCCGCCACACTATTCCCTAACCACTGTAACTCCTGTAAACTAGAATCAACAGTGGCGACCACCAGAAAAGCGCCAGAGCAATGAAGCTCGATCCCAGAGAAACGATTCAACTGTCTTGGATCCCGCAACGAAATTAATCAGAAAAGAACAGCGGAGGAGTAAGAAAAACACATTTTCCACTTCCCTCCAAATCAAGCAGGAGACAGAACAGAACTAGGCCAATAGGCACAAAGGGACGTTTACAACTGGGGGAAACCCAGTTGCTAAGCACCACGGAGTTCTAGTTTCCACAAGGTCCGCATAATAAACTGCTCCGGATGTAGCCTGAACACTATCCAACATAATATTGCGTTCTTTCTGCCAAAGAATACACTCCCATAAGATATGATGTGCAGATTGTTCGTATTCACAGTCAGATGTAGAACATTGACACAATGGCGAAGCAACAAGCTTGAAAGAAAATAATTTACTTTTAAAATTGCCATGACCTGTTAGAAATTGGGCAACACCACCGTCTGTCTGTCTGTCTGTCAAGACCCTTTATCTCGGGAACGCGTGGAGGTATCGAGTTAAAATTTAAAAAAATATACTAAAGTCTACGTCGTAAGTCCCTAGATGTTGTAATAAAATCAACCCTGTATGTGAAAAAAGATACGGCCGTTTATGTCGCAAAAAACGCATATATAATATTAAGTAGATTGTATGGATTAGTACAGATGTATGGATTTGTACCTACAAATAGGTACGGAACCCTCGGTGGGCGAGACCGACTCGCACTTGTCCGGTTTTTTTTTTAGATGGTCAATATTTTTCTACCCTTTTTCATGGTGGCCAATATTTTTACACCCGTTTTTATTCCAGCTACGGACGAAAAAGTGGATTTATAAAATGCTCTTAAGTGTAACATATCCTTAGAAAGATCTTATCAAAATCTATTTATAGTCAACACCATGCAGTGAAGTTCGTCACTCAGCCACTCTGCATTATTAAGTTGGCACAGCGTCCATTTATCCCGGAGTGTTGGTAATGGAGTCATTATCTTACGTTGTAAGGTTGGCAACGTGAGACACGACATTAAATATCGTGGATATATTATTATCATTTGTGTTGGGGGGTTATGTTGGTATAGATGTAATATTCATAATGGTATTAAAGTGATTAGTAATCCAATGCATCCCTTGAAAAGGGATAAAAATAGAGGTAATTTGCAACAGATTTGACTCTGGTGAGCACAGATTTGACTGAATACTTTGGATCGAAACTGTGTTAATTTTGAGTTGTAGCACTTTTTAAGTTTACCAAAAACTGCTAATTAGAAAAGATATTTATTAAACGTTGTAAGTACGCAATATTTTATACTCTTCTGAAAGTTTATGAACGAATGAATCCTCCGAAAACCAATTCATAAAGTATAAACTTTTTGGTCAAAAGGCGAAATAAATAAAAAAGAAACAAATTATTCAAACCTAGTATCGACCCGAAGTTTTCTGGGTGTTTATTGCAAAATAGCTCGAGTTTATCCTGTTCTAGAGAATGTATCGAATTAACAATCACACTGTATAATAGATGATCAAACGAACTTACCTATGTGAAGTTCGATCATTATTATACGAAGTGCTTCGTTCGAAGATATATATAACAATGCAGCACTCTCGTCTTACTCGGCAACTAAACGCAATTTTCAGAGCTAAAACTAAACGTAAGTATTAGTGTGCGTTATCTGTGTCCTAAATGGGAATTGTCATTAATTTCAGATTCTTGAAAGGTCATCTCAATTTTACCTAGTGTGGGATGGGTAGGGAACATGTATCTTCGAACGAAGCACTTCGTATAATAATGATCGAACTTCACATAGGTAAGTTCGTTTGATCATCTATTATACTGCGTGCTTTGTTCTCGCTATATATAACAATGCAGATGTTTAGAGAAACAGTAGGTAAACTTGAGATGACCCTGACCCTAATGTCCTTCAAAACAGATGTTTAAAATAATAATAATAATAAACATAGTTTTATAATAAAACATTTTCATTTTTTTCTAATTAAACTTAATTACAGGCAGGCATCATATTAGTAATAATCAATTACCTATTCAGCCTTATTCAGTAAAATAACCATCTTATCATACCATGATTTGTCTTGATAATAAATAATAATGAATGAATGATAGAATAATGATTCTTGATGGCCCAGTGGTTAAGGCAGTTCTCATGCACGAGGTTGCAGGGTCGCAACCGGGCACAAGCAAGTACCAATGTGAGTTTCTCAATTCCACATGTACTTTCTAAGTTTATCTTGGACATCACTGACATTGATGAAGGAAAGACATCCGTGAGTAAACCTGGACTTACAGTAGGTAAATATAAGTTTAAAATCACCAATCTACCTTGAGCAAGCGTGGTAATCACAGCTCGTACCTTCTCTGTATGAGAAGAGGCCTTTGCCCTGCAGTGGGACAACTATAGGCGGGCATTATTTATTAATATTAACAGTTAGTAATTTATCATATTAATAATAAGTATTCAATTAATCAGCCTCATTTGGTATATAACCTCTGGTTTTGACCAACTTACAAAGTCATTTATGAGGTCACGTTTAAAATCACAATACCAGTGACAATAGTGTAAACTAAAATATTTATAAATTTACTATTATTCAGCATTAAGCACAGCATGGGCAACCTTACCTGAATTAGGAATTGGTCCAATCAGCCATCTGTCTGATGATCAATACCGCTGCCTGAGATAATATTTTTAATCCAACTACCAGTAGTAGAAGCCAGTATATTAACAAAACTTCCTCTCGATGTTATATTAGATATTTAACACGTTGACTGTGTGTCAAGTAGGCACAATAATTAAACAATCACAATGACCCACCCCTGGGTCATCGCACAGGGAAAGGGTTAAATAAATTATGACTATTACAAGGTTTGTGCTTATTGTGCTGTGCTTAGTGCAAACAAAATCATTAGTTTCTTTGAAATTTTAGTCCAAACTTAATGTCTTATTGGGAGTTCACTTAGAACACTATTTGGATAACATGTTTTTCGAAATTTTAGTAATGGTGGTTTCAACTTATAGAATCCTTTATAGAGCCTCTTAATACGATCATTCCCCCCCCCAATTTTAGAGCCTGTTATTGGAGATAAAGCTGACTTAAAGAGATTCAGGGTACAATAGACAGCTCCAGAGTCAAATAATTTAGTTAGGAAATATTAGGTCTTTACATATGAAATTGCCGCTCGGTATCAAAAAATTAAAAATAACATTTTTAAAAGAAATTATATATTTAGTCAATCGAAGTATGTACCATTGTTATCGATACACTTTCGCCATTTTATCGGGAGCTCATTGATCCCTTTGGTAAAAAAATCCTGGGAGCGAGAATCGATGAACTGCTTGAAGGCTGTTTAAACTGCCTCATCAGAATTGATTTTTTTTCCTTGTAAAAAGTTGTCCAAATTTCGGAATGTAATCGTAATCGGTAATCGTTTGGGGCAAGATCTGGAGAGTATGGTGGGTGACGCAGAGTTTCCAGTCGCAGCTCCTCTAACTTGGCGACCGTCTGATGTGCAGTATGTGGTCGAGCGTTATCCTGAAGGAGCAATGGGCTAGAGCAATTGACCAATCTCGGTTGTTTAATGGTGAGCTTTTCCATCATTGTTTGCAACTGTTGACAATACATGTCTGCAGTAATCGTTTGGCCTGATCTCATGAAGCTGTAGTGGATGACACCAGCACAGGACCACCAAAAACTAACCAGAATCTTCTTTTTGGTCAGTTTTCGCTTGGGGCAAGGTTTTGCCGGTTTTCCAGGGTTAAGCCATTGTGATGATCGCTTGCGATTATCGTACACGATCCACTTCTCATCACAAGTGACAATACGATTTAAAATTCCCTGATTATTGTGACGATTGAGCAAGGAAGCGCAGCAACCGACGCGTGTTTGTTGGTGTGTTTCAGTCAATTCGTACGGTACCCACTTTTCGAGCTTTTTTACTTTTCCAATTTGACGCAAATGGATAGTGATTGTTTTGTCACTTACTCCAAAGGCTGCTGCTAATTCAGAAGTGGTTTGAGATGGATCCGCTTCAACTATCGCCTTTAATTCTTCATTATTCACTTGAGTATCCGGTCGTCCACGAGGCTCATTTTGTAAATCAAAATTTCCAGAACGGAAACGTTGAAACCAAAAACGCACCGTTCGTTCGTTAGCGGTGCTTGGCCCGTACACGTCGTTAATCCTTCGAGCCGTTTCTGCTGCACTGGTGCCACGGTAGAACTCATATTCGTAAATATCGCGAATTTTTAATTTCTCTGTTGTTGCAATAGCAATTTTCAAGCCCAAACAAATGACGATAAAACAAATGAAACACGAATTTTAAAACAATATTCTTTAGTCTTTATTTTGAAATAATTTTGAATTTGGAATTCCTAATCAAACACAAAATATTTGATTTCAAAGTTGCCAGTATTAAGTATCGGCAATTTCATATGTAAGGACCTAATACATAACAAATGGTATAGATGTAGTGAATGTGTTTATAATATGTTCCTGACAGAAGGTTCACCAAATTTTATGTCACATTATGTTGCTTTACTGTGTTACCTAATGTGAAAGGGGGTGCCAACTGCCCTTTTTGGCCAAGCTTGCCTGATAATAATCCTGCAATCAAAGTTAATTGAAGGTAAGAGGGTGATGGTCCCTCAAAGGAAAATGTTAAAGATATTTTGAGGTTTAAAATATATCAGCTTCAGGCAAGCATAGTATGCATTATAGGATACCAAGTTTGTAAAGGCCAGTGGGACATGACTATGATACCTGTTGCCTTCTCATTTGAAATATTTTTATTTTGATATTAACTGAATGGAGGAAAAGCGTGAAAGAAATTTTCGGTCCAGGACAAATTAGAAGCATCAAAACTGATTGCCTTTGGATTTTCTTTTTTGGTTTCCAGGAGGTATAGGAAATATGTTTAGAATTAGTGTGGGATGAAAATAAATCTATTTCAGGTGCAACCTGTTCAGATACAATTTGTAGAAATGCAATGTTTAATTCCCATTCTATGTCTGAAATGATTTTAAGGGACATTTTTATCAACCTATTTATTTTTACTAGACTTAATGTAGGAGGCAAAGAGTTAACTAAGTCTCTCTTCGCACCACTGCCATTTGAATCTGGCAAAGTTATTTAATTGTGGGTACTGAA
Organism: Charanyca ferruginea; assembly: GCA_947361185.1. Taxonomy (NCBI): domain Eukaryota; kingdom Metazoa; phylum Arthropoda; class Insecta; order Lepidoptera; family Noctuidae; genus Charanyca; species Charanyca ferruginea. Next base: position 59,901,618 of record OX376055.1, read on the forward strand.
TACCACCCATTCTGTTTATATAAGATATTGCTGTATTATTATCTGCAGACAACAGGATGTTAAGGTATTGCTTATAGTTTACAAAATACCTTTAATGCCATAAATATTGCAAGCAATAAATAGTTTGTATGGTGTTTTTCTCATATTTGCTCCAGAAGCCATAGGCTTTTTTTTTCATTCTGTAAACATCACCCCATCCAGTCATGGAAGCCTCAATGACTTAAAGTTTAATAAGAGTCTTTACATGGCTTGCGAGGGGATATAGCTCCCAATTTTAATAAATTGCTAATAGCAGTATGCATGTCAGTATTATCCTCAGCTGATATTACTGAAGGAGGGTGTGGCACCTAATTCTGGTGCGGTTTCGATACAAAGGTATCTTGTGATTAATTAAGTATGGATTTATCTTAGTACATTTTGTTCCATCAAGATTAAGAATGTGTCAGCCTTCCAGCATGACTTACCTCTATGTGCAAGCAGGATCCTCTGAGGCTTTGGATTTGTAGGCAGTGGACTGATAACAGTGGCTATAATATTTCCATGCCTGATTAGAGCATTGGGTTTTCTTGTGTCCGTACCTCGCTGTTGTCCTCGGGTTGTAGCGATGAGAACCTTGTGAGTTTCCTTTAGGTTTTTGATGGACAGGCCACTTTGTTGTCAAGTTTTCAATAATTTGGAACATTTTCTGGAATCAATTGTTCCATAATTTTTTTGTTTTGTCTCTTTAAGAAGACCATTATCGCTCCAAATATGAGCCAAGTCACTGTTTTTAGTGGAATCTAGCTTCTCTAGCATGAGATCGCCTAGTGCTAAAAGTACCACCGAACTTATAGTTGGTGTTATTATAATTATTCCAGGTTCTTTTGGAATCGTATCTGTCATAGGTCCTGGTGACATATATATCTCGTGGTAGGTACCATTGCAATGAAATCGACTTTCTTTCGAATTGTTGTACAATGTGTTGTTAGTAGGTACTGTAATCTGAAAAGCTATACTTACCACTGGAAGATGTGTACAAGTGATAGGTAAAATCTACTTATTGGGGCCTCGCAGGCTTCACATAAGAGTAAAGATATCGTCTGTATATCTCGTATACGACCCGAATCTAGTGATCTCGTGCGTATATCTCGTTTACGATCCGAGTCTAAGGATCTCGTCCGTATATCAAGTATACGACCCGAGTCCAGTGAGCACGTCGATGTATCTCGCACACCACCCGTCTCAACCGGTACAAAGGTTATTAAAACCTTGCGGCTTTAACTGCTATGAAAGTCAGTAGCCGTACCGGTAAAATACCAATCACAAGACATTTTGTTACCTGGAACCTGGAATACTAGAAAGTAGTCGGTATCACTTTTTCTCTATGTAGGTAGGTAGTAATGTAAATATTTTTCTTCATAACGCCTTTTAGGCACACTTGTGATTGAAATATCCACAATTTAACTTTCAAACAATAAAATTTACTCAAATAACTACAGAATACAGTGTTAGTTGCCGCGCAAACGAAAACAATGACAATTCCCATTTAGGACACAGATATCGCACACTAATACTTACGTTTAGTTTTAGCTCTGAAAATTGCGTTTAGTTGCCGAGTAAGACGAGAGTGCTGCATTGTTATATATATCGAGAACGAAGCACGCAGTATAATATTATATAAGCCGCACTGAGCCAACGTGTTGAATTACAACCTATAACCCCCACCCTCCCACAGAGTGAGGCTTGTGTTTCAGCAGTGCCATGGGAAATAATAATAGGAAAAATAAGGATAATAAATTATTAAGATGAACATTAAGATGATTATTCAATGCGGTCTGTACAAACGCAGTCTAGTTATCTTTTAGTCAATAACCATTAGGATATCCATAGAGACGTACCAACGGTTTGCATTTGCACGAGCAACTAGTTTCAAACTTTCAGACTAACTAACGGACTCCTTAACAGTTCAAAAGTACCTGTAAATGGTTTAGTTGAAATATATGCTTTGATTTCATTTATTACAACTTAAGCATGGCGATTACGGCTGAACCCCGTTGGGAGAGACCAATGCCCAGCAGTGGACGTCTAAAGGTTGACATGATGATGATGAAACTTAACCGAATTAAATATAAAAATAATAATTTAAACAAAATAATAATTAAGTAAAGCCGCTAAACTGAAATGGGACTGGGCGGGGCATGTCTGCCGGATGCCGGCTAAGCTGTGGGCCCGCATATCACAAGACTGGAGCCCTGACACAGTCAGGCGGGGTCGCGGTAGACCAAGGAGAAGATGGCGGGACGCCTTGGATGGCTTCCTCGCGAATTGGCGGGATGAGGCACAACATCGAGAGAAATGGAGGGAATGGGGGGAGGCCTTTGCCCAGGAGTGGGACAGCAACGGCTAAATAAAAAAAAAATAAAAAAAAAACAAAATAATAATTTAGTACAATTCTAAGAAAAATGGAGGCGCGAGCTCATAGAGCATCATAAAACTCGTTCACATCTCTGCCAATGACACACGTGCCCGCGGGCTTGCTTTGACTTTGATCCAGACTTATGGTTATAAATAAATAAATAAATTCTTAATTTCACCAAAAAGCCATCACATTTAGTACTTATCAACCTAAGAACATTATACAAGGGTTATTACTTGGTTACAACATAGGGAAGAAAAGTAAAATAATAATAAAACAAAAATTAAATAAAGAAATTAATTTAAAGTGGCCGGTATGATGAGGTGTTAAAATTTAGGGTGTGAGTGTGTGTGTAGTGAGTGAGTGTGTGTGTAGCGAGTTAGTGTGAGGTATGTGCGTGTAGTTATAAGTCATGACAATTTTGTTATAAAAAATTGCAAAGAGTTACAACCAGTGTCAATAAAATTTCATATTGTCACAAATAAAACCTACAGAGTCAATACAGTAGTAGCCCTAGTAGGTCTGGAAAGTTAAGGTAATTATTTTTGAAGATAGCGGGAGCGGTCTTTCTGTAACCTTTATATTTAGTGATCAAATCATGCAACGTTAGCATTGCATACGACTCACTCATTATGCATGTCACACGTGATCCGCGTACAGTCGCGGAAACTGACAGGTGACAGCAGACTGGGATGAGGTTTCAGTTGAAGAGGAGCTGTTATTGCGGTAAGCCAAAATGGAACTGTGATTTTGAACCGTTTAACTGATATTATGGTTTGAAAAGAGTCATGGATACTTTCATAAATAACTTTTGTGAAATGTCGGTTATCAATCAAATTTTTAATTAGTTCTATTCCACTCTCATAATTTGCTATGCCCGACATGGTCCGTACTTTATGTTTTACTAGCATTAGGTTAAAAACTAGTCGGACATTTACAGAGAAAGTCGTGCGATCAAAACCATAATGCGCAGTGCAGTGCGTTGAGACGACTTTTGAAGTTGTGTGAGGTCTACGCGGTGGCTCATGGGCTTAGGTACAACGTTAGTAAGCCCATGCGTTAGTCGGCGCCAAAGGTGACGTGAATGTGCCGCTCATATCACTGGAAAATACACCCTTAAACCGGGTTACAAAGTTTAAGTACCTGGACCACTGGGTCACCGAGAACCTAAGTGATGACTTGGACATAGAGAGGGAGCGCAGAGCGCTGACTGTCCGTGGTGATATGTTGGCCCGCAGATTTGCACGGTGTACGCATGAGGTTAAAATGACCCTCTTTCGAGCCTATTGTCAAACTTTCTACACCTGCAGTCTGTGGGTCAAGTATACGCAGGGGGCATACAGCGCTCTGCGTGTCCAGTACAATAATGCTTTCAGAACGCTTATGGGGCTGCCGTGGTTCAGTAGCGCTTCAGGTATGTTTGCCGATGCGAGGGTGGATGATTTCTACGCAATTATCCGTAAGCGTTGCGCCTCTCTGCGGCACAGAACACGGGGTAGCTCCAACAGTATGCTGAGGGCATTATTTGAGCGGTGGGACTGTCCAATGCTCGGCCGATGGGTGGGACTGCACACACACGTCGCAGCCACATAAGTGGATAGATACAAATTGTGACAAGTAAGGCGAATATTTGCACAAATACGCCATGTGAAGTGGTAGCATAAAAGCCAGTATCAACAGTAGCGACCATAAGAAAAGCGCAAGAAATGAAGCTCATCGAGTCCCGGCGAAATTATTCAACTGTCCCGCGATTAAATTAATCAGAAAAGAACAATTAAAAATCATAATTTCCCCTTTTGCTCCTCATTAAACAGGAGACGGAACAGAGCTAGGCATTGGCCTCCTACTAACAAAGTTTTTTTCACTATGTACTTACAATAAAATTTCCCTCACACATTACAATTTTCTTCGAAAATGGGGTTACCAATTGATGACGCTGTCCGTACCTATTATTTTTTTATAATGAACAAAAGCTTTAAGAACATAAAACATTAGGAAAAAAGCTCAAGTGTTTAATTATCGAAGAGCACAACGTATTCTCGTCTACCAGCGGATTTTTTATAAGGGACAAGCCCGCCATATTATTCCCAAACCACTGCATCTTCTGAAAGCCCTACCTAAATATACACACACACACACACACACATGTACTGTCTTGGATCTCTTCACGAAATTAATCAGAAAAGAACAGCGGAGGAGTAAGAAAAAACATGTTTTCCATATCCCTCCAAATCAAGCAGGAGACAGAACAGAAGTTGGCACAAAGGAGAGTTAATTGGGAGAAGCTCAGTTGCCAAGCACCACGGATTACAATTAACATTATTTAATGGGTCCTAAAATGTAAGTTGTTACATTTAATTCCAATAATAGGTATGACAATAACGCTTGAACACACGGAAATTAGTTCTAGTTTCTACAAGGTCCGCTTAGTAAATATGTAGCTCCGGATGTAATTTGTACACTATCTAACATAATATTGCGTTCATTCTGCCAAAGAATATACTTCCATAAGAACGTTGTCCGTACCTATTGAAGTACATATTATATGAAAAATTCTTACTTTGACGTCATACTACCTGGTAATATTTAGAACCTGTTCAAAATAACAGTTCCAATTACTTGCCACAATACGTCAATATAATACTTTAGCTGTGCAAATATTCGATAGAAAACCACCTGGGCAACGTCGGGTGCTAACTCACCCCAGTGGGACTAAAAGGGTGGGGATATTATATCGTTTGACCCCTTGTGCTATTGCGGTTACGGTGAAGCGTACAATAATTATATTACAGTGAATATCGTACATTTATCTTTGTGTTATTCAAATTGTGACGGTGGGTGTTTTTGGAGACATTATAAGAATTTTCATTGAAGATTAGTAATCATTGGTGGTGGAATACCTTGTCTAGATCATTACCTACTAAGAAAAAAGTTAAAAAAAAAAAAATGGAAACCGCCTTCAAAAACTAAAAAGTGATAAATTACTTTAGCACAGAACACACATGACTTTAGTTTCGGAAGTCGGTGGCAATACAATACATCAAACAGAACAAAGCCATCGACTTCCGAAACTAAAGTCATGTGTGTCTGTTTCCTTTTTTTTGAATGAACTTTTTATTTTTCGCTTTTTAGTGTTGCCTTAACATCCAAATCCATTAAGAAACGGCGACATACTTAAGGGAGATTGTAAGTCCTCCAAAGATTGAAGAAACTAAAACATCGTCTAAGTATTTTTTTTGGGACTATTCCAGAATAAACCCCTTTCGAACAAAAAAATAATTTTGCAAATCCGTCTATATATGACAGAGTTATGCCCAAACATACATTAAAAAAAATATATAAACATTCGAATTGATTAGAAGTCGATTAAAAAGTAAAGTCGAATGCCATTATTTAGTGGTTTACTGTCATTCTCTCTATCTCCGACTGATACTTCCGCCTCTATTCCCCGAAGTCTGTATACAGATCCATGTTTGTATTGTACTATAAATCTAGAAATGAAAAGTATACAGACATTTCGCCAGTTTTTTAAATTCCATTTATTAAGGGGTGAACTTAATTACCAGTTATACTTAACGTCTGCGCGAAGTGACAGTGATGGGTTTAATCGTTTTTGGGGGCGAAATCGCGTGCGTGAAATCACTAAAAACCCAAATACTACACCTAGAAATGACGAGTTAACGACCTGTCACTCTTTACAACTACTTGAATACTCAAACGTAGGGGTGAAAAACCACCCCTTGAAGCTCGATTTCATTCAAAAGGGGGTTGAAATTTGAAAGCGTAATAATGGACTTGGCTACGTGGAACGGGTGAATAAAATTTTATTCATTCATTCAATCGAATCATGAGCTTGTTGCAAGTCTCGTTAGCATATTTTTATTTCATTGTACTTTTTAAATAACATTATTCACATTCGTTAGAATTTTTAACTGTTAAAAGGCCAGTTCACAACAAAGGTTCTTTGTTACAAAAGGTTTTATTGTGAAAAAAAATCACATAAGCGAAAGTTTTGGTAATGGCATAATACAAATAAAAGGTAACATTATTTACTTTTATTTACCGGGGTAACTCTAATAGTCTCCCTTGGTGCGATCTGTGTATGTAGGTCCGTGTCCGTGTAGATCTGTGTATCCTATTGTTGCATCGAAACACATTTTTTTTCAATAAGTCTTTGTGTGTAGGTACCTTTTTGCCTCTATCCTAAAATTAAAAAATAAAGTTATTAAACTAGTACTTTGCCCGCAATTTCGTCCGTGTGAATATTCTTAAGGGCCCCTCATTTTTAGGGTTCCGTACCTCTAAAGGAAAAACGGTACTCTAATAGAATCACTTTGTAGTCCGTCTGTCTGTCTGTCTGTCCGTCTGTCTGTTAAGACCCTTTATCTCGGAAAGGCGTAGAGGTATCGAGTTGAAATTAAAACCATATACTCCATCCATGGTCCATGGTCTCTTAAAGCTGTGAAAAAATAAAACTTCTAAGTTAACGTGAAAAAAGATACGGCCGTTTATGTCGCACAAAATGTACATTTCGACACTCTCAAGGGAATCAAAATTTATAGGGTACCTACTTTCCGTTGACCTAGAACTATGAAATTTCGTCAAAGCATAAATAATTAAAAAAATAAACAAACGAAAATAACATATTCCTAAAAAGTATCTCTTCACGGATCATGTGTAATGAAACAAGCAGTCCTTTACAAAACATTACACTCACACATAATAAAGCTAAGTCGTGCTCGTAACTGCGAGGAAAAGATTAAAGGCACGTCTGAGGAGGAGAGCAAATACGACGCCGTGACTCATATACATTTCATAGAGGTTTTATTATGATTAGCGGAGACTGATAAAGCATTTTGTGGAACCACGTTCTGTATGGCTTACTCGAAAGGGAATGTTTGATAAAGGTTGTGACGCTGATTTAGAAAGAAAATTTAAGTTTATTTTGCATAACACGCTCTATGTACCTATCTATACAGAATGAAATTGAATTCATCAGACCACGAACCTAAACAACTTTCATTACGGAGACAACTCAAACAGCGTGTTCCATACAGAACTGCAATAGGTACTCGGCCAAAACATATGGAACAGCTGTTTTTTTTTAATGTATTTATTTTCATCCTGTATACGAAGATAACTCATTTCTTAACTTGTAATATATTTCCCATACTCTAATAAAGTAGTTTTTGTGCATGGTACCTCGTATCACGCATTTATAAAAATACTGTAATTATGCAAAATATAGTAAGTAAGTATACAATTATTTTAAAGGAGTAAGTATGGAGTTTCTTACCATTCTTTTCCATACGAAACTATCTTTTGGATGGGGTTAGGAGATTATTTTTTTCTCATAATACTATGATGTGTCTTTTATTGGTCTAATTGAGTCTAAATTATATAACTTTGATTTGATTTTTGGTAAAATGATTAAAGAAAAAGAAGATAAAAGAAGAAGATAAGAAAGAAGAAGGAAGAAGAGGAGGAGTTAACTATCATAGCATGCGTTCATATAGGTACAAATTAAAGCATGCAAGATCTTAGAAAAGATATACAGTCCCTACATGTTTTACTTGGCGAAGCGTACAATGTTTTACATAACAAGGCAAAATATATTCTAAGTAAACTAGTCTATAAATTGGATGAGCATATTTTAGTTTAAAAAAAAATCCAAAATCACAAGAAAATCCGGTACCAAATAAGTTTACCAGGATTTATCTGAAGATACAATACAAGGGAGGCAAAAAGTACAAGATCTGTCTGACTCACAACCAATCTTGCGTTATGATGGATAGAAATCAGGATAGGGTTACGAAACTACGTACCTACTTTGAAGGAAATCACGATACCTATATGTTGGTTGGTAACTTGATGGAATGTTGAGATATTTTGGTATTTGCTAGATCTTCGACACGTCCTAAAGGACTAAATTAACGTAACTCATCTTTTGAGACCGTGTGGGTAAAAGTAACAATACACGACAGATCATCATCATAATACAGGTTTCGCTTTGCGGCATGTACCCTATAGCTTCGTACTCTGTTTTTATTTGGTCTTTCATCGTGAAATCGGTTGTCAAAGCGTATTTTAGTAAAACGCCCCAGGCGGCGCTCTGAGCTCATTTTGGACGTGAATTTTGTATGCAATTTGTAGCAACATTTTCATTCGAAAACGATGACTTAAAAGCGCCCATCCCATCATATTTCCCATACAAACGCACGTGCGTGATTACGGCGTTATAACAAATTATTCTCCAAATATTTTTAACACACAGTTGGTTTAAATCTAGGTTTGTATGAAGCCAAAAATAAACTTTTTTTAAGAAACCAATTCAGTAACCACGTCAGAAAATCAGCTCTTTTGCACAGTTTTTATCTGAACTTTGGTCGTTCATAATGCACTCATACATTGAAAAAGTAAAAAAACAGCTTCATAGAAACCTTGCACATGTAATGGAGATTCTAAATTACATACATTATTACTTACTAAAAACTTGTAAGGATTTTTCAAAAACACGTTTTTCCTGGATCAAGTTTTGTGAAATTTCCGCGCGCCAATTTTCCTGCGATGTTATCGCATTCTCACTAACTCGTTTGTTTTTGAGCTTTGCGTTGGTTGAAACAAAACAAATTCAATCACGCTCGCATCGTAGTTCGCTCGATGGGGATGGGCGCTCTTAATGGATATTATGTTTTATTGCTGATGACTTTATCTCTTTTACATACAACAATATTATTTTTCATGTGAATGCAAATCATTTGTCTAATCTTTTCCCAACTATGTTTGGGTCGGCATTCAGTTAAAATGGATGCACCTGAATACCAGTGCATGAATCGTCTGCCTCAGACCTTCACAACCCAGTTACTGGTTACCGTTACCCTTAGCAAGACTGGTTGCCAGACTTATTACAGACCCATACGGACTGTCAAAGACCTACGGGTTAAAATGCTTACGTAGGGGTAAGAAATGGATGGTCACCCATCCACGAATGACCGCGGTAAGCGCAGACAACCATGAAAAATCGCTCCGTACGGCTTTTAATTAGCCATGAGCCCCTCTCACGAACAATACACGACAAATAAAAATAGAAAACACTCTACAATAACGATCGATTAATCTTCTAACACAATAAAAAGCTTCCACAAAAAATCTGAAAATTAATTAAACGTGTAGCTATTAAAAATCACAACAATACCACATATTCAAACAAACCGTAGACGCCATATTATATTTTGACGTCACAGGCCGCCACCCGCCATTGTGTTCACGACACTTGATGATCGCTCGCTCAATGAATTTTGTGGCATTCCCGAAAAATTAAAAGATCGTTGAATTAATTTTGGGATGCTTTTACATTAATATGTGGCATGAATTCGTCGCAAAATGTAACTGTCATTAGCATTACCTTCATTTTGCATTGTTTTCAAAACTTAGCTTTCGAAATCAATGCTAAATTAACTACATCTATGTACTGCTACTTTACTGAGTAAAGTTAATTATTGAGTAAAAAACGTTTGCGTTCATCATTTTGCTAACAAAATTTCGACGCGTACGTTTCCAACTATCTATTTAGGTAGGGGCTTGTACCAAAACCAAAAGAAAATGTATTTTTTGCATAACTATACACTTATACAGGCTAACGAAATATGAAAAAAAACAGCATTAAGTACCATAGATTTCCAACGCGTCATAGTGCATTTTTGTTACATCTGATAATTATATTTCATATTTTAGAGTCAGAATCAGAAGCAAAATGCTTTATTTGTAAACATAAGACAACTTACAACAGAGTGTGAAATATTACAGGTAGGTAGATCTTCTATGTTTTGCCCAGAGGAATAAATTATTTTAGTATATTTAATTAACATTGTCAATTTTTTATGTTTACAGAGTTGGTTCCATAAACATTGACTGTTATGAAATATGGGTAGTAATTTAAAAGTCATCCTACTAAAGATATAATACAGGATGATATAAGTACATTTAAATAAGCAGTGTGACTGACGTCATCCTATTAAGTTCAGCTGTCAATAATTGTCACTGACATCGAAAGCCGGTATTGTATTCGACAACGTTGGTTCAATAAATTGGCTCGACTGCATGTTAAGGCTAAAAGCTACGTACTCACATACGGTTTTACTCGATCGAGCAAACATGTTGAGGAAAAATCATGGCACGGGTTTTTGTCCATACATTCTGCATTTGTGACGTTTTTGACGATGAAAGAAGAAAGAAAGAAAGAAAGAAAGAAAGAAAGAAAGAAAGAAAGAAAGAAAGAAAGAAAGAAAGAAAGAAAGAAAGAAAGAAAGAAAGAAAGAAAGAAAGAAAGAAAGAAAGAAAGAAAATCCATTTATTCACACGGAAGTGACGCACTTACTGTTAACACAACAATTAAATTAAAAAATAAAAAAATAAACAAAAATACAAATATATCCCTAGTCAGAACCACGCGTCACCACCGCGCGAAACGGCCAACGCTCAGCATAAATGCCTTGGCCCACGCAGCAGGGCACGAACCACGGCGCTGGTTTTCAGCGTTGGCCGGCAAGATGACTATGTTTAGTATTCACCGAACCGTTCGAGCCAAAAGATGTCTGTTCTATAAATGAGACAGGGGCTCTGCATTTAGAAAGTTGAATGCAGTCGTATATGACAAATAAAAAATAAGAACTTTTCTAAAAAAAAACACTTGATTTTGTCCTGAAAACTCGATTATCAATTTTTAGTTGCTTAAAATTCCATAAATAGTAAGTTGGCAAATAACTAACCAGAAGTGACGTCATAAGTATAAATTGATGAGATGAGATGTTGTACGGACATCTATGGCGTTTTGACAGTGCTCATAAAAAGTAGGTACCTATGTCAATTGAATGATGGTCTGTGTCATGAAGACACTGAGGAGAACACCTTCACGATGAGGACTCGAATAACACATACATACGCTCGAATCAATCGCTCTGGCGATCGCCAATCCGCCTGCCAAGCGTGGCGATTATGGCAAAACCCCCCCTTGGGGAGGCCTCTGTCCAGCAGTGGACGTCTTTCGGCTGAAATGATGACGTTCAAATCAAGCTCGAGAATTACATTTATTTAATTCCATCGAGTTGACTCGTTGCGAGCCTTCGTTTCACAATACCGAATGTGAGTACAGAGCTTTAAATCATGATTAAATTCACTACTGTTTTCTTAGGGAAATCGATATTCAACCATGTAGATTTAACTATAAGAACGTAGGGAAAATGGTAACCTGGTATCTAGACCCTTTGCGCGGCGCCACACCACTTTTATGTATGTCGGCCCTTAGAGTTAGTCTTGTTAGGTACGTGTAGGTACGTGGCTATTGAAAAATGAGACTGTTTTTGACCATCATCGGATGAGCGGTTCTGTTTTTGGAATTGCACAATTTAATTCCCCCATCCCTGTTCTATCATTGGACGAGCAGAGATACGGTGAAGCATCATCTGTAATTATTGTAGTTCCATGGTCTCGAACCAAGCGCTTTGCTTCCACATTTATTGTGGAAACTGCCAGACTGTGGAAATCACTGCCCGCCTCTCTGTTCCCCGATAATTTTAATTTGGGTATCTTAAGGTACGAGTGAACCGGTTCATCCTAGGCAATCGTGCACTACCTTAGTCTGCATCATCACTTAAGATCTGGTGAGTTTAGTATATACAAAACAAATCAACTGAATACTTCCTAAAGGGAGCATGTCTATAATGGAATGTTCTATCGAATGGAAAATCATTTGGTCCAAGAAGACGACTTTCAAAGCATCTAGTCCCTTAATATCATTTATCATTTCCCAAAACATCTCTTTGTAATTAATAACTCCGCGGTTTTCAGCCTTTATAGATAACTCACAGGGTGAATGTACCAATTATCGGTACAGCCATTGTTTAAATTATTTTCAGCGTACAATTATACAAAGCGTTTTCTGTATACAAAGAGGATTGAGATTGTATAAACAGGCTTAGTTATTTTGAATCGAAAGTAGCCAGACGCCAATGTTTTGTAACGAGTTGTAGCAGTAATGTTTATGATGTTATTAATTGAAGTTTATTTTCGAACAATGAAGGTAAATAAACAAATGTTGGATGCGAAAATAAATAATATTTCCAGTTAGTGTTGTTAAGATAATTAGTGAGGGTAAGCAGAGGTTGTAATGGAGTTGTGGCCATTTTGTGTTATGTTGGTATACTCCAATATATACTGCATGCTTGCAACTTCGTAATAAAGCAGTCGTTACTAGATCTCTGCCTTTTATTGACGTTGACATAACATTGGCGCAGTCGGTATAGAAAATTCGGTATTTTCAGTTGAATTTGGTTTATCATCATGCCGATTGGAAAAATTGAGTCATTTAACATCGAAGACCAAAATTGGGAAAGCTATATTCGTCGAGTAAACCAATTTATATTGTTAAATGGTATAGATGATAACCTAAAAGTTGCCACACTTTTGACATTAGTAGGTTCGGAGTGCTATAATCTAATTTGTGACTTGTGTTCACCTGTGGAACCGGAAAAAAAGAAGTTCGAAGAATTAGTTTCAATCGTCAAAAATCATTTGGAACCGGAGAGATCTGAAATAGCAGAGCGACACATTTTTCGGCAGCGGACGCAACAGCAGGGAGAAAGTATTCGTGTTTACCTACATGGTCTAAAACACTTGGCTAAAACCTGCAACTTCGGTAGTTCTTTGGAAGAAAACCTTCGCGATCAGTTCGTGTCGGGTTTATATAGCGAAGAGATGCGGTCAAGATTGTTTGCCGAAAAGAGTATAAACTACAAAAGGGCTGTGGAGTTGGCCACGGCGCTCGAGGCAGCTGAGCGGCATGCAAGTACAGCATCCGCATCGGGCAGCGCGGGCGCGGCCGGCGACGGCGGCTTGCACCGGGTCGGCAGCGGCGGAGCGCGCGCGCGAGCCGGCGCGGCTACTGTGCCTACGACGACACAGCGACGACTTTGTGCGCGTTGCGGTAAGACCGGCCACGTAGCCGGCAAGTGTCGTTTTAAAAATTATACATGCGATGCGTGCGGCCAGAAGGGCCATTTGAAAGTAATGTGCCAAGGTAAAAGTGAATTTATGAGTCCAAAGGAAAACAAAGGTCAGTACTTTTTAAATGATTCGGACTCGGATGACGACTGTAATTTTTTTAACTTGGTTACAAGTAATGACGGTAACGGACCGTATTATGCGAATTTAGTAGTACAAAAGGTGCCGTGTAAATTTGAAATTGATACGGGTAGTAAAATATCAGCTATTTCGAAAAATTTTTATGATAAATATTTTAAACATGTGCCCATTCAATCCAAGTTGTTATGTCTGAGGTCTTACACGGGTGACGTTATCGAGACCCTCGGTTATATTGTGGTAATGGTTGTTTGTGGTTCCAAGTCTGCGATGCTTAAGTTATTTATTATTGAAAACGGCGGCCCACCTTTAATGGGTCGTACGTGGATTAAACAATTAAAAATAGGAATCATTGAATGTCACAATATTAACGAATCGGACTCGGTAGCAAACATTTTGAGAGACGAATTCCCTGAAGTGTTTGCAGAAGGGTTAGGCACATTCAAGTCACCTGTATCGCTGCACCTCAAGGATGAAACCCCCGTGTTTGTGAAGGCGCGGCCGCTGCCACTGGCACTGCGCCCGCGAGTCGAAAGCGAACTCAAACGGTTAGAACAAGAAGGAGTTATTTATAAAGTCGAAAGATCAGAATACGGCACGCCTATTGTCCCGGTTATTAAGTCGAATGGCTCAATCAGAATATGTGGAGATTATAAAATAACGCTTAATCCGATTCTTAAAGATTTCCATTATCCTTTACCGCGGATTGAAGAACTCTTTGCGACCTTGGGGGGCGGTGAGCAGTACACAAAACTTGATTTATCAAATGCATTCCAACAATGTTTATTAGATAAGAAATCACAACCGCTGACAGCAATTACCACTCATGTCGGGACGTTCATTTACAAAAGAGTACCTTTTGGGATTAAATGTATTCCTGAAAACTTTCAAAAAATAATGGAGGAAACATTGAGTGGCTTGCCTTCAACGGCTGTATTTGCAGATGATATATGTGTAACGGGAAAGGATAAGGCTACCCATTTAGCAAATTTGAGGGCAGTGTTAGAAAGATTAAAACAAAATGGATTAAGAATCAATTTCAGCAAATGTCATTTTTTTAAGGATTGTGTAACTTATTTAGGTTATAATATTGATAAGGCTGGCTTGCACACGGATTCCAACAAAATTGAAGCCATTAAGGCTGCCCCATCGCCCACAAATGTAACTCAATTAAAGAGTTTCATGGGCCTCGTTAATTTTTACGCTAAATTTTGTTCAAATATAAGTGATATAATGAGACCGTTATACAACTTACTACAAAAAAATGTTAAATGGCAATGGAATGATGAGTGTGAGGTTGCTTTTTGTAGAATGAAAAAAGTATTGAGCAGCGCACCAGTGTTAGCACACTACGATCCTACTTTGCCGTTGGTGTTATCAGTGGACAGCAGCGCATACGGGTTGGGCGCCGTGCTGTCACAGCAGTACGCAGACGGCAGTGAGCGGCCCGTGTGTTGCGCGTCGCGAACACTTAACGCCGCTGAACAAAACTACTCGCAGTTGGACAAGGAGGCACTAGCAATTGTGTACGGTGTGCGTAAGCATCACCAGTATTTATACGGGAGACCGTTTATTTTACGCAGTGATCATCGTCCATTGAGTTATATCTTTGGGACAAATAAAGGTATACCTGTGACAGCCGCAAGTAGACTACAGCGATACGCAGTCCAGTTGTCTGCTTATAATTTCAAAATAGAATTTATTAAATCAGTACAAAACTGTCATGCCGATGCGCTTTCTCGTCTTCCGTTGAATTCTACAAGAAGCAGAATCAAATGTGAGGACAGAAACTGTAGTTACCTTAATTTTGTGCAGGACAATTTTCCACTTAGTTTTAAAGACATTAAAATTGAGACGGCAAAAGATTCTTTATTGAGTAAAATATACGGTTACGTAATGTTCGGGTGGCCAAAAACTAGCAATATTGAAAATGAAAAAGCGTATTTTAATCGTAAGGACAGTATTTGTGTGGATCAAGGTTGCTTGATTTGGGGTTACCGGGTAATCATTCCGAAATCTTTACGATTGACAATTTTGAAAGAAGTTCATGACGGTCACCCAGACATAGTAAAAATGAAGCAAGAATTTAAAAAATATTTAGACGTAAACGGTATTCGACATACCTTAGTTGCGCCATATCACCCTTCGAGCAATGGGGCGGCTGAAAATGCTGTGAAACTGGTAAAGAGGGCATTAAAAAAGGCCCAAGTCGAAAAGGAAAATGTTAATACGGCACTCAGTAAATTTCTTTTCTCGTATAGAAACACTGAACATAGTACCACTGGTCGCGAGCCTGCAATGCTTATGTACGGGCGACGGTTGCGTGGTCGACTGGACCTGCTACGGCCCGACACGCGTGACGTGGTGCGACAGCGGCAGGAGGCTAGTGAACGGCGACGGGACACCGCTCTACGGGTAGCCGAGCCACAGGATCCCGTGCTACTACGGGACTATTCTAAAAACGGGGGAAAATGGACTGAAGGTACGGTGGTACGTCGAGAAAGTCCAGTCTCTTAAACGGTGAAATCACAAGATGGTCGTGTTCACAAGAGACACATTGATCAAATCTTAACAACTATGCATCGAAAGTCTAGATTTGCATTATCGAAGTTGCAAGCGGAAGCATCAGATCAAGCTGACGCAGGGCAAACGGCGACGCCTGACATTGATCAAGATGATCAAGTTCAACTGGCAGAGGAATCGCCTCCCTCGAGAACTCTATCTGAAAGATTTGACGATCCATTGACAACAGCGAGGAATCATGTCTATAGAAAGGCTGCTTTACGCTGCATTGATAAATTAAAAAGGTTGTAATGATATTGTTTATTAAAATACATCACACTCATCATTGCACAGTTACTAAACTAGCTACTGTATGAATAACCATGATTATTGCATTTAAGTATCTATGTTTCGTTTACACATTGTTGTATTCACATTTTAGTTTGTTTGTTGAAATACAAAATGTAGTTATGTCTTTCGTTTGTGTGTATGTTTAAGTTAGACTATTTTAAATATAGGGGGGAAGTGTTATGTTGGTATACTCCAATATATACTGCATGCTTGCAACTTCGTAATAAAGCAGTCGTTACTAGATCTCTGCCTTTTATTGACGTTGACATAACATTTTGTATCACTAAATAAGTAATTCAATTAAAGATATATTGTTATTCTAACCAAAAAGTGTATGTAGTGCATGCAGTGCTCTTCTATAAGTGATGGGGTACTTAGACTTAAGTTTGAATGTACCATTTTACATGTTATAGTGTACTCACTGTTGAAGAGCCAAAAAAAAAAAAAAAATAAAAAAAAAATAAAAAAAAAAAAAAAAAAAAAAAAAAATACTCGCAAAAGTAAAAAATAAAACTGGCCAAGTGCGAGTCGGACTAGCACAGGAAGGGTTCCGTAGCACGTACCAATATTTAACAGTAAGACCTAAAACCTGAAACAAAAATGTTTTTTTTTAAAACAAGCTTTTGAAAGAGAATCCCCTTTTTATTATATGTACTTATTTATTTATTTAGTATAGAGAGTAAGGTGAAGATAGAGCCCTATAACAGACAGACAGACAGGCAGTAGAATCTTGGTAATAACAAAGGATGATAACGGGACCCCGTTGAATTTTGTTTCTATTTTGTTTTGGTTTCGGTATTCCGTACCCAAACCAAAACCAAAAATCGCGATCTTAAAAATATATCATGAAGAAATTCCAAACTCATCATTTCAACCGAAAGACGTCCACTGCTGGAAATAGGCCTCCACAATTACATAGGCTTATTTAAACATTGCAAGGTATTACCAGTTCAAGCGCGTGCTGAGTATCTGTTCCTCATTGAACAGTTTGATAACAGAGACATTCAGATTCCTGTTAATTATGACGTGAATACGCGACAAGCCAAATTAAAGTTATTTCAAGTGCCACGTAAAAATAACTTTTATGGTAGGCGTACCGCTTCGTTCACTATACCCAATCTACTTAATCAAATACCTGTTGACATTAGAGATTCACTAAACATTAAAAACATAAAGTATAAGCTAAAAAATCATTACATTAACTTGATTAAAACTTAATTGATAATTAGCGCGTTGATCTAATCTCAGGCATGCTAAGACAGACCCCAGAGGTCTAATTGTGTGCCTTGTTTTAATGTATGGAAAAACTTTGTACTTAATATTAAATAAAATAAAATAATAATAATCGCAGTATGGTTGTTACAAAGGCACAGAGAACGCTGCTACCCATTCTCTGGAAAGTCCCTTAGTCGCCTCTTACGACACCCACGCCAAGATATGGGATGGTGCTATTCTTTACGCCCGACACCACACGGACGAATTCAAAACTATCTTAAATAAAAAAATATCGTTAGTAGAAAACAGAAACAGAATTTCACATATACCTTTATTTTTGTTGTGTCTGGTGTACCAGTTAAAACCACAAACGCCATGATAACGTTAATAAAATAACCTTTGCAGCTTTTGCAGGAGTTTAAAAATATAACGTGAACTGGGAAAAGTTTTGCTTTAAGAATACTTGGAAAAGTGCACTGAAACCAACTGAAAGCCAGCCTTTAGTTGAGAAAATAATTCACTGAGGCGTTCATAAAGATCTTTTTCTCGAAGATTAGCAAATTCACTGAGGCGTTCAAATAAATCCTCCTTCTAAAAGATTTGCAAGAGTTTAATAAGATCAAGGAAGATACTAGCTTTGAAAATCTATACTAATATTATAAAGAGTTTGTTTGTTTGTTTGGTTGAACGAGCTAATCTCAGGATCTACTAATTCGAATTGAAAAAATATTTTTGCACTGGATAGTCCATTTATCGAGGAAGGCTATAGGCCCATGCGAAGAAGGGCTGGGTTTCAATTCGGATCAGTAGATCCCGAGATTAGCGCGTTTAACCAAACAAAAAACAAACTCTTCAGCTTTATAATATTTTATTATTATTATTTATGTACTTATTATTCATATTTTGTTACTATATATTATGTACTTTCTAAGTATATCCTGGACATCACTCACATTGGTGAATGAAAACGTTGTGTTGAAACCTGGACTTATAAAGTCTTAGGCGACAGAGGGATATTGACCAGAGGATAGGCAGCAGCGTCTTTCTGAGTACCATAACACCTACTGCGATCGCCAACATGCATCGGCCAAGCATGGTGATTACGGCTGAACCCCCCTTGGGGGAGGCCTGGGCCTGAGTGAGCGTCTAAAGGTTAAAATAATGAGTAGAGGTCTTAGCTCTGTATTGGGACAATAATAGGCAGATATTATTATTATAAAACAACCTTGGGTCTATAATTAATTGAAACAAAACACATGTGCTAATGCAAAATTAAACCATCCACAAAATATTGAGAATGTCACCAATAATATCGTTACTAGCACCGATATTGGGTAGAATGATCTTCGTAATCCGAATTTTATGCCTTTTATGAGCCTATTCGGTACCCAATAAAATTCGAAGTAACAAACGAATATTATACGCTATAACTGGTTGAAAATGTTCCTTTGTACAATTTAGTGTTTGCGCAGTTTTTAGTTCATCATCATCGGCCGAAAGACGTTCACTGTTGAACAAAGGCCTCCCCCATAGAAGGCCATAATACACGGAAACATGCCGCTTGCATCCACCGGTTACCCGCGACCTTGACGATGTCGTCGGCCCATCTGGTGGGAGACCTACCAATGTTGCGTGTTTCGGTTCATAGACACTCCATTCCACTCCACTTCATAACCTTTCTTCCCCATCGGTTACCGGTTCTTCGAGCGATGTGGCCTGCCGTTTGGCACTTTAACTTGCATATTGAGAGAGCTATGTCGGCGACCGTAGCCCTACGGCGATTTTCCTGGTTCCGGATTTTATCGCGCTAAGAAACTCTGAGCATAGCTTTTTTTAGTTACTATGCTTAAATTGGAACGTTGCCCGGAAAATGGCGCTAGTTACATAATTTTATTATTATCGCCATGGAAATTAGCAGTGATTTGTTACCGGAACTGCCCGGTATTTTTAAATAGTCGCTCGGAATGGAGGGGCAATGCAATTCTGCTTTATTTGTAGTCGTTAATGCTGTTAATGAAGACTGTTTTATTAGTCTGGAATTGTGATATAGCGCTAAGGGAGTTGAATAACTACCTTGGGCACAGTGTTGTTAATTGGTAAATAAGAACGCTATTATGTATTCAATGACTATGAATGGATGACTTTAAAAGCCTATGTATGTAAGTATCTATCTGCCAGCAAACGAGTCGAAAACAATTGGGATAGATTATAAATGTAACTTAAAAAAAAAACCTTTTAACCAACTTCAAAAAAGGTCTGTTTTACTCGTATGTGTAAATGTGTTGGTATATTCGTGATTTTCTTAAAAACTGCCGATCCGCTTTTGATAGGGTTTTCATTTTTTGATTCCATATTTTTCTGGGAAGGTTTTTATGCATAAATCTTTGTTCTAAATTATAAGACACCAGAATTATAGACTAAAACACAGGAGTAAGCCAGTGAAAGTTACATAAATCAGTGATATGCTTGATAAAAAAATCCTTTGATTTTTTAGTGTTCAAAGACATTTATTAAACATCTACACCAAATAAAAAAATAAAACAAAACAACATGGACCACATTCAAAGTCAAAGCCTACCAATTTTTGTATCGCGCAACTCGTGCCCTCACCTCATAGAACAAAGGAGTTTGGTTTGAAGCCGCGCTGTCAGAGACAATAGAACCACGGTAATGATGGCGGCTTTAACCTATGTAGCTAGGTGGATGAAATATTAGTTTTTTTTTCCAGGGTTTCTAAGAGATGAATATTTTTTTACTGGCAATTCTACGTAAGTATCATAAAAGAACGGGAAGTATTGAGCTTGCTTGTTAAGTAAGTTTTCAGTATTCAAAATCAAAACACGCCTTCAAAAACTAAATTTAAAAAAATAAGCTTAATTTCGCAAGGGTTGTTTTGTTTGTTGTTTTGTATTGCCACCGACTACCGAAATTAAAGTTATTAATTACCTTTTAGTTTTTAAAGGAGTAAATTTTGCAAAAAAAAAAAATTTTTTTTTTGCTTTTTAGTGCCTAATCATTCTAATTAATTAAGAAACAGTAGTACCAAACAAATTGAGTCATCCTCTAATTTTGCACCCTTAGAGGTCTCCACCTCTGTTTTCATAAAATATTTAATATGGGACCAACTTTGAGGTGATAATTCTTTTTTGTAATGGACACACAACAAATAATATTATGTATTTAAAAAAATATCGAAATCGAACTACACTGTAAAAAGTTATACGTGGATAATATACAAAAAAATACTTGTCTTTTGAGTTGATTAATAACGACCTATTTACAAAATTTGAGCATTAAGAACCACCATATCACCACAACTTTAATGAAAGTCATTTTAGTAAAAAGACGTGTTCATACGTAAAAATATTGAAGCTAAAATGAACTAAATCATATACCATATAATTTCACGAATATTTTCTAAGTATATAAAATAGTTTCAATGTTTCACATCTGCCTAGCGCCCCATGACAACTCAATTTATTCTCCGACGTTCTTTATTATTCTTATTTCCCGACGTCTCCAGCGTTTTCTCTGTCTGGGGAAAATAGACACAGTTGACAAGCCTTATTTTTATTTCAACGTAATATTAATAACAAGGTAACTCAGATAGAAACGCAGCGAAGCGCTATTGTAGTCTGCAGTCTGTTCCAGGAAATGTACTGCAGTGTTTTTTATATTTATTTTATTTATTTATTTGTTTCAGACATACTTCCAGTCCATATTTTTTTTGTCCATACATAAAAATTATCAACTATTTTTAATTCTAAAATTTTTGGACAGATATAAACACAAAATAACATTGCGATTAATTAAATTTACATAATAAACACCTCATAAAAAAAGAAATGTTAGAATTGATAGAAAGTTATAGAATCGGTAAATATAATGGCAGAGTAGTATCTACTATATTTCATACATAGTTGTGACTATATAGCTTTTACCCGCGACTTCGTCCCGGTGAATATTGGTTATCGCGAATGCAGGCGAAGTCGCGGATAAAAAAGTAGCCTATGTCCTTCCCCAAGGTTCAAGCTATTTTCACACCAATTTTGATCAAAATCGGTTCAGCCGTTTTAGCGTGAAAGTGTAACAGAGTGACTTTCGCATTTATAATATTAGTATGGATGGAAGTATGGGTAAGAAAAATTAGTAAAATATTGGTCAAATTAATTAGTATATTAGTATTAGTATACTACCTGACCCGACAGACGGTGTCTGTCTCACCAATGTTGTTCTCACCATTTAAACCTTCCCTGGACTTGCACAAATATTTCAAGACCAAAATTAGCGAAATCGGTCCAGTCATTCTCGAGTTTTAGCGAGACTAACGAACAACGATTAATTTTTATTATATAGATTATTATTAGTATATTAGTGTTACTATAATAAGTATATTAGTATTAGTATGCAAGTATGGATTAACATAATAACTTGTCGATGAACTCAATTCGTCAAATCCATTCGGATAATTCGATTTAGTTTATGATGACATGACTGTTGTACGTTCGTTTAAATTTTACCGATTCAAGTAAATCAATCGGGTAATGAATCATTCCAATTAATTTGAGGAGTGAAGGTGAATGGTAATCGTCGGTAGTGTTTGTGTTGTGAGTTATTAATGAGTTTCGTTTGAGTGAATGCCAGTAACAAGTCTGTTTACCCTATTTCGACAGAGAGCGGGAAAACTTCGAGGAGTATTTATAAGTTTTTAGTAGTTATTGGTAAAACTTTGAAAAATGTGAAGCTTTTGAGACTGGTCTAGTTTTAAGCGACCTATAGGGTTAGGTATCCAGAGGGTTCAAAAGTAGCCCTTTAGTGGTAGGAAACCATGACTCACAATCGGACGGTTTTTACAATACTTTGCGGTTTTTCTTAACGATTATCTTAACGATTTCTTAACGATATATGAATAATGTGACGACACGGTTGGCGCAGTGGCTGAGCGATCGACTGCTGCGCAGCGTGTTGCGGGTTCGATTCCCGCCCAGGGTAAACATTTGTGTGATGAGCACTTGTTTGCCTTGTGTCTGGGTGTTGTTTATCTATATATGTATGTATTTACAAAAAAAAAAATGTATTTGTGTATGTATATCAGCTGTCTGACACCCATAGTACAGGGTCTCCCTAGTTTGGGGTCAGATGGCCGTGTGTGAAAATGTCCCCAAATATTATTATTATTACCTATATAATGTATAGAAAAATAAGTCGTTATATAAGTGTTTAGTGTTTTCTTTTAACTCAGCTACGAAGATGAATGATATAACTGCTCAAATATTGTACGATTTTTATCTCTGAGTTGAATCCAGACGAATGATAACCCGGTTAGTGATGAATCATAGTTCGTCTATAAATATTTATGAATAAAAAGGTACCAATCGGGCGGCACAAATGCCGTGTATGAAAAGGGCAGAGGACGGTGGATATTCGAAATAATCGGGATAAATAATTAATAACGACGTTGTCGTTCACACTTTATTTTTATTTCTTTTTTATTTCCCCTTTCTGACCGTGGCATTACTTTGAGCCTTATCAGAATATCAGCGCTGTGACGTTTTTTTAATGTTACAGCACTATGCTGAGATAGGAGCCTTTTGGTCTCGTACAGAAACAGTTTTCGTTTTCTTTTTTAATGTTATTTTTGTGTGTGTTTTTGTCTCCTGGGGGGCGAATAAATACTTTTTCTTTCTTTCTTTTTTCTAATAATGATAAATAAACATCTTTTGATAGCTTCGCGTCATGCACGTGAAAGGGAGACAGCTACGATATCTATGGAGACAGAGAGAGATGGAATGCCGTGGTGGTTTTAGCCGGTAAGAGTCCGGCAAGGTGGAAGACCATAGGATATCCACCCGGCATCAAAAAAAAGAAGAGGAGATCGTGGCTAACCAAATGCCGTACAGATCGATCAGTCAAAGGTTAAGCTGCGCTAGCCGCGGTCGGTCTGTGAATGGGTGACCATCCCTTTCATACTGAGTTCCCCCCGTGCCTCGGAAAGCAAGGGTAGTCAGAAGCCAGAAAGTCTGACAACCAGTCTTACCAAGAGGTATCGTGTTACTCAGTAACTGGGATGTGGAGATCCGATAATAATAATAAAAACCATTAATTTTCAGATAAACCCATACATAAATACATTTTTTTGTTCCGGTGTGGAATATCCTCTTGGATGCCGCTCTGGGGTAGGCGGAGAGGTCTGTCAGTCTCTTACTGACTTTTTCAGTCAGTAAGAGATTGAAAATCCAACTTAACAAAGGAATGGTTTGATAAACACCCAAAACGGCACATAATAATAATCTTCTCTATAATAAAAATTAATCGTTGTTCGTTCGCTAAAACTCGAGAACGGCTGGACCGATTTGGCTAATTTTGGTCTTGAAATATTTGTGAAAGTCCAGGGAAAGTTTATACGGAAATTGAAAAATCGATTGATAGGACAACGTCTGTCGGGTCATCTAGTATTCTATAAAAACACGACAATAGGGCATTCAGTGGTAAGCGGAAAAGACACAAAAAAGAAATTGTTGCAGCTTCAACAAAACGATTTCGACATTAAGTCATTCTTGTTTATATCTCAATCTCAAACCTTTCATGTATGTTCCTTCATTTTCTTACTGGGAAAAGATCAATAGCAATGTTGCTGTCTGGAATCATGGTTGAAAATGATTGAGCAACTGACTGATTGGTAGTCATCATAAATAGTGCGAATGAGATCTAGGTACTGATGGGATGGAAGCATCATGATTTCAGTTCAATATCAATGTTAAATATGTATCTATTATTGACATAAACTTTCAGAATTAAAAATCGTAAATTATGGCGAAAACCGCATAATAATAATAATAAATTTTATTGTCAGGCAACTGAGGCCAATAGAAAAAATACACAAATAATCTTAACCTTATCCTTTATCTTCTTATAAAAATCCTCTGTAGACTTGTGGACTTTTGTGTCTCGGAAAGCTCGAAAGTTTGACAACCAGTCTTACCAAGGGTATCATGTTACCCAGTAACTGAGTTGTGGAGGTCCTATAGGATAGACAGATGATGTGAACTTTTCAGAACTAAGTAGACAAAATCACATGAAAAGTAAGTCTTTTTTTTTATATGTGGGTACATTTTCACACACGGCCATCTGACCCCAAACTAGGGAGACCCTGTACTATGGGTGTCAGACACTGATATACATACACAAATACGTTTTTTTTAATGTAAATATATACATTATATAGATAAACCACACCCAGACACTAGGCAAACACAAGTGCTCATCACACCAATGTTTACCCTGGGCGGGAATCGAACCCTCAACACGCTGCGCAGCAGTCGATCGCTCAGCCACTGCGCCAACCGTGTCGTCAACTCGACTCTGGTTCATAATATTTAGTATATTTTTCCTGAGACCGCTATTTTTGTCAGTGGAGTTTCTTGCTCGTTCTTCTCCATAGAGACCTACCCTACGTTTTGGAACGAGCGACTAGCTTCAACTTTCTGACTAACTGACCGACTCCTTGACAATTCTAAAGTGCCTGTAAATGGTTTAATTGAAATACTCGTAAGTGCTTTGACTTCGACTATACTTATCTTTTACCAGCAGACCCGACAGATGTTGTCCTGTTCCTACCTACCTACTTACCTGCCTATTAAATATATATAAAAATCTTCTGTGCGTGTGTATGCGCGTATAATATGTGGGGACATTTTCACACACGGCCATCTGACCCCAAACTAGGGAGACCCTGTACCCCTGTGTCAGACAGCTGATATACATACACAAATAGTTTGTTTTTTGTAAATACATACATTATATCGGTTGACTGGTAATTAGTGTACGATACTTAAACACGTGATTGTGTTCATGATAAAAAACAACTTTTCCAAAGAAAATATGTTTTTTGTACTGGTTCACTTTAGGTCACAGACGTGCGCGCGCGTGAATTTCATACGGCTGTTGTGTTATTGTGATAAAAGTGAACCATTACAAAAAAAACATTTTTTCTTCGGGAAAGTTGTTTGTTATCATGAACACAATCACGTGTATCGTACACTAATTACCAGTCACCCTATATAGATAAACGTAGTATGAAAGTGAACTCCTCCTAAACGGCTAGCGTACAGTTTTTCATACTTGTGTGCAGACTGCAAACTATGTAAACAGTATGAAAAACTGCGTCAGCTATGTGACCTAAGCTAAACTAACTTAGCTAAGCTCTTGGTCTGCAACCGGCATTATATTCTCCAACTAATTAAAACTTCGATTAATATCTCAGTAGTTTTAATTGCTTTAACATTTTCATGCACTAAAACTGTTCCCGTAGATTCAATCTAGGCCTTTAATTTCCTCTGAACCATACTCGCGCGTACGTTTCCGTTGGATGACGTATCCAGGTCAAGTCTGATGGTACAGACGAAATGGGTTCGATTTGAAGTAATGATTTTCTATTCAAGCAACTGAGATTTATGGTTTGTTCGAGGTGACTAAATTGAATGTGTATTTGTTTAGTTGTTCTATTTGGTAAACAACGTTAACGTTTAGAAAATAAACTACATTTTGCTGACGACTTCATTAGCGTGAATTTTTGCAATGGTTTCCAATTTGTTTTTTAACCGACTTCAAAAAGGAGGAGGTTCTCAATTCGGTTGTTTTTTTTTTATGTATGTACATCGATTACTCTGAGATTTATGATCCGATTTACGTGATTCTTCTTTAGTTTGATGCGAAATAGTTGCCATTTGGTCCCATCAAAATTTAACATTATTTAGCCTAGTAGTTTTAATTTTATGAACATTTTTTTATTTTTTATATATTTATTTTTATGTTTGACCACGCATAACTTTTTTCAGTGTAGTCCGATTTCGATGATTCTTTTTTTAATTGATAGTGTATATCTCAAATTTGGTCCCATATAAATTTCAAGAAAATATTCCACCTAAGGGTTGAAAATTAAGGTTTAATAGATTTTTTTTGGTGTCACCGTTTCGTAATTAATTTTTATGATGAGAAGTAGGCACTAAAAAGCGATAAAAAAAATGTAACAAAAAATACAACCGCCTTCAAAAATTAAAAAATAACTTTAAATTCGCAAGTCGGTGCCAATACAAAACGCACGCAAACCCAAAGCTGCCGACTTGCGAATTGAAAGTTATTTTTTACTTTTTGAAGGCGGTTGTCTTTTTTGTTAAAATTTTTTGTTAGTAAAATAAAGCCAATACCACTCCGGGATAACGTCGCTTCCTAATATGATAAACGGACAAACGGTTCAAACAAAAAAACCGGACAACCTCCGATAGGTTCGTACAAATAATGATAAGAATGCTTGGAAACATGCTGGTCTAGCTCCATAGGACGATCGAAAGTCTAGGCAAATCGAACCGATTGCTAATTTAAAATACCTAATTTCATACTTAGTATAAATATGTACATATATATATTTGACTCTTTCTTATACACTGCTCAGGCTCACATACTGATTCATTGTTTGTTAATAGAAGGAGTGGTCGTCTACTGTTTCAACATTTGTAATAATATGTGAACACTGTGTATCTATGTACATATAACTTAGTCTGTCATTCCTTAATCTGTGATACTTTGTACACACTTTCAAATACCTAGTGTGTTTATGCAAGGTACTGTGGCACCTGGGCTACACTTGTACCGTGTACGAACTATCGTGAGTCTAAGCTACGTTGAATAAAAGATATGATCGACTTGTAGAAGACTGTATTAATCAGATTTAGCGAGAGGAACTTTATCAGACCGCGGCTCTGAGCTTAGCCGGGACTAACCCTGACATCACATGTCATAGTATAAAAACTATCCTCCTACATTATTCAAATATATTTCCAGAAGGTTCTAACCATAGACTAAATAGTTATGGCTTCATTACATAAAGCCTCTCTGCTGGTCAAGTCTCTACAGTACATCGTATTCACGTATAATTATATAATTCCTGTAAATGCAAATATTGTTAACATCGTTTTTAAAAGAGTAAGTATGGAGTTTCTTGCCCATTCTTCTCCATACAAAACTACCTTTTGGAATGGGCACGTAGAATAAATTTTTTTATTTTTCTCATTTGACGTTCAAAAGTGCCTTATAATGGTCTAATTGAAATAAATTATTTGACTTTGATTTTGAATGTATAGTTGACAGAGTTCCAGGTCAACGAAAAATATAGTGTCAAAATAATGTATTTGGCGGCATGAACGGCCCTGTAGTTTCTTTTGCGCTATCTTAGAAGTTTGATTATTTTACGGCTACCTGAGTATATGATTTTAATTTTAACTCGATACCTCCACGCATTTCCGAGACAAAGGGTCTTGACAGACAGATCATTTAAGGGTTCCGTTTTTTCCTTTTGAGGTACGGAACCCTAAACAAACAATCAAACAGACACACGACACGACACGGCACGGTTGGCGCAGTGGCTGAGCGATCGACTGCTGCGCAGCGTGTTGCGGGTTCGATTCCCGCCCAGGGTAAACATTTGTGTGATGAGCACTTGTGTTTGCCTTGTGTCTGGGTGTTGTTAATCTATATATGTATGTATTTACAAAAAAAAATGTGTATTTGTGTATGTATATCAGCTGTCTGACACCCATAGTACAGGGTCTCCCTAGTTTGGGGTCAGATGGCCGTGTGTGAAAATGTCCCCACATATTATTATTATATTATTAAACAGTTAAACACTTCAGCTCTATAGCATTATAATAGATGTATTTAATTCATTCCGCATGTGTTTCTTACAAATATAAATACGTTCTAACTTGTTTGTGATTGATGTGAAAACTTGTATTTTGGTAAGTACATGTTTTGTTTACCAAATAAGATATGTTAGGAAAAATACAGTGTAATGTTTTGGAAGATAAAAAATGGATATGTGTTGGATTGCGTAATGTGCAAGGTGAGTTACAACATTCCAATGTTAATATGTAGGTAAGTATGTTCTACTGTTACCGTAATAAATTATTTTATGGTGGGTTTCTAGGTTATGTGTTTATTTGAAGTTATCAGAAATCTTTGCCCGTGGTGTGTCCGAGTTCGTGGGAAAATTCGGAAGTCGGGCAGCAGCGACCAGCATCCCTAAGACGCCTGCCAATGGGGATTATGACTAGCCCCCCCCCTTCCCTCCCTTCGGGGAGGCTTTTGTCCAACAGTGGACGTAAACCTTAATCTTTTCATTATGTCGCAGTTCTTAGGTATTTAAAAGCCACTTAATTCCAAATCTTCCTTCATACTTTTACGGGCTTAGGTAAACATTTTTCTACTTAATGTTAATAATTTTTTAATCGCGCGTAGAGGTGTTTTATGTCAGATACATTGAATGGACCACCTTGGAAGACGACTTAAATACGATTTGTTTAACTACTGTGGTAAACAAGTTTATTATTTATCTACACACTCAGATTATGAAACAAAAGGCAGATAGACCGCGCGGAACACTGAGAGTGAAGCCAAAAAAGCAAATATAAATTTAAAAGCGAATACTTACAATCTAGTGATTGTATTCGCTTTTGAATTTGTATTTGTATTTTTAATTGTTTTTTATAACGATGCGACGTTTCGCGCTATACTGACTCGTGTTAGTACAGCACGAAGCGCGTTGTAGGTATTCGTTGTTGAATTTGTATTTGCTTTTTTGGCTTCACTTTCAGTGTTCCGTGCAGTCTATCTGCCTTTTGTTTCATAATTATTCTGAGCCTAAAATAAGGGGCTCACTGTAAAAATCGATCGGTCAAGGTTAAGTTACGTTTGCGGTTACTCCGTAGATGGGTGACCAATGAACATTCATTTCAGTTCGAGACAAAAGTCAAGTCTTTGTGCAAAAATAGTCTTTGGACCCGACTGCCTTTCGTAGATTTTTGATAGTCGTTATGTGTAGTTAGAAGCCAGAAAGTCTGTTATCGTGTTACCCAGCAACTGGGTTGTAGAGGTCAAATGGCAGTCGCTCTATGTAAAACACTGGTATTCAGCTGCGTCCAGTTAGACTGGGAGCCAACGTCTACATAGTTGGCAAAAGACTACGCAGATGATGTTCTTCTTAGCATGTCGATAGCAAACACGAAAGTGTTTCATGTGTGTGTATATGTGCGTGTAAATGTGCGAGTGTGTATGTATGAGTTGTGTTTTTTCTTGTCAGATTCCTTGTTTGGGCCAGAAATCAGCCACGGCAACACCATCCGGTGACGCAGTCATTAGGTCCGCACATGAGCAGGTGACAGGGCATGCGGCGCAAGAAGGACCATGGTCTGCGGGGAGACGCCACACAGGCACTGAAGATTAATGATAACAGTAATATAATAAGTTTATTTATTTTCTCTCACAATGGTTTCGTAACACTTAACAATTTTGCACAATATGAATTCACATTGTGAGAGCTGGTGCCTGAGGTAGGTTTTAGAAAAAACCTGTATTTGTCACCAGGCCCCAATTAGTGGCATCATAAATAAGCGGGCAGGTAACATGTTTCTCTACTAAACAATGTAATACAAAAATAAATTAAATGAAAATAAATGAGTAGAAAGAAATTAAATAACACAACAAAAGAAAAGGTGGCAGTGGTAGGTGAGTGTGAGGGGAAGTGGTAGTTAATGCGAATGTAAATGTGAGAGTGAATGTGAGTGGTGGCATGTGTGTGTGTGTGTGTGTGTGTGTATGGTGGTGAATATGTACGTAGTTATTTGAGTACAAATATTATGTAGATTTGGGGAGGATTGGCATCATCTAAGAACCCCCACCTTTGAAGATTCTCTTTGCTGCGGCCAACCTGGGTGCGGACTTGAGGAGGCGGTTCAGAGTTTTCCATATCGGCCACGGCAACGCATGCCCAGATGAGAGGGTCTCCTAAGGCTCCGTGAAATTTTCTGGGGGATTACACTTATCGCG
Organism: Charanyca ferruginea; assembly: GCA_947361185.1. Lineage (NCBI taxonomy): Eukaryota > Metazoa > Arthropoda > Insecta > Lepidoptera > Noctuidae > Charanyca > Charanyca ferruginea. Next base: position 59,932,096 of record OX376055.1, read on the forward strand.
CCAAAGATCGCATCTCTCTGAAGTGTTGCCATCAGATGGACTTACGCGCCTTAGAAAACTTCTCCGGCTTTTTAGTCTCTGAGGCACAGAGCAATAATTATGAATTAGATGGCGAGGGTCGTTTTCTAGTTTCGCCCTTTCTAAAGGGCAGATGTCGTTAATGAATGTTCTTCAAACATATATATCAGCAGGTTGTCTGCCATTCACACACATTGTTCACATTAATGTGAATATTTTTCTGTGACGTGTTGTAATAAGTTGATCTTTTAAATTAAAACTAGAAGCTACTACGACTTTGTTGGTCAAGGTTTCTAGGTCAGACATATACTCGTATTTGGGTGAAGTGTACGGTTATAAATTTTATGTATCGAAGCACTCGCACCAAGTGCTACTTCTAATGACGCTTCAATATTAATTTAGATACCGGTATGGCTGGCATTCAAATAGAGAGGAATATATTTAGCAATGGGTATTATAATGGTTTCCTTTTTAATGCGATGACTGATGGCCCTGTGTTTCAACTCGCCCTCGTCCGTCTCATAACCGGAGTTGTGGAATTGCAACATGGAATAAAAAATACAAGTGGATGTGCCTATTCAACTATCCCGCTCGTGTCACAATTATGCGGAAAATGTGTAAAATAATAACAACCTTCTTCAGTTTTATATGAACAATGCATTCAATTTTGACGTAAAGCTTATTTGTTGTTCATACAAAATTGAGACTTATTACAACTGAAGACGGTTAAATTGTTATTATTTTACACCTTTTCCGCATAATTGTGACACGCACGGGAAAGCTAGGTGGGCAATTCCACTTGTTTTGTTTATTCCGTGGTTAGCAACCAGGTACAAGCAAGTAGGTATGAATGTGACTTAATTTCAAATGTGTTTTCACATAAGTACCTACATTTGAAAAAAAGCGTTTTACAAAAAAGACAACCGCCTTCAAAAACTAAAAAGTGAAAATCAATTTGTGTTTTAAGCTTTTTATTTTCCGCTTTTTAGTACCTCCTTCTCATACAAATCTATTAAGAAACTAAAACAGAGATTGAAAGCTAACTACTCCAAAGATTAGAGAAACTAAAACGTCACCTACGTAAAATGTTTTGGGTATTTATTGATTTTTCAAAAAGTGCTGAATCAATTTCGATAAATTATAAATTTAAAAACTTATATGGGACCCCTGAGGCATACCCTATCCATAAAACTTGAGAGGTGTCAAGGGACACCCGGATGGAACGAAGTTCCTTTCGATTAATTAGTGAAGGAATTGTAATAAAATTTTATTTTTTTTAAGTTATAATAATATTTTTTTTATTATTAACAAATATAATGTTATATAAACTTAATCAGTAGGCTCAATTTTCGTAATAATTGGCTTGTGGTAACTGAAGTAGGAAACATATGTTTGGGATTCTATTTTATTTAAATGTCTTGAAAAAACTGCATCAATGGTAGTATTATATTTTGTTGTTGATTCTGCTGGATTATTGTTAATTCTTAAATCAAATTCTTCCTCTAGAAACTGTAGCAATGGTTTTGATTTTTCATTACTGAAGTTGATGTTAAAATCACCGGCTAAAATGAGTGGAACTTTATCTAAATTTTTGTTGTATCTGCTAAGCGTTCGAGATACATCTTTAGAATACTCTAGCAGTGCTCGATGAATGAACTCCTGAATATCTATTAATTTGTTATTTGGTGAGACATATATGACTTTTTTGTGTACGAGTTTTTTGTGAAAGGTGAGAACTCGAAGTAACGTTTCAGTGCATATGTGTGTGTAAGCCTTATCGACGCTCGGCTAAACATGCGAACGGTAGCCATTGAAAAATCCATTCATCGATCAGACAGCATGATCCATAAGCCACGCCCACTCCACTCTCGCCCTCCGCTAGCCGCACGGTCCGCGCGCGCGCGCTCTTTCTCCTTTTTTTCTACTTTTCTTCTAGTATTGTCCCGCGTTTCGCTGTATTAGGTCACGCACGCGCAACCTAATTACGTAACAAACAAAAATGAGTCGGCAATACGTGTACTCGAATGTGGAGTATGTAGCAATGGTGCATTTTTATGGGATGGCGAGATTTAACCTGGAAGAGGCTAGACGTTTGTACGCTTAGCCGGAACACCTGAACTCACTGCGCGCACGTGGAATCGCTAACCCACAAGTTCCCTTCACCTCCACCATCCTGGCTGCAACCCAGCGCCTCATAGATCATGGGCAGTTTCAAGTCCCTACACACGCGCAGGGCCGCGGTAGGCAGCCATACACGACGGAATTGGAGGAAGACATACTGGAATTCTTCGGACGCGATCCACGTCGAAGTACCACAATGGCGGCCAGGCGATTCAATGTTAGCCAATATTATGTATGGAAAACATTGAATACGAATGGATTACATCCATACCATTTTCGTCGAGCGCACGCTATTTACGAAGGTGATGGGCCAAGAAGAATCGCATTATGCCAATGGTTGCTTGAAAACGTCACTGCCAACATACTGTGGACGGATGAATCCCTATTTACGCGAGTGGGTCTGTATAATGTTCACAACGAACATTATTGGTCGCTTATAAACCCACACCTCATTCGCGAAGGTAACCATCAAATCAGATTCAGCGTGAATGTTTGGGCAGGCATTATCAATGACCAAATAATGGGGCCTATTTTTTATTGAAGGTCATCTGACAGGCGGTTCTTATCTGGAGATGCTGCAAAATACCATACCGGAGTTGTTAGAGGATGTGCCTCTGGCATACTTACGCGGCATGTTCTATCAGCATGATGGATGTCCCGCTCATTATGCTACTTCAGTGCGTGCGCATTTAAATAGTGAGTTTGGTGAGCGGTGGATAGATCGTGGTGGCCCAGTGCCTTGGCCCGCAAGGAGCCCTGACTTGACACCGCTTGATTTTTATTTGTGGACCGAGATTAAAAGGCTCGTTTATACCCAGGAGTATTATACTACTCGAGATGACTTAAGAAGTGCGATAGTAAACGCTTTTAATATTGTGAAAAGTGGCAGAGACACATTAATAAAATTAAAAGACAATTTAATTAAACGTGCCCGTATATGTATCGAGCGAAATGGACTCCATATTGAGCAGTTGCTTCGATACAGGGAAGTGTAAATTTTATACCTAATAGGTAAGTTTTTTAATTAAGCCAAAGTTGATTAAAACTGTGTTTGTGAATAGCTCTAATTTATTTAAATAGGTTACCTATAGCACCTATAGGTACCTACGCCTGCCTGCCTTTCTTTTTCTAGCAAAAGAGTATCTACTCACTTACCTACTTAAAACTACTTACAAATAATTCGCCAATGATAAAAGTAAGTAGGTACCACTAGCTACCTACGCGACACACCCACCCACGGGCTTAATTTAAACCAAAACATTTTAATCAAATCAATAAAAATATTACCGTCGCTAGTAAAACCTAGAGAAAAGTACTCTGTGACCTAGAGCGATAAGGTGCAGTGGTTACCTACTGACGACCGCGACCGATAGAAAGCTCATGATTACCAAACCCAAACTTTCAATAGGTACCTACTAAACAAAACATAGAAGTAGGTACAGTAACTACCTACCTACCTAACCTACGTATTCTATGACTGAATTATCGACTTAAAATTTACACTCGTTTTTACAACCCACACAGTATCACAGTGAAAGGTGGACTTATCTCGTAGGTTTATGCAATGATAATTCCGATGTCATTGAGGCGCCACTATTTGAGCGAATAAACTTATCGCCGTAGGTACCTAGTTCAAAGAGTTCGCCGCGCCGCCTTTAAAATACATAAACACATTCTACGAAAAGCGAATTCGGACTTTATTTTGTAAACGTAAACGGTTAAAAATTGAAATTTTACCAAACTAGGTATGATAAAATTATTCTGAGAAACGTATAGGCTGGTGCCCGACCGGACAATAGAAGCTATGTGCAACCGAATTTCACGGTTAATGTGTAAAAATAAGGTTTTAATTCGCTCCAATATTTTCATAGAAAAGCCGCCATTCAACTAATAATGAACTCTATTTTGCGACGCCGCACAGCTTACAATAGCTTACTATAGCAAAAAGTGTCGTGACAACTTTTCGTAAGATTTTTTTCCGTCTAGCCCCCTTTCACAACGCGCGATAAGGAACTTCGTTCCAAAAAAAAAAGAATTTTCAATATCGGTTAACATGTGCCGAAGAAATCGCGTAACAAATCGCGCATTTATACTTAATGCAAATTTAAGACTTATATGGTTTTCTCATGGATTCCTTTGTCAGAACTGGACCAAATTGAAATGGGACCACACGGCAAGCACCAGCTTTCAAATAAAAAAAGAATCATCAAACTCGGTTCACCCAGTTCAAAGTTCTCAGGTAACAAACATTAAATAAAAATACAGACGAATTGATAACCTCCTCCTTTTTTGAAGTCGGTTGATTAGACATCATTGACGTCGATGAAGAAAAACATCGTGAAGAAACATGGACTTATAATTAATATGTCTGATATCGCCAATCTGCAAATCAAATCAAATCCGGTGATAGTAAAGACCCCAACAATTATAGGCCTGTGTCGATTCTGCCAGTTCTCAGTAATGTGTTTGAAAAGTTAATGCTCAATCAAATGTTGCGTCACTTTAATACAAATTCCATCTTTCATGAACAACAGTATGGTTTCACCAAAGGGCGTTGTACAACTGACGCCGGTGTCACCCTGATAAAGAACATTTTTAGCGCCTGGGAGGAATCACAAGATGCTATTGAAATCTTTTGCGACCTCTCAAAGGCGTTCGATTGCGTTGACCATGAGACACTTTTGCTGAAACTGGAGCAATAAGGGGTTAGTAAAACATCTCTTGATTTACTAAGGTCATACCTGAAGGATAGACGGGTAAAAGTACAGGTTATCGGCGTGAACTCATTGGGGTCTGAAACGACTATGGGCGTTCCTCAAGGTTCAATATTGGGTCCATTTCTGTTCTTAGTTTATATAAATTATTTACCCCAATTGTTTCAAAATCAACCAAAAATGGTGTTATTTGCCGATGACACATCATTGATTTTTAAAATAGACAGACGGTCACAAAATCTAGACGACGTAAATGACGCTATTCTTCAGGTTCAAAATTGGTTTACGGTAAACAATATGGTACTCAATGAAAAAAAAACCAAATGTATTCGATTCATTGTTAGGATACCAAATGTTAGGATTGGCAAATGTGACATCATACTTAATGGAGAGAAACTGTAATTTACTAGTCAAACGGTTTTCCTAGGAATCACGCTAGACGAGAAATTACAATTGGGACCTCATATAACATCTATTGCGGGGCGACTAGGCTCCGCGGCTTATGCTGTTAGAAAGATAAGACAGTTGACAGATGTAGAAACTGCGCGTTTGGTCTATTATGGCTACTTTTACAGCATTATGTCGTATGGTATTTTACTGTGGGGTCGGGCTGCTGACATTGAATCCGTTTTTATTTTACAAAAAAGAGCTGTCAGAGCCATTTATAATCTACGTCGCCGCGAATCTCTTGGGGAACTATTTAAAAATATTAATTTAATGACAGTGCCTTGCCAATATATTTATGAAAATATTATGTATGTAAGAAAAAACTTACATATGTTTAATAAAGTAAGTGATAGACATGACTTTAATACTAGAAACAAGGACAAAATAGCTCAACCATATTTTAGATTGTCTAAAGTCCATACATCTTTTATGGGGTACTGTGTTAAGTGCTACAACAAAATTCCTAGTGATATATTACAGCTAAGTGAAACAAAATTTAAATCATATATTAAAAGTACACTCTGTAAAAAAGGTTATTATAATTTCGAGGACTATATTCAAGATAAGAATGCTTGGAAACATGCTGGTCTAGCTCCATAGGACGATCGACAGTCTAGACAAAATCGAACCGATTGCTAATTTAAAATACCTAATTTCATACTTAGTATAAATATGTACATATATATATTTGACTCTTTTTTATACACTGCTCAGGCTCACATACTGATTCATTGTTTGTTAAAATATAAGGAGTGGTCGTCTACTGTTTCAACATTTGTATTAATATGTGAACACTGTGTATCTATGTACATATAACTTAGTCTGTCATTCCTTAATCTGTGATACTTTGTACACACTTTCAAATACCTAGTGTTTTTATGCAAGGTACATCGTATTCACGTATAATTATATAATTCCTGTAAATGCAAATATTGTTAGCATCGTTTTTAAAAGAGTAAGTATGGAGTTTCTTGCCCATTCTTCTCCATACAAAACTACGTTTTGGAATGGGCGCCTAGAATCAATTATTTTTTTTCTCATTTGACGTTCAAAAGTGCCTTATAATGGTGTAATTGAAATAAATGATTTGACTTTGACTTTGACTTTGCCTTGCTCTAGGCACGCACACACACATACAGAGAAGACACGCGTTAATGAGTTTATGACAAGAAGTTTTGGTTTTGCAGTAGTTTAATAATAGGCTGGTATTATTTTAATTTCACCGGTAAAAACGTAGCTATCGCACGAAAGAATTGCCAAAAATAATTTAATTTCTTTGTCAAATGAGAGATATTTGACCAGGCAACGATTTAATCAATTTCTTACCACATTTTTATAACTAATTTTTCATTGATTGGGTTTGATTCTTTCACATTTTGACAAAACCAAACCCAAATTTATGAAATATTAGCTGACCTGAGAGACGTTGTCCTAACCAGCCAGCATATATTTTTTCGTTAAAATGTAAGTTTAGACCTTCCCTGGACTTTCACAAACATTTCAAGACCAAATTAGCCAAATCGGTAAAGGCGTTCTCGAGTTTTAGCGAGAATAACGAACAACGATTCATTTTTATTACATAGAAGATATTTTATGTAATATTTATTTAATTTTATAAAAATGTGCGAGAAATTGATTACATCGTTGCCTGGTTTCTCGGAAAATAATACAAGAATATCGTATGAAAAAAGTAAAATTTTATGCAAGTTCACAGTCACATTACACTCAAACAACACGTTACCATTATAACTTCCAATAATATCTGGGTCAATCGACAGTCCAAACAACACACTTAGATAGTAATACGTGACTTTCATGAACTTTCGATGCCACGACAATATTTTTCGATAATCGACAAGTAACATCATCACTGTCCCCTCCGAGAGGTGGATGATAACAATATTCGATTCTCCCCATTCCCCACGAACTGGATAAAGGCTCGAATACACTAGGGGACAAACGGAGCGACATGTTTCGGATCATGTTGCTCGACAACTGCGTAAAGGCTTGAATACACTAGGGGACAAACGGTGCGACATGTTGCGGAACATGTAGTGGTACATTTTGCAGGCCACACTCTAGTCAGACTACACTTACGACGCGGGAGCAAGTAAAATGTTGCGGAACTTGTTGCGGGGACTCTTTACAACGATGCAACAACCCCGCCATCCCCTTCGTGGTTATTTTTTATGAACCATTTAGCCCGTATAGCCTATAGCCCATAGGGCACCCTGACTAACTATTAAGCAACTTTAAAGTGAAATATCTGACTAAATTAACATTGGTAAAAGTACTAGGTCTTATGCAAGTTATGGTTTAAACCATAGATACCTATAAGCTTTTTTGATTTCTATGGTTTAAACGTTCACTTGTCAAACATTCAGGGCCTCAAGTCTGCTATTACAATAGTGTCAGAATGGTCTATCATTGATTTCATAATTGTTGATTTTGACAAGTTTGGTAATCTACTAATATAATGGCGTCATTATGACTTCCTAATGGTCAACCATTGACACGCCATTGAATGAAATGATATAGAATGGTAATCTCGTACAAAATGACAACTGAATGACTCACTTAGGCGGTAATCTGCTAAAATTTTGACAGTTCTTTAGATCAGTGACCTACCATTAGAACGTCATTTTGCAGTCATTGCTTCTAATTCGACCGGCCAATGATCGACCATTATGAACTTTTAGCAAAATGGCAATGGGATCGTGTTGGCATGACGAAATTATAAAAATAGCAGATTTGGCCCCCTGTTTGCGTTACAATTATTTGTAAAAAGTTAATTTGCTAAGTAATAATTTGGCAAATGAAATTATGCGGAAAATTGGGAAGTGATAATTTGACATTCTTTTTAATGACAGCGGCACGTAGATTGAGTGTTGCGCGCCATGTTACGGGACAAAATGTCCCCTTGTGTATCCGAGGCTTAAGTTTTGAAGTAGTTGTGGAAGTACGTAATAGATATTTTATTGTATTTGTTTACAAGTCTCTGTCTACAAGACTGGACGGCTCAAGATTATTTGCTATAGATTATTTGTTGTCTAGTAGGTACGTAGGGTATAGGACAAGATCTAGTTTTGGATGTTGGTAGATGTAATAAGAAAGTTAAGAGGTGTTTGTTTGTTTCTCTAGTAGGTACTTTTTGAGACATCAAGTGGGTAGAACCGATATCGAAGTCAAAGGAAGGTAACTAGGCATACCTCTTATGACCAAATCTGGGCTTTCGAATAACTGGAATACTTAGTAGAAAAATTTGGATTAGAGAGGCCAGCATCCAAATATCATGTTTTAAAGACTGATAACAATATACACTAAATTAAATAATACACAAATATTGTACACATTATTTTTTTTATTTTTTAAAAGAGTAAATATGGAGTTTCTTTACCATTCTTTTCAAGAATTAGTTTCCAGAATATCTAGATATTCGAATGTCTTACATAAGAATTAGTATCAAAAGCAAAATTCTTGTTAGATCGACGTTCATGCGGTTTTCTACATCAATTTAATGTTCAATGCTTTTCGTTACAGTAAAATTGATGATGGCAATCATTAATAACGTATCAATCAACTGCTTTATAACGTCTTAATTCTATTTAAGATGCCACTGAAGTGATCGATTCGATACTTATGCGCTACTACACTACGTACTTATACTTCTGGAGATATTTAAAACCTCAGATTATGAAACAAAAGGCAGATATACTATGCGGAACACTGAGAGTGAAGCCACCAAAGCAAATACAAATTAAAAAATGAATACCTATTGCTTTTGTGACAATTATAAATATTTAATGACGACACGGTTGGCGCAGTGGCTGCGCGATCGACTGCTGCGCAGCGTGTTGCGGGTTCGATTCCCGCCCAGGGTAAACATTGGTGTGATGGGCACTTGTGTTTGCCTTGTGTCTGGGTGTTGTTTATCTATATATGTATGTATTTACAAAAAAAATGTATTTGTGTATGTATATCAGCTGTCTGACACCCATAGTACAGGGTCTCCCTAGTTTGGGGTCAGACGGCCGTGTGTGAAAATGTCCCCACATATTATTATTATTATTTTGTGGCTTCACCCGCAGTGTTCCGCACGGCCTTTAGTTTGATAATCTGAGTTTAAAACTAGATACTTCCCGCGACTTCGTCCGCTTAGAAGATAAGTGTACTATAAAACCTAGCTTAACGCACTCAGCAATTAAGTAACTTTCAATCAGTAATTTATTTTTATATCGGGCCGAAAGATAAAAAAAAAAACAAAAACAGACTTATAGTATCAAACCTACTTTATAGTATCAATATACCTACATATCTCAATAGATATGTATACGTATATTAAATACAATTATTTACAGGAAATAGCAAGCAACATTACGGCAGGCTGCAGGAGCAGGAGAAGGCTGGTTGAGTTGAATTCTTTTCGATATAACTGGTTCCAAGAGGTCTACGATAAAGAGAAGTGGAGGAGAGTGTGGCTAATAATCCTACTAAAATTATAAATGCGAAAGTTGGTGAGGATAAATGGATGTTTGACCGTCTTTCACGCTTAATCGGCTGAATAGAACCAGCTGAAATTTGGCATACATATAATTTTTAAACTTAACACATAGGATATTTTATAATTCTGTTTTTGTTACTGCTATATTCTCAATGACGTTGAAAAGTGCCTTTGGTCTAATGGAAAGAAATGATTTGTCTTTGACCTTGAAATGGCCATGAAGTAGTTATATCTTGTTAGCCTATTAAATCAAATAGCACACGATAAGGGTATACAATCTACTGAAGTTTCTCGCCTAGGTCCATAAAGCGATTCACACGTAAACCGACATTTCCATACAAACAGTTATTGCGTCCAGCATCTATATTGAGCGGACACTTTGGCAAGGAATTGGTCAATATCCAATCGACGGCTGTAGAGACAAACCTACCAGAACTAATGAGAGTGGCTTGAACCAATTCCGCTCGGAAATGGGATAACATTGCGTGTTGCATATAGCCTATAACTTCAACGGAGCTTAATTTCAAAGGCAGTGTAGTTTCTAATGGTCCCACAAAGTTTGCAATACCATGAATTAGTAGGAGTGTGTTAAATGCTATTAGAACTGTAATTAAACCAGTTAATAATAATAGCAAGTTAGTGCTCGTCTCGGATAGTAGAATATTATGCAATGTAGTTATACTTTCGACCTAATTCCGGTAACGACGGCTATTCTCAATGAAGGCTAGTGAAATACGAAGGATATAAAATTATAAGGCATAAGTTTAGAGTTTCCTCCATTCTGATTTGCTCTTTCATTCAGGTCGATGGGGCGGGAATGGCCGGGGAGAGATCAGACGCTAATGACTTTACCTGCTTTCCATGCCTCGGGGGTGTCACACCAACAATTTCTGAATTTCGGGCTGCTACTAAGAAATTTTTAATGGGACAACCTCTAGATATCGAACCCAAGATCACCAAAATCGGCACGGAAACAACAGAGAAATCAACCGGAAAGTAGTTGGACTATTTTTGTTTCAAAGGCACAGTAGCAGGCGTCATTGGAATTACAGGGATCAGATATGTTCTATTTTAATTTTGTTTATATGGTCGAAAATAGCGCGAGCCCAGCGGGCGGTATGCACTTTCTATCAAGTATACGTCAAGTATGTACTGGCTGCATGCAGGTGGAAGAAACGCCACGGCACGTGCAACGGGCACAGATTCTCCAGCCTCCAGCATTACTATCGGAAGTCTGCAGCAACCTGAAAAGGCTGCTCGCCTTCTGGGATAAACTGGGATAGCTGGAGTAAAAGAAGAAAGAGTTTCACTGGCGAAAGAAAAGAAAATTTGAAGCCGACTGCCAACCTTCGTAGTTCGGAAAGGCAAAGAAGAAGATCAATTAGTGTGCATGTTTCCATAGCTCAGTTTTTTATAGCATTGCCTCTTCGATTTGCACATAACAGTTGATCTGGAAAAGCTCTTAGCAGTTAGAATACAAGTGCAGTAGTGCATGAATAACTGAAACGAACTTTTACGAGTTTTGTTCGTACCGAACTATTTTTCTTGATTTATTCTCTGGCGTGGGATGCTGGGAAACTGATAAATTGTATTTAGTTTATTTAACTTCTCACTTCATGTATTTTAAATGGAGTTCTAGAATGTGTTTGTGATTGTTTGTTTTTGTTTCTGTTCTTGTTTGAGTATGTGATGGATATCGCGGATCTACCTGATTTAAGAGATAACCTCTAGTTGTTACTAGGTTATATTCGGATAATAATACCGGCCTGGTATTATTCCACTGCAGAGTTAAGACCTTTTCTCATACAGAGAAGTTAGAGCATTGATCACCACGTTTGCTTGCGGTGGATTGGCGATTCCAGCCTAATATTATAAATCCAGGTCCAGGTCCTCACGATTTTTTCCTTCATCGATGTCAATGACGTTCGAACAAAACTAGAAAATACAAACAGAATGGTCACATTTGTACTTGTGCATTCACGGTTGGGGACACATCTAGATATAACGTTGTAAAACCAAACATACTGTAGTGCAATTCTGTAAGAAATCTCCCGCGAATTCGAATCCTATCTCGATTTCCGTTTTTCCTTACTTGAAGTGAAAAGTATTTGGTATTCGCTAAAATAGTTATGTAAAATTGCTCAAGCAAGGCATGGTCAAGGTAAGCCGTGGCATGCCTGTATCCCATATGAGTGCGATAAACATCAATTATAATGGCATGCAACCACGGCTTACCTTGACCATTTTGTACCTATGTCTTGATTTCTGTGTGAAATATTTTCTTGTTTCGTACTTTTTAGATCACTTTTTGTTGTAGTCGGGTTTTAGTTTTTAAACTGATTTTTTTCATTTAAACCATTTTGGAGTCACAGCTAAGTATTATATATATTTAAAAGGTACTAGTGAACCCCTTTCTAATGATACTAAACACGGTATGCGTATCTTAATTTATTTGGTAATCTTTCCTTTTTTTAAATAATTTGTGACAAGTCACAACTAAATATTATATATTTGAATGGTACTAGTGAACCCCTTTCCAATGATACCAAACACGGTATGCTTGTCTCCATTTTTTTATTTAATCTTGGTTTTTTGGTCCGCCAGAGGGCGCCACATTGAATTCGGTGACACGTCATATAGCCTATAACCAGCGGACGATCAAGACGCTTCTAACGATACCTCATTTGTTCAGTTCTGATAAGTAGTTTAGGAGCTATAAGCGAACAGATGAACATACATACATACATACATACGTAGCCTGTCAAACTCATAACCCTCCTTTGGCTTTGCCGTAGTCGAGTAAAAAGATAAATGAGATAATAAAGATGGAAAGCATGTAGCAACTCGAAATAAAACTGGACTGGCGAGAATAAAACATAAATGCCCCTCACGTCATAATGATATCGAGATAGACGCGAAAGTGTCAAAAACTGTTTTAGAAATATGGAGCAGGACACTCGGCTATTATTAACCGAGATCGATTTAGCCCGAAAATTCCTCTCTCTCGTGGGTTGATTTTTTAATAGGGTTGGAGTAAATGTAACGTAAATTCGATCGAATTTAAAATAGGAATACTCATTTCGCACACAATATTTGTTTGGTTCGAATTCTTTAATCATTTTAACTTCTGAAGAGCTTGTGGTAAAAGAAAAGCAGCACGTATGAATAGGTCATTGGTAAGCAATGCTTGCCTTGATCAGTCCGTGGATGGATCGGCTCGGAAAGCACGTAAAGTCGTTGGGTCCGGCTGTCATTCATAGATCTTTAGCAGTCTCTATGGAAAGTCAGAAAGCTGAAAGTCTGGCAAACCAGTCTTACCACTGGGTATCGTGCTACCCAGTAACTGAGTGATTTAGATCAGACAGTCAGTCGCTCCATGTAAAAGCTTTATTCGGTTAGATTAGAAGCCACCCTCAAGATAAATACTGCGAAACAGGCTAAGCAGATGATTTACTTTAATGTTTGATACAAATAATGTTTATAGTATAACATTAAACCAAAATGCTATATGATAGTGGCATTTCCAATAGAGTATTTTACCAAAAATATCGAATTAGTCCGTCAGATAGATTTCCAAAAAATATTGGACACGTGTTTTTCCTTTTTTCACGTAAACAAAAAATTCAAACAGTGCAGCGAAAACTCGTGTGACATCACTATGTCAATACACTTTTACGGGCGAAGTGACGTCACAAACCCCCACTCATGATCTTTGATGCGTTTTATCTTCGTCAGTTTTTATGTTGATAAAACAAAAAATACGTTTCCAATATTTTTCGATAATCTAACTGACGGACTAAGTAGATTTGTTTGGTAAAATACCCTATTCTAAAATCGACACGATTACAAAATTGCTGTAACGTGCTATGCTAGGCACAGAAAGCACTGACACTTTCCAAGTACCTTTTTCGGACAAAACTTTCACACCACAAACGGTCCTTAGTTTTGTGATGAAAATGTCTCTAACGACCGAGCATTGTACTGGAGACTACCCATGTAGTTTGAAGATTATTAGAATGGCACATAATGATTCATTGTTGGCCTATTGTCATGTTTTATTGCCAATTCATCTGATGTCAGAATCATTATAATACTAAATTGGTGACATCTATTTCTAGACATGAGATTGATCATAGACAGATTTAGCAAACGATCGAAAATTATAGTGTCGTACATATAATAAGCTTATTGACTAGGATCCTAGTCTCCAGATCTACGTTATTTAAATACTGACAAAAATAACAAATATAATAAGGAATAATGGTCCTTTATAATATCCCGTACAAAATATACATCAAAAGTCGTAAGACTTGAACTTAATTGAGACCACATATCCGAAAAGGGACCCAGCATTGAAGTTTAACGCCTTCATCACTACATTTTGTTCTTTGCATTCCTCAATACAAAGAGCAAAGTGTAGTTAAGAAGTCTGTCATTCGTAGATCTTTGACAGTCGTTATGGCATATTTAGAAGCCAGAATGTCTGTAAACAATTCTTGCCACGGGTTATCTTGTTACCCAGTAATTGGGTCGTGAAGGTCAGATAGGCAGTCGCTCCATGTAAATACTGGTATTTAGCTCCATCTGGTTAGACTGGAATTTGACCATAACATAGTTGAGAAAAGACTGGGCAATCGAATGATTCAATGATACGTAACTGCGGGGAACCTTGATGACTTTTCCACAGAATGTGCAGGTCCCGCGGAAGCCATTTTAGGAATCGCTAATGTAGAGATAATTATAAATAGTTTCACTTTTATCAATAGGTAGTTAGGGATTTCATAGTAAATATACTCCTGTAGCAACTTTATTTAAAGAATTGATTACTCACATACTTTTGTAAATATCTCTCCTATCAACGATCAGTTCCGTGTACGTTGCCAAATTACGCTGAAAACAAATTGCTTAAACGTAATCTTCTATATAATAATAAAAAGGAATCGTTGTTCGTTAGTCTCGCTAAAACTCGAGAACGCCTTTACCGATTTGGCTAATTTTGGTCTTGAAATATTTGTGGAAGTCCAGGGAAAGTTTATACGGTAAGAACATTGAAAAATCAATTGACAGGACAACGTCTGTCGGGTCAGCAAGTTTAGAATATTTATTCCTTCGTTAAAATACTTTTTTCTGTTCGTTTGTTCTGTTAGGTAATTGTTATTTCTATATTTTAACGTGTTAGTTATATTTCGTTATTTATACAGTTGTACGTTGATATATGGTTGACCAGAGGATGGGCAGCAGCATCCTTCTGAGTATCATAACACCTACTGCGATCGCCAACATGCATCGGTCAAGCATGGCGATTACGGCTGAACCCCCTAAAGTCTAAAGGTTGACATGATGACATATTTAGAGATTAGTTAGTTAAGTAGATATGGCTTTTGTTTCTTATATTCTTTTGCGAATATTGTTTCAACGCGTTCGAGAATCGACGTTGTCACGCCGGCAAGCGGCGCGCGGCGTCAGAATTCCCTTGCTTTATTAGAATAATGTTTATAAAGATTGTATAACTAGCTTAGACCACATTTCATTTTATACCTTTAACTTTTTCATTTTACTCAGAGCAGTGCAGTCGCTGTGTCTCATATTTGTCCAAATCCCGTGATGGCCCAGTGGTTGAAGCAAATAATCGGCCTCTCATGCAACTAATGGTTGTTTGCTAATATTGGTTGGCCACCGGGCAAGTTTCAATGTGACTTTTGTCTTTTCAGAGATTATATTGGACATCAAGTGAAGGAAAACATCGTAAGGAAACCTGAACTTATTACTAACTTATATATTCCGCCACTGATGTCCAATATAATCTCTGATCAATGCCATGCCTTCTCTGCCTTTACCCTGTAGTGAGCTAGTAATAGGCTCGTATGTTTTACACGGAAATTCGCCGAAGAACTAATGTCACCCACATAGCTAACTACATAAATATATAGCTAAGTAAATATGTTCACAGATTAACTGTGTTTATTCCACAGTTAATCTGTGAACAGCGTTGTGGGCTACAATATTGTATAAATGCTATGTGTATTTCTTTTTCTATACTGTATATTGTAGCTGTTTGTTGTTCCTTTTTGAATAAAATAAAATAGCTCTCAGAATATGCAAGTTGAAGTGGCAATGGCTAGGCCACATCGCTCGAAGAACCGATAACCGATGGGGAAGAAAGGTTCTCGAGTGGCGACCACGAACCGGGAGACGCAGTGTTGACAGATCTCCCACCAGATAGAACGACGACATATTCAAGGTCACAGGTAACCGGTGGATGCAAGCGGCAGGTTTCCGCTCGTTGTGGCGTTCTATGGGGGAGGCCTTTGTTCAACAGTGGATTTCTTTCGAATGATAATGATGATGATTATGTACTATTATTTATCCAATATTTAATATGCAAATATTGTCCGTGTGGTGTCGGACGTAAAGAATAGCACCATCCCATATCTTCCCGTGGGTGTCGTAAGAGGCGACTAAGGGACTCACCAGAGAATGGGCAGCAGCGTTCTCTGTGCCTTTGTAACAACTATACTGCGATCGCCAATCCGCCTGCCAAGCGTGGCGAATATGGCAAAGCCCCCCTTGGGGAGGCCTATGTCCAGCAGTGGACGTCTTTCGACTGAAATGATGATGATGATGATTTAATATGCAATCAAGAATTTACAACGCTCTGCTATCTTTAGCATGAAATTAGTAAGGTTTATTTTGCTTGGTTTAAAACATGAGAGTCGTAAAATGTTCAAACTGTCTAGACACTAAACTATTATAAAGTAATTACATACACAAACTATTTCATACAATTTAGCTTCATTCAGTTTAATTGTAGCATTTGGTTTTATTTTATTACAACTTTATCATTTACCCTTGCGTACCTCTATGAATAGACAACCTACATGTAGGAGCTTGTGGCTAAGTTAGAGAGATTAGATTAGAGCTTATATCATAGGAATTTGAACTAATAGGATAAGGTTAGGAGGAGGAGTCGTCCGTGTGGTGTCGGACGTAAAGAATAGCACCATCCCATATCTTCCCGTGGGTGTCGTAAGAGGCGACTAAGGGACTTACCAGAGAATGGGCAGCAGCGTTCTCTGTGCCTTTGTAACAACCATACTGCGATCGCCAATCCGCCTGCCAAGCGTGGCGATTATGGCAAAACCCCCCCCTTGGGGAGGTCTATGTCCAGCAGTGGACGTCTTTAGGCTGAAATGATGATGATGATGATGAGGAGGAGGAGCTCGCGGCTAAGTTAAAGCATCACAGATCGATCAATCAAAGGTCAAGCTGCGTTAGCCGCGGTCGGTCTGCGGATGGGAGACGATCCATTTCCTACCGCGACCCCTCCGTGCCTCGGAAAGCACATAAAGCCGTCGGTCCCGGCTGTCACTCGCAGATCTTCTGAGAGTCGTTATGGGTAGGCAGAAGCCAGAAAGTATGACAACCAGTCGTACCAAGGGGTATCGTCTTACTCAGTAACTGGGTTGTAGAGGTCACACAGGCAGTCGCTCCATGTAAAACACTGATATTCAATTCAGCTGCACTGGTTAAACTGGAAGTCGACCCCAAAATAGTTGGCAAAAGGCTAGTGATACAGATGATAATTTTAAAGCATTCATATGAAAAATGATATTGTTATATGTAAACGAGATAAAGTTATCAACAATAAAACATAATATCCATTAAGCCAATGAAAATTTTGCTACAAATTACAAACAAAATTCTCGTCAAAAATGAGCTCGAAGCGCCGCCGCGCCTGAGAGCATTTGACTAAATACGCTTTGACTACAGATTTCACGATGAGAAACAAGTAAAAACAGAGCACGAAGCAATATGGGACATGCTGCAAAGCGAAACCCAAGTTTGATCAAACATTTTGTTACGAGATTTTTCATTACAGATTTTCTCAAGTTGGGTATTTCATAGGAGAGACATAAAGTTTGGAAGAATATTTATTTCCCGCAACTTCGTTTGTGTAAATTTTCCCAAGAATCTCTTTTTTTTTTGACAATCAAATTTAGCCTATATGCATTCAGGGATGTCGTAGCTTCGTAGTAGCGGAATTTTTTTTAGAATCGGGCCAGTTGTCTAGAACAACTGGCCCGATTCTAAAAATTCTACCGATTTGCGCGGTCAAACAAAAAATGAAGCAACCAAATTCTTTAGCTTTATTATGTACCTACTGCCATAATTTATTTTTCTCGTGACTTCGTTGACGTGAATTTCCTCAAGGATTCCCTAATTTTACGATTGGTTATTATAGCCTATGTTACTCGGGGATAATGTAGCATTCCAATAGTGAAAGAATTTTTGAAATCGGACGAGTAGTTTTTGAGTTTATTTGTTACAAACATACAAAATGCAAACTTTTCCACTTTATAATATAGAAGTAGAGAAGTATAGAATAGAGTTCCTTCCAACCAATCGCCCTACTTATATCGCAGTTCACTGCTGGGCATAGATACTCTCATCAATTCATGTCAGCACCCGGATCTCAGTGTTAAATTGGTTAGTATGTTGGTTAGTACCTATGAAACACATTGTGTGATAACATCAATGTCACTCGTTTTCATGTCGTGGTAATTAATCTTTCATGATCTAGACTGTTCCTTTGACACAATATTGGAAGGTCATTAGTGGAAATCTTCATCTTTTATTGGATGTCAAGCCAGCTAACCCGATTGGTAGAGATGAGAGACGATGAGGTACAAACTAAGGTACTGACGGGAAGACGCAGGGTTTGCTGGTCCCTTACAAGTTGGTCTGATGACCTTGTAAGAGTCAATGAAAGTTACTGGATGTCAAAGGCGCAGGGAGACCTTTGCCCAACGTCTTTCGGTTGACGTGATGATGATGAAGCAAGCTAACCTAAAGATGAGTAGCACCCTACATACCTACATCTTATTTTACAACACAATCCTTTTTCTTTTTTTTTCCTCTTCTATTTACCCCGACTGCAAGGAAGGGCGCCGGTAAAATAAAATAAAATATTCAAATTACTAATTACAATATACAAATTACGCGCCATAGCGATTTGATCAGTCGGGATCCATTAAAATCTAGACCGGCTCAAATCTTCCCTTTAATGGGTCCCGACTGATCAAATCGCTATTGGCGTGGTTTTCATTTCAATGGTATAGTTATTCAACATTACTAAACATAATTCTAAACTACCGGACTTCTTTATTTCTTTTCAGTTTTATTACTTATTTAAAGTTCACTCTTTACGCAGTCGGGTTTTAAATTTTTCTAATTTATTTTTTTCGTTTTTACTATTTGAATTAATGAATGCATAAACATTCTGATTGATGTGACTGGATCTTATGACTCACTAGGATCCAGTCACATTCATGTGGACATGTGTCCAGGGTAAATTGTAAATGTTGTGTGTGTGTTTGTTGTTTGAGCATTGTATGAATTAGTCTATAGATAAGTACCTACATATAGTTTATGTATCTGTTTTATATACGCCCCTTGTTGGCTAAGGAAATTAGTTAAATAAAATAATTAATTATACAAATGCAAGATTTGATCAAGGGGTGGACCTTCTGAATTGTTTATTTAGAAAAAATCTTCAAATAGGGATTTGATCAAATCTCCGTTTGTTTAATTTCCCTTCGACATTAGACATACAATGTACCTGTTGATATCAATAAAGAATTATTATTACTATACCAAAAGTATCGCCAATGCGTCTCGTGTCTCTATCTTATAGGTAAAAAAGTCAGAAGGTTTCATGGACTCGAACCACAAGATATAAAAAGTGACTTACTTGATAAATAATAAAATGCCAGTCTTCTCGATTTGTCTGAAGATTCCTTTCCAGGATGCCAGCATGCAGTACTGCTGCTTGGTGGTCAGGGGTGACCGAGGGTCTGAAGGTGGTGGTGGACGATCTATGGCATCGTGGTTGAACTCTGAAGATGCCAACTTAGTCAGTTTACAACCCATGATTGTAGTTTCGAATCACAATTACTGTTTGAAATGGCGACAATTTTTTTTACACTGCTTTTGTTTTCGTTTCAATTTTATTAAAATTTAATGATTTTAGCTACAACCACACACTATTTTTTACCGTCTGTTCATTTTCAGTTTTAGTTTTCGGCTAAGGACACTTTTTGGTATTTTTTATTTCACAGATTTTTTTTCTCACTTTTATTTCAAACACTGTGTTCGTCACCTTGCTGCTAACTAATCAAGCGTTTTGTTTAAACGAGCGTCGGTTTAGACTATCGGTTACCAACACCGGTGCGAGTATCCGAAATCGCTCTTCGAAATCAAATGCAATAAATTGTCGGTTCTAAAAATAGAAATATATATATCGTTCTACGCATCTGGGCGTAGGTACTCAATCTGCGGTTTGCGTTGTGAATTTTATTTGTTATTTAAAATTGTCATTACTAAAAAAGGTACAGATTTTTCTTCTTTAGGAAACCACTTGGAGAAAAAATAATCTTTATTTTAGTATCATTATCATCACTTTAGATTACTAGAAGTCCACTGTTGGACATGTTTTCCTTTGCCATTTTTCCCAGTCCTATTTTAGTATAAGTCTGATTATTTATTTTTATGTTTATTGTAAAGCTTACAGTCTAATATCTACAGTAGGTAAATAATTTTCCAAATAAAAACTTTCACAATTTAGTTTAGTTTTCGCAATTACCTGGACAAACAGTTTTATTACATAGCTAGGTATATTATATCAAAAACTAATTTACGCTCTTGTTTCAAATAATTAATTAGTCGTAAAATATCAAACGTTCGCGCACTATTAAACATCAATTAAGACTACCACAAGAACTCATTATATAGATAATAACAACATTAAGTATTTTTCCATAACACAAAAAACTAATTACAAATAAATAAAAAGCACATTTATTTGACTAGTTTAAACGTGGACTGTACTTTTTAACAACTGAGACTAAGGAACTGAGTTATAGTGATGGGAAATATAACAGTTATTTTGAATAAAAAATAACCGTTATAACGTCAGTGACTTCTGTTGAATATTTTATTTTATTACAAAATTTACGATTGGATGTAAATAAAAATATTGACGTGTATTAATATTCCTAATGGATTCTAGGTGTAGGTATGCTGGGTTGAATTTTTCATATGCAAATAAAAACACGTTTATCTTATCCATACTAATATTGTAGATACGAAAAGGAGTTTGTTTGTTTGTTACGGTTTCACGGCTAAACTACTGAACCAATTTTGATGAAATTTGGTACAGACTAAGCTTTAACCCCAAGAAAGGATATTAGGCTACTTCTTATACCCATACTTCCATACTTACTTATATTAATACTAGCTTTTGCCCGCGACTTCGTTCGCGTGAATGTCGGTTATCGTCGATGCAGATAAAGTCGTGAATCAAAAAGTAGCCTATGTCTGGCTATCTGCATAGGTGTAGTATAGTATGCATAGGTAAGTGTATAAAAAAAATTGGTTGTCTGTAAAGTAGGCTTACGGCGATAGTTTTAAGTAATAACGTCATAAAGAAACATAATGGCTAACATATATAACATAAGCAAATAATGGCTTCTGTCGAGGTGGGCGGAGCTTATTGCTTGGGCCGATCGTGCCTCTCTATCGCTTGTTCCACACTCTCGCTCGCACGCTCAGGCTCAGGCGGAACGTGACAGTTTTTCGTGCGTGAAGCCGGTGTTCATCGATTTATAAGACGTTATCACGTCAAAAAGGTTAGTTTACACCAGTGACCATCAGTTTGGTAAATTATATATCGAGAATCTATCTTATTGTTTCTAACAAAAAATATAAGATCACTGAAACTCATTCAAGGACTTACGTATATATAGTTTTTATCATTCAGTCAAGGACACTTCACCAGCCTCTCAAATCCAATTTCAAGATGAAAGTATCGGAAACGGCACGTGTACGACACGATAACGATTTTGGGGTGAATTGCCTGATGTAATACGAAAGTGTGGCTCTAATGTGACACTATGATTCGATTTTTTCTAGTGAGCGTGAAATTTATGGGTAACGAATCGTGGAAGGTAAAATTGAGTAATAATCACAATTTTTTTCGGATTTATTGAAATTTTGGGGGACGTTATTTAATAATTTTTCGCGTGATGATTTTGATGTAGATAAATGATTATTTTTTAGATATGAACCTAAGTATTTTAATTATTTATTTATTATTAGCCTGTTCTGTCCCACTTCTGGGCAAAGGCCTCCCTCCATGCCTTCCATCTTTCCCGATTCTGGGCTTCCTCCTACCAGTTTTGGAGGAATACGACTTCGACCGCGGGATTGATGTTATTGTGGATGCGAATAACGTCACGGATTAATAAGTAGCCTAGATCCTTTCTTCGAGTTATAGTTTACTCTGTACCAAATTTCATCACAATCGGATCGGTAGATTAGCCATAGTATTATACTATTTTGAAAAACGATTTCAAGTTTTTCTAAATACGTATGTAAATTCGATATTTTTTACATACTTTATAACATCCAATTAATACATTTTAAGTAGAGGCGAATTAATCTTTTTATTTATTATCTATGTAGGTACTCGTACACACGATATTACCTACATATCTACTGCTAGGATCAATACAATACCAATATCCTCAACTAGGGAATAACCTTATGTATATCGGACAAATAGTAGTGTTCAATTTAGCATTCCAATACTACCACAATTCAAATTGTGGAATAAACCGGAACGCGATTAAAAATTTGCATATCCAATAATATCCGAGCCTAATTTCAAAAGAGTATTCATGTCAAAATTATGAATAAATAACGCATTAAAATAACAGTTAACGGTTATTATTGCAAAAATAATTGCCCATCACTATTCAAACGAGTTACCCGTACAATTCTGTCCCTGCAATTGTATGATAATGTTACTTCCATAAACGTAATTATGGTGACTGGACGTCACTATTTTTACTTAACTATTGTCACGGAAATATCAACCTTCAACCTATAGAATAAAGGTTACGTATTAAAAATGCTATCGTATGACTGATCATGAATGATCTCCTAAAGGTATGGTGACGACTGTCTATGTAGTGTAGGTTATGTATTTCTTTTGTTTTACTGATGAATGCACGCGATAAGACATTGTCTTTTGGGTGCACTATATGTATTTGTATCGTGGACTGTCGTAGCACAAAATATAAAAGGTATAGTACGTGCCACCTAAGATGAGACTTGACACAGACTTGATTTGACTTGCGCAGTACTCGAATTAAAGATACAGTACCTTTAAATCGAGTACTGCGCAAGTCAAATCAAGTCTGTGTCAAGTCTCATCTTTCGTGGCACGTACTATACAGAAGGACCGATCCCGCCATCTTCAAAAATAATTACCAAAACTTGCCAGACTCACTAGGGCTGCTACTGTATTGACTCTGTAGGTTTTATTTGTGATAATATGGATTGACACTGGCTGGAACTCTTTGCAATTTTTTTATAACAAAATTTTCCTATTCGTCATGAAAAAGTCAATTAGTCATTTATTCCTTTTGACAACACGTGACAGTCGAGACTGAAGTCTGCTTGAAACTGCTTAAGAATGCCTATAACTATAAACATGCCTGCAAAAAATGGCGGTTTGTTCTGAGTGGTCTCTCTGCTCGGGCGCACGCAGCCCTACATACTTTGTGGCCGTAAGTAGACAATGGGTTAGTAATATTTGTTTAACCTACTTGCAATCTTGTTCTTCTTCGTATCCTCATGACTGACGGTGGTGACCACTGAGCTCGCCGTGTTGTCCACCATCGGTCTCCATGCTGGATGGTTTTCAGTCATGCGTGCAGAACTGCTAGACTGTGGAATTCACTACCCGCTTTTGTTCCCCGATAACTCAGATTATGAAACAAAAGGCAGATAGACCGCCCAGAACACTGAGAGTGAAGCCACCAAAGCAAATACTAATTCAAAAGCGAATAACTACAATCTCGTGATTGGAATCGCTTTTTGTATTTGTTATTTTTAACGATGCGGCGTTTCGTGATTGTAGGTATTCGCTTTTGAATATATGTTTGCTTTGGTGGCTTCACTCTCAGTGTTCCGCGTGGTCTATCCGCCTTTTGTTTCATAATCTGAGCCCGATAAATATAATCTGGGTAACTTCAAGGCACAAATGAAACGGTTCATCCTAGGCAAGCGTGGTCCACCTTAGGCCGCATCATCACTAAAGATCAGGTGTGTTGCTGTACTTGCTGCCATACGTAAACCTATTAACAGAATATAAAAGAATATGTTTGGGAATTCCGTTTGCACACTTCTTTCACCATATCGGGTCGATGATCTTTTTTTCCTTTTACGTGATCAACTACAATAAGCTTCTCTAAATTATCAGGCTCCTTGCAACGTGTCCGAAGTACTGCAGGAGTCGTTGTTTCATGCAGATGGTCGATAGATGAGACTTCACTGTCAGTTCGTTTAGAATTGAAGCGTTTGTCCAGGGTATACTTACCAAACATTTTGCGCTAGCATCACCTTTTTAATGCATCAATTCCGGTACGAATGCGTCATTGCTTGCAATCTATTGTTGTCTTTAAGTTTGGGTGACAAGAGTCCTATTGCAAAATAGCAATTCGTTTTTATGACCTAATTAAAATCTTCACGCTGATGATCATCAAAGGGTCCGTATTTTGGATTGTCATTGGAACAAACTAGCGTGCTATTTTTGTTTGTCTATAAAAGTGCCATCACTATTAGGTATTAGGCATTACTGCCTCCTTTACTGTAATCCTTTCTAAAATCCCGAAAATTTCAGCGTCAACTCTTTCATAGTGACCTTAAAGTGTACCGTTCCCCTACACTGTAAGCTTACCGTGTTGTTTCCAGTTTCAACGGACTTTACCGTCTCATTGTCGTCACGTACAAGTGAAGCTTAACTTGTTGCTACAGTTGCAGCGATTTAGCATTGCAAATGCGGTTATTGACTTATGTACCTTTTCAAGCATTCTTCATTTAAAAAATGAAAACAAAGATTAAGGTAAAACTTGCTTGACATAAAGTCGAAAAATATTGATAATTATCCGCTAGTAGTCAATTACTTCTGAATGCATTAAAGAAGTACCCAAATACAAATAATCAAAATTAATGACAATCTTATCATTAGTTAGATAGATTAGATTGTCATTGATTGTCATGTTAGTGAGTGGTGGCGCTCTTCTACAACAAACTTAAAAGTTCAAACAAAAGACGACCCCGACGACGAACCGTCTTTTATTAGTTCCTAAAGCTGTTTGTATAATTTATTTTCACTTAAGTATGTGACTCTCTGTTTTGTGAGAATAAAATTTATTTATTTATACTCAACGTACTGAATCGATATCAATCGTATCCGTCAACATATTTTAGTAATAAAAACCGATAAATCGTTTTTTCTTCATATTATAAAAAGGGCAATGCCCGCTATTGCTTATGTTAAAATGCCGCAACTCTACACAGAAACAAGTTATGCAGCTGATGCAGCACGTCAAATTGACTAAATTACCTGAAGATAACGAAATAAGATTCTGATGACCTTGCACAAGCGCTATATCGTCGAACATAGTTGACTTCAATCGATTGGTTACTTAAAACTTTCGACCAAAATTAAGTTGGTAAGTTTGAACTGAATTATAATTGAGCAGTTATCATTATATGATATACACTTATCATTTAAACTGTATGGACTTTGAAAGATTCTTTGACCGACCTATGAGTTTGCATAGATCTGCCAGACTGTGGAATTCGCTGCCTGCCTTTCTGTTCCCCGATAAGTATAATCTGGGTATCTTCTAGGCACGAGTGAACTGGTTCATCCTAGTCAAGCGTGCTCCACCTTAGGCCAAGCCTATTGGAATATATAAAAAAGATATATTTACGTTTTTTGTCAGAGCAAGAGAGGCTAGGTAATACTGTACTCGTATACCTATAAAAAAAAGAATCATGAATGAATGATAAATAGAATAAAAACGTAATTAATTTTCAAATAATATTTATTTCAAATCAAATTAACACTTTATTACACCGACCTTATACATTTTATTACATACAATACATTCATTGCTTATTTCAATTCATTTATAAATACAACTTATTTACTTAAGTAAGTACTTATTACAATGATAATAACGATCGTACATACAATACTTATATGGTTTTATAACAATAATTAACAAAGAAGAATAATTGTTTGTCCGTTTATTTCAACTTGGTTATTTTAATTATTAAAATTAGTTATAGGTAATCAGCTAGCATCAACTTTCTGACTAGCTATCCGACTCCTTGACGATTCAAAAGTGCCTCTAGATGGTTTAATTAAAATAAACGCTCTGATTTTCATTTTGAAAGAAAGTTAAGATAAAGGCTTTTTTAATTACAAAAGAGTTACCTACCTACATTCAGAGATGTGACTTAGTTAAGATACAAGTACAATACATCTGAAACACAGAAACAAGATACAAAATACGTATTTTCATCTTGTATCTGAAATACTATTTTAGAATTAATTTTGTATCTTGTATTTTGTTTGGTATCTTAGTATTTTGTTTTTTCATTGATTTGCAAATAATGGCTTCCGTCGAGGTGGGCGGAGCTTATTGTAGACGCTTGGGCCGATCGTGCCTCTCTATCGCTTTTTCCGCGCTCTCGCGTGCAAGCTCAGGCTCAGGCGGAACGTGACACTTTTCGTGTGTTCGTCGATTTATAAGACGTTATCACATCAAAAGTGTAACGTTTAGTAAATTACATATGTACGTGCAAAGCTGGGGCGGGTCGCTAGTGGTAAATAAAATACTTTAAACATGACCCGTAGTGCATTACACTTTGTATTTATCCTTTAATTTTGTCTGACTCACACGCTTCGGGACTTGATTACCTTTTATCCGTTTCATACGTAGGTAAGAGCAATAAACAGAGATGCACATACATCCATTATGTAGTAGGTACTAAGCTTTGTTTACTTTGATTTTGTATGAAAATTTAAAAGCTCTTTTGTTTACTAAAATCCTAAAATATCTTTACCTTTTTCAACTCCCCATCTATAACTGAGTTTTAATTCTGGCAGCTGATAAATCTATATTTTCTTTAGTGCTCTGTGTTCTTATACATAATATTTATTTTGGCAAGTACGTAAATATTTTGCCGAAATCGACTCGTGCGCAGGTATTTTTGTGAACTATGCTGAATGAAAACGTTTGACGTCATAGGCGTAAAAAATAATGATCATAATAGGCCTACGTTCTGAATGATTTTTAACAGATACTTATCGTATAACGAATTGTCCGACCAGTCTAATATATAGTCTAATATATATAGCGATCAACCTAATTTATTTAATGTACAATCTTGCCTAAAGAATATTTTGTTCATGGAAACAGTAGCTCCTTTGCAAGCACTAAATAGATGGGAAATTGTTTTGCATTTCTAGGAATAAAATCGAGCAAGGAATATGGACATTGTGATTCATAAGGTTCAAATATTTTCTGTGATAAACTTTATTATTATACTTCAGAGTTATGCCTCCATTCACTAAAAAGACAAAAAACCGCCAGAAAGTTAGAGAACCAGTCTTACCAAGGGGTATCGTGTTACCCAATAACTGGGTTGTCGTGTTACCCAATAAATTTATTTCTAGCTCAAAATAAAATAAATATATTGATGGAGACGTAACTCATCATCTGCCTAGCCCAGGGGTCGGCAACCTCTGGCTCGCGACCAGCATGCGGCTCTTTCGATATCACTGCAGCTCTTTAGTACCATAAGCAAAAATCGTACGATATGAAACTAATTCAATTTACTGCACTTACTAATTTTCTTCACACGGTCTGCTACAAATCATACTGTAGCTATGTAGCTGTACATATGAAATTACATTCGGATTTCATTTCGTCTCGCGAAACAGATTATGTACTAACGGTTTTCACAATCATACGGTGACCTAAAAGCAAATACTATGAAATTGAATAGTTACATAAAACATTTAGTGGCTTTTCAAACTTTACAATTTTGTGAATTGAAACTATTGGCTCTGCCACTTCAAAAGGTTGCCGACCCCTGGCCTATTATTTTCCTATGTTGGGTTCAGCAATTGGCTTCTAGTCTAACTGAATAGAGCTGAATACCAGCGTTTTACATGGAGCGACTGCCTATGTGACCTCCACAACCCAGTTGCATGGGTAACACGATAGGTACCCCTTGGTAAAACTGGTAGTCAGATTTCTTACCCATAACGACTGTCAAAGGTATACGAATGACAGCCGGGACCAACGCTTTACGTGCTTTCCGAGGTACGATATGATACTTACTACAATATTATATTCGGTATCATAAATATATGTAGGATTAGTTAATTTAACTTCATTATAGGCTGCATAGCTCAGCTTTCTAAACGTTACAAATATGAGTTTCTGAACGAATGATTGGATGAGTGATCATACGAGTGAAAGGGGAAGGGCAATTGCAATATGGCGAACGGTGCATTAGCAAGGTGTTGGAAAAGGTGTTCAAGGTATCACAAAATATAAAACGTTGAGTAATCTGGAGTTTTCTTTGTCTTTTCCCTGGATATTCCCGCCATACACTACATTTATTATAATATCAGGTGACCACTTCATCATCATCATCATCAGCCGGAAAACGTCCACTGGTGAACAAAGGCCTCCCTAGGGAGGGAGGGGGGGGGGGTGCCATAATCCCCACGCTTGGCAGGCGTCTTGGGGATCGCAGTGAAGTTGTTAAGTACACGGTAGCAGCTGCTGCCCGACTTCCGGATTTTCCCTTAGTCGCCTTCGACGACACCCTCGGGATGAAATGGGGGGTGCTATACTAGCACGGACACCCAACAACGGGGTAACAACTTAGTTACCCCTAACTAGCTCTCAATAACACCACCAAATTAATAATGTACCAAATATAATACTCCGAGGTGTTTCCTTCTTGTGATATTCAGTTATAATAATCTCTAATTGAAATTATGATTGGATTCAATTCAGTGAGTAATTATGTGGGTAATTATATTCGGGTATAATAAGCTTATATTGTGAACTAGGTTGGCTAAATATATTGTACATTTCGCTAATGCTGCGTTCACACTTGTTTGAATAGTCATCACTGAATAAAAGATTAACTTGGAGTAAAAGTTGGATAGTTTATTGCCACACTTTTTGAAATTTATTTGTGTCTCTCAGTACAAAAACCAAAATATCTTATTTGTAAAGCAGGTGGGTACTTTTTTTATTAGATATCTTCAAGTTTAAAACACTGATTATCAACTGCATCCAGTTAGACTAATAGCCGAACCCAACATAGTTGAGAGGCTAGATGATGACTTATGAGTGAAGAGGTACCTATTAGGCTAGTGTAAACTATCGCTTACCTTGTCATCCCTCAAGTGAGTGTTGAGACAGCAGAAATACACGTGCTTACCCAAAGTACAGAAAAGCAGCTGGTAAGATTTATATTCATAACTAGCTGACCCGACAGACGTTGTCCTGTCCCGATCTACCGAACATTTGGATGGGGGATGAAAAGGGGGGGAAAAAGAGGGATGAAAAATAGATGTTGGCCGATTCTCAGACTTACCCAATATGTACACAAAATTTCATCAGAATCGGTCAAGCCGTTTCGGAGGAGTACGGGAACGAAAACTGTGACACGAGAATTTTATATATTAGAAGACTAGCTGACCCGACAGACGTTGTCCTGTCCCGATCTACTGGGGGATGAAAAAGGGGTGGAAAAAAGGGGATGAAAAATAGATGTTGGCCTATTCTCAGACCTACCCAATATGCACACAAAATTTCATCAGAATCGGTCAAGCCGTTTCGGAGGAGTACGGGAACGAAAACTGTGACACGAGAATTTTATATATTAGAAGATGTTCTCCCTCTAATTAGTTGTCATAGCCGTGGGCTATTATCATGTCGTTTCTTCCTCTTTATTACATTTGAATGAGAAAAAAAAATCCTTGTATTATCCTAACCCAAGTCTATGTTAAGGAAAGTTGTAAAAAATTTGCATTCATATTTTTTTTTTGACTTCGTCTCTTGGGTAACAATTTAGTCATACCATGGGGGCAATGATGGACCTATGGCCTGAAGAAGGTAGCCGGTGGTGGCTGGTTGCACAAGGCAAAGAACAGGGAAAAATGAGGAGGAATTGAGAATGGGGGGAATTGAGGAGGTTTATGTCCAACAGTGGACCTTTAGTAAACTGAAATGATGATGATGGTGGGGGAAATTCTAGTAAGTTTTAAGAACGTACACGTTCTAATCTCAGTCTCAATTTGTGATGAAAAAAGACAACAGTTAGATATGAGCTCAACTGTCCAATTAGCAGACTTGACGCGAATCTCCTGGAGATTTTGTTACAGATAAGATGATATAGCACTAACGCCGGATTGAACCAAACTTGTATAAGTCTTATTACTGCACATCTTTGTACTCAGCGAGCCTGTGGTTCAGATATACCCAAAGGGCTTACAATTCTCTGCGCATTCAGTTTAACAATGGGTTCAGGGCGCTGTTACGTCTGCCGCGCTCCTGCAGTGCGTCAGCAATGTTCGCTGAGTCACATACAGACGGCTTTGATGCCACCTGGCGCAAAAAGGCAGCCTCACTGCAGTAACAGCATCCTGAATGTAATAGGCAACAAGTTGGACAGCCCTCTGGTGTGGAGCCTCACCCTGAGGACTAAGTCTCTCTCAGTTATTAGGTATTAACATAGTTTTTAAGTTCATACTAACAATATAGAATGTGTATGAAATGGATCCGTGGTTGTCTGAATAAAGAATGTTATTATTATTATCCTGGGAATAAAATCACTCATTACTCTAGAGTTAGACAACCTTTCGTTATTCCAAATTTGAATCCCGGAATAACTTCCAATCCGTGAGTAAATCGCTGTACCGCCAAAATGCAACGAGTAAATAAGTTATCCGATATTAATATAATGGCGACCGTAACATCCTAGATAGCCAATTCATAAAGCACTTAAATTAAACTGAAATGGCAATTTAAAGTACATAAAACTTGCAACCAAACGGATGAAATTATCGAGTGGAACTTTTCAAAGTTCACATTGTTTAAGTTGTGAATACAAGTTGGAATAAAAGGACAAACCTAACTGAATTTCAAGGAAAAGTTTTAAAATGTAGCTTTTTTTCAGCTTATTATTTACGACAGACAGAGTTTTGAACGAACTCTCTTAACATTTTATCATTCAATGTGCTTTTCAAAAAGCAGGTGGCACCATTTTGTATTTTTAGTCATACAAAATAATTAATTGGTATGAATTGTGAGTGAAAAACTCAAGTACTTAAGGTACCTACCACATTGTTTTTCTTTTTTTGTAAGAACGTTTCAGAAAATATCCATATAGAGTGGAATTGTATAATAATATGTTTGTTTACATTTTTGTGCATAGAGGTATTTAGAAAATCCTTAATAAATTATTATAAAATTAATAAAAGTATTTAACTGGTAAATATACTGTTATGTGCTTAATATTTTCGCCATTTATTAAAAAAAACATGGTTATTCATTAAACGAAGTTTTTCGTATGACCAACAGATTTAGTTAGTTAAATAATTAATATAAATTCTTGAATTTAAAACTTATTCTAAGTATTACAACATTCACGCACGGAAGACGCAATTTAACCATAATTATGCCGAATTATTAAAATTTAAATAATAAAACATACAATAGTTGGTCCAGCCAACAGGACGTTAAGAAGAATATCATTAGAAATAAATAATGATTATATATCATTAAATTAGTACTAACAAGCGTTTTGCGACATTTAAAAAAGTTATTTGGTTTAAAATTCCTTAATTTAACACACATATGTTTTACTATATTTTTATCTACATTTTGTTCCTATTATTAAAATTATGTTTCTATTCGAAAAAGCGCTCTAATTCAGTTTAATGTTCCCTTACTGAACTGTTAGTCCCATTAATACTAAACCAGTCTAAATACAGACGAGCGAAAAGTAACAGTGACAACTATACACAATTATATAATTATTCACTTTATACACATAATTCCCAGTACATTCGTAAACGTCTGTACACTTCACTTTTTAAAATCTCGTATAAATTGACATTAATTTTTTGCAGCGGTATTTTTGACACTTTGAATTTGGAATGACAATTCCAATTTTAAAGTTTCCAACATGGCGTCTGCGTCGGTTGTTTTCAAATATATTTTAAGACTAATGTTTGAGTCGTAAGTTTGTTCAAGTTTTCAGTTCTATTATGCGTTATTTGGTTCTGTACATAGCTGAGCTCACGTGGCATGCTTCCCAGCAGCCTCGTATCCTTCTATGAGCGTTTCTAATATGAACTTGATGGTAATTTTGTAGATATTCTCGACGTTTGGTGTGTAACGGTCGCCCAACGTTGACTCGACGGCTGCTAGGAACGGTGCCTCGATTTTCTGTGAAAGAAAGATATTCTTAATTCAATGTTATGAGATTTTATGCAAATATTTACTTACGGTTCATCAACGTAGAAGAAATATTGAACCTGAATACCTCACCAAACAACAAAAAATACAGACAAAATATTACAGTAGATACGCTATTAAAAAGAAAAATATTTCTAGAGTTTAGAAAACCTTCAAAATAACATATCTGAAAATACAATTCAAAACCCTTTTGAGACGAGAATTCCATTGTCGAATTATTGAAACGTATCTAAAAGGTATTTATTTAATACTAAAAACATTTAAACCACGTCAATATTGACAGGGTTTAAAAAGGTTTAAACATGGATATTTCAAACGTGGAAATAAGTCGAAGGGTTAGTGGATCTTCATTAACGGAAATGAGGGACGTGGGTCACTTCCGCAGCTCTAGAAATAGACGAATTTGTAGCAAGAGATAAGAAAATGGAGAAACTCCACGCGTAACAAAATGTTTATCTCGGTTAAATAATAAACCTCTTGGAAGGAACTGCGGTGGGAGGCTGAAAGGGCCTGTACCTGCCGAGATGTGGATAAATGGATGAACTACCGAGGGTCCTTGGCTTTAGGTAATTGTTGGAAAACCTTGTGGTTTTTGTTAGTAATAGACCGAAGACGTGTAAAAACCTTACAGATTTTTTTTACATTTATCTTTGAAGCGTCTGTTGAATCGGACACACTTTTTTTATAAGTTTAGTAACAAGAACACATTTATGGCGACTCCCTTTCATTTTTAATGGGTTTAAAAAAAATGAGAAGATTTACAATTAGACACGTATTTTTTTCACGTTTGACCATGCATGCCTTTTTCAGTGTAATCAGATTTCTTTTAGTCAAAGATGGTCTCATATAAATATTATGAAAATATTCCACCTCTAAGGGTGGAAAATTGATGACTTAGAACTACTTAGAAGTAGGCATAAAAAACGCAAAAAAACAACAACCGCCTTCAAAAACTAAAAAATTACTTTAATTTCCGAAATTGGTGGCAATACAAAACAACACACAGAAACAAAGCCGCCACCGATTTGCAAAATTAAAGTAATTTTTTACTTTTTAGTTATTGAAGGCGGTTTGTCTGTTTTGTAGCTTAACTATTAATTACGGTTTAAAAAATACAGCCTTGTGACAGACAGACGGACAGACAGACATAGCAGGGTCCCGTTTGGCACCCTTTAGGTATCCTAAAAACCGACAAAAACAGTTTCAAAGGAATTAATTGGCTTCAAAATCCAATAACACGTAGAAAACGTACGTTTAAGCAATCACCGTACACTGTAGCCTCTGAACCTATCTTGTTTGTCACCCAGTTTATTTTAATACTTTACCAAGGGACGTACATAGTAGTGTAATTTAAAGTTTTGGGAAGAACTTGCCTCTACTGTGTCTGCGGCTTGTATTACGTTGGAATTGGATGAAGAATTGTGGGTAAGGTTTGTTCAACATGAAGTAACATAGCTTTACAGGGTTACAGGGGTTCGTAGTGTAGTTGGCTGCAAATGTGGAAACCCTTCAATATCCGAAAGAATATTGCCAATCAGTGGCGAAGGGTAAATTGTCGTAAGAGGGAAGCCGAGAGAGGAAAAATTGCTTATCTTGTGTTGTTAAAATTACCGGTGCTTTAGTTCATGGTGTTTTTAAAACGACTACAGTGTTATTTATGTATTTTTTTGACATAATAGACACAACCGATTCATCAAAATCATCATGTTAACCTTTAGATCCCAACTGCTGGGCATAGCACTCTCCCAAGGGAGGGTTCAGCAGTAATTGTCATGCTTGGCCGATGCATGTTGGCGATTACGGCTGATTATGCTTTTTCAATGGCTCCGGTAGGAATCCAGTAGTAAGGAGTCCTCGTTACTGTTGTCAATACTTTATAACATTGGGGTATAGCTCAGCGCTTAAAATCAAACCTGTAGAGTTTAGAGATAGACTACCCACGATCTACTATCAAAGGATTCTCGGTTCCTTTAGTCATAATATTATCGGTCGGTAACTAGAGAACCGTGAAAAGTTTATGATGATAAGCAACGTAGATGGGGAAAAGATTTCACGGCCGGTCACCTAACGACCGGTTAGACCAAGTAACCACCCTCACTGTACTCTCTGTTACGACCGCTCAGAGAGATGCAGAGGACCGAGCGAAGTAGAAAAGCGTCGTATTTAAAGCCACGAAGGCCGTTCAGTGACACGACCTTCACTAATGAAGGACGCGACTAAGCAGAAGCAGAGCCTAGTCTGGGGAATTAATAAACATCGCCTCTAGCTAAGAAAAAACAACAAAGAATATTCAAAGATTTACCATCATTCTAGGCATGACGCCTTAATTGGAAAGATAAATGGCTAAATACTCAAACGCTCTAGTGCTGTCTCTATCTCTTTATGTCAAAGTGACTGTGACACTACGATACTTAACGGCATCTTTAAGTTAAGTAGCGTTTGAGTATTTGACCACTAGTGACTTTAAGTGAGGTTGAACATTATGACGAAGCGTTTGGGAACCCGAAATAAAAAACCAATTCACTCACCAGTTTGAAAATTTGAAAACCAAACAATTAAACACAGTACGTTTCAACACAGCGCTTTAGAACCCAAAATAAAAAATCCAATTCCCGCACCCGTTTGAAAAAATATAAAACCAATCAATTCAAAAACTATCTAGAACACAATGGAGCCGGTGAATCATCCAGTATGACAGCTGAATATAAATTCAATCAACTTTACAACTACTGGCAGAATTTCACTTCAAAATTCCAATTTATGGTGTATCAGAATTTGATGAATGGATCATCCCTGGAGTTAATAATTTATTGGGGGATTATATTGTGGTTGAAATGTAGGGGAATCAACCGTTTTGTGGAGTGAGGCTCATTATATATTAATGAGGTGTTTTGGTGAAGTAGAGCAATATATTGGAGTAGAAATAATTGATATAAATTTTGTGTTATGAAGGTTTATACGGTTCTGTATGTTAGGGATGCCAAACGGGCCACTATCAATAAGCCTCCGCTATACGTCTCTCAGCGGGCTGTATATTTTGAACTGTAATAGGTACAGTGCGCAAAAGAGATAAGTATCCATGTCGTCGGGAATAGTTGAAGATTTCTTAGAAACCAATGGGGGCTTTCAAATGAAATTTTATTAAATCATTGAACTGTTTATTCTCTATAAATTGTATTTTATTTTATTCATAAAAACCTATCGGTTTCTAAGTAAACTTCAACTGTTTCCGGCGACATGGATACTTATCTCCTTTGGTGACCGTACATAGACACTTGAAGTAAAAGCCGTACAGATCGATCGGTCAAAGGTTAAGCTACGCTTGCCGTGGTCAGCCGGTGGATGGGTGACCATGCATTTTCATACCGAGTGCCCTTCGTGTCCCGGCTGTCATTCGTAGATCTTTGGCAGTCGTTAGAGGTAGTTAGAAGCTAGAGAGTGACAACCAGTTTTACCAAGTGGTATCGTGTTACCCCATAACTGGGTTGTGGAGGTCCGATAGGCAGTCGCTCTATGTAAAACACTCGTAATCAGCTGCATGAGCTAGAAAAGGCTAGGCAGATAATGATGATGACACTTGAAAACAACAAAGAAATAAGTAAAAAAGCTTTTTACAAAAAAGACAACCGCCTTCAAGAAGTGAAAAATAACTTTAGCACAGAACACACATTGACTTTAGTTTCGAAAATCAGTGGCTTTGTTCTGTTTGTTGTTTTGTGTTGCCAGTGCTGAATCAATTTCGATAAAATTTATATGGGACCACCCCTGAAGCATACCCTATCCATAAAAAAAAGAATTTTCAAAATCGGTTTACGTTTGCCAGAGAAATCGCATAACAAATCGCGCACATACTTAATGCAAATTTAAGACTTATACGGTTTTCTCATGGATGCCATTGTCAGAACTGGACCAAAATAAAATGGGACCACACGGGAAGCACTAGCTTTCAAATAAAAAAAGAATCATAAAAAAATCGGTTCACCCAGTCCCAAGAAATCAGGTAACAAACAAAAAAAAAAAAACAAAAAAAAAATACAGACGAATTGATAACCTCCTCCTTTTTTGAAGTCTGTTGAAAAGATAAAGAAACATGTATTTCGGTATATAGTGTTAAATATAGTAAGACTGTAGTACGAAAACCTGTCCAGTTATTAATTCAACTAGTACTTTTTTGACATTCGTTGTATGATTTTTAAAACGTACTACTCAGAACATTTAACTTATTGCTTAGATTATTGATATTTAACCACGCGCTAAAAAGAAAATCATTTTGGTAGTCAAGCTAATCGGGGTCGTTTTTTTTCCAAGTCTACGCAGTCCCACTGCTGGTCAAAGGCCTCACAAAAGTCCTTCCAAGTGTATTACCTCTTCTAACACTTTAGGTCTAACACTTTATCAATTCAGTACTTCTTCTTTCTTTCTTTGTGTTTGTCAAATTCAAACTAAGTAAAGTTTGTTAATTCACCACGTAATCCTTTGAGGATTAGAGGCAAAGTTTAAATTAATACTATGAATACGAAAGGGATATTTGAAAAGGATTAACAGTTAAGTCAACAGCATTTGAAGCTGAATAAACTTCGTTTACAAAATTCCAATAAAGTAAGCGATACTAAGCGATACTACCTATACAGCCCGATCGCGCCAAAAACTCTCCTCAAAGTTAGTTACTCACATGATGTTTATTTTACGTCTCTTTATGGCAAAACCTGATTTTAAGTGGTCAGCTACCTTTTCTTCCCATTTTTAGGGTTCCGTACCTCAAAAGGAAAAAACGGAATCCTTATAGGATCACTTTGTTGTCCGTCTGTCTGTCTGTCTGCCTATCAAGACCCTTTATCTCGGGAACGCGTGGAGGTATCGAGTTGAAATTAAAATCATATACTCAAGTCTACGTTCCCTTGATGCTGTAAAAAATCAACTCTCTATGTTAACGTGAAAAAAAGATACAGCTGTTTATGTCGCAACAAACGCATTTATAATATGAAGTAGATTAAAGTATGGATAGTAGGTATGGATTAGTATAGAAGTGTACCTACAAATATGTACGGAACCCTCGATGGGCGAGTCCGACTCGCACTTGTCCGGTTTTTTTTAATTGGGTCAATCTCGCGACACTATTACCAAATCACTGCGACTTCTGTAAGCCAGAATCAACAGTGGCAACCACCAGAAAAACGCCGAGGCAATGAATTTCGACGAGTCACGGAAAAACGATTCAACTGTTTTGAATTCCGCAACGAAATTAATAAGAAAAGAATAGCAGAGGTGTAAGAACAAACAACTACAGAACAACCGATAACCGATGGGGAAGATAGGTTCTCGAGTGGCGACCACGAACCGGAAGATGTGGGTCATTATTTGAGGTGGTGAAATTTTGTTCAAGTGAAATATTTTTAAAGCAGAATAGAAATGAGTATGTTATTGATTCAAATTTCAACTGAAATTTACTTTATTTATTACTGTATGTTTGTTTAAATATTTATTAATAATGAAAACTTTGTGAAATTATTTTTTTTTAAATAAAAATCACGTTACGTGGTCTGTTCAAGTGATATACATTGGACTTCTTGCGTTTATTAAAAATATAATTTTAGTGAAAACGGACCTTTCCGTTAAGTTTTTGTAATGAATAATGTATATTACTATGTTTTAAATTAATGACAAAAAATAAACAGACTTATAACTTCAACTTATGATACAATTTCTGTTGTTCCGAAAACCATCATCACCTTCGTGGTCACTCATATTTCATACCATTTTTTACAAAATAATTGGTCAACCCGAAATATTTTTGTTATTAGCAACACTGTAATTGGCTGTCATAACATAGCAAAAAAATGTTGATTGAAACATTAATGGTTTTTGGTTCATTATTTTTTTTTATTTTTTTATTCTGTGCTGTGTGTTTACACAATCTTTTTAAAAAAAGATTGTGTAAAAGTTCGTGTATCACTTTCGTGATAGCTGTATTTTGGTAAGTTGTTAATTAATAAATAGAATTAAATGCTTGTTCTGTTCGATATAGAGATATGATGCAAATAGGTTATTGTATTTTTTCTAACCTCAAAACTGTTTCATACTAGAACCGGTAAACTGCTTTAACATCACTTTCGTGGTCATCACTTTTGTGGTCACAAGGACCACGAAAGTGATCGATGACCACGAAATAAGACACCTACTATTAAAAAGGGTGGTAGGTACACTCGCCAACACCTCAAGCTACCTTAAATGGTCAACAGTTCAACATTTCTTATGATATTTAATAACTAAATTAAATTTTCCAAACGAATTAGTAGCATCCATTTGTTGTCCAGGAAAAATGAGCGAGATATGCTTGGAACTACGCTGTTCTAATTGTCAAAATAAACAGATTGAGTACAGAGAATTTAATGGTTCGGAAAGAATGATGTATGAAAGATGAACCTCAAAAAAAGAAAAAATACTTGTCAAAGGAACTGAAAATGTATGCCCGAAGACTGTTAAAGAGAGTACAATAATAAGTAAATTGGAGGCTGTTAAATTGCTTGACGAAAAACTTGTACCGTTTATGAAACACTGCAAATATTTATCACCAATTTCATGTAATACAGCTAATAAAAAGTGAAATGGCAGATACGGAGGCATTGATCTACGTAGACTTCTCCGAAAATTATTGCTGCATGTACGGGGAAGAAGTACAATCTGCCCATTTTGGTGGGTCAAAACAACAAATAACTTTGCACACAGTTGTTCTTTATTAAAAAAAATATAAAAAATGCAAACAGACTCAATTTGTACTATGTTTGAGTGCTGCACGCTCGCTGTCACCTTCTGAAACACCGAATTCAGGCCAAATATCCACACCGCGTAAGCTCTGTCTTCGTAAACACCCCCCTTCCCCAACTGACCGACCTCCTTCAACTGAGTCTTGATATGTGGTATGCTGGAGCACCGTACCCCCGTAAAAAGCGTAATTTTTTCTTTGATTCGATAGCACTGGCTCAAATTAAAATTAATTTAGTTAGGTAACTTAAGTGACATCACTTTCGTGGTTAAAGAGTTTTATTTTTTTTTCATGACAAATTATTATTTAATTTCATTGATCTCTCAGTAATTATTGTTCTTAGGTTTATATGTACCTTTGGTTAAGGTTCAACAGAGGTTTAAATTAAGAGACTGATTATGATCCATATAAGTGTTATTTTTCGTGGTCTTTAAGATCACTTTCGTTACCTACATAAAATGTTTTTTTGAATTTGTTTAATAAATAAGCTGTATCGATCTTAAATTCTATTTTATCTGTGATTAATATGCGTGTTCTCGTCTATAATACAACAAATTTATTAAAATGAACCACATTTTTTTTTATTATTTTTTTATCTCACCCCAAATAATGACCCATGTAGCGTTGGTAGGCCTCCCACCAGATGGACCAACGACATTGTCAATGTCGCGGGTAAACGGTGGATGCAAAGCGGCAGGTTTCCGATCGTTGTGGCGCTCTATAGGGGAGGCCTTTGTTCAACAGTGGACGTCTTCCGGCTGATGATAATGAAGAACAAAAAGACACAGTCACCGCTACTAGCTATAATATACATCTGCAATACCAAAGGCCTTGCATATGCGTTCCCACCTTGGAGACAAACTTAAATAGTTTAATTGCCTATAATTATACCCTTCAACCGGAACACGGCTTTGTGGTAGAAATGGGTATGGTGGTCAATTAATAAGTCTCCTACCCGAATTTAGGTCTCAGTATCTGATCTTACGATGACAATATCTGATCTGATGGAGACTAACGAGAAAGCCAAGTACGCAGGAGATATTATATGTAGTGCACAAGTGAGTAAGTAAACATGGGTGCACTCCCTCGTCGCTCACTCTTATAGTCCGACGCGACGGCAAACCGAATGTGTTTGGAGTAGGCGCAGGACTAACCTTTTTAAGACACAGCACCAACTTTCACCCTCCGGGCAGTACCTAGATATTCCTAATGGAGAAAACTAAACACTTTACCCAAACTTGGCATCGCTTAAACCGAATGTCTGGGGAGTAGACGTAGGACCAACCTTTTTAAGACATACCACCAACTTTCAACCTCCGGGCAGCTACTGAGAAATTCCTAATGGAAAACCCCAGACACTTTACCTAACCATGAAATCGAACCGAGAACCCTACGCTGAGCATCGATTGTGACTATAAGAGCGAACAGTTGCAGAACTTAGCAAAATTTTGTAACAACGAAAATGGATACCCACCCAAAAATACTCCACTTTAAATCCAGGTATTCTTCTATGGCTGGCACCAACTTGGTGTATGTACCCAAAGAAGTTGTCCAGGTCATCCAGACCCTTGATGCCTTCATCCAGAGTATTCATGACGTTGTTGGCATGTTCTGCTAGCTCCATCGAGTTGATTTGCTCCTCCTTCGTCCGACATTGGCGGAATTTCTCGAACATATTTAACAGGTCTTGATTTTCTTCAAATAATCTGGGGAAGAGAAAAGTAACTGTGAGTGATATGGTATGGTATAGTTGATGAAGGGTACCCGCAACT
The DNA here is from genome assembly GCA_947361185.1 of Charanyca ferruginea. Classification (NCBI taxonomy): domain Eukaryota; kingdom Metazoa; phylum Arthropoda; class Insecta; order Lepidoptera; family Noctuidae; genus Charanyca; species Charanyca ferruginea. The sequence goes on from OX376055.1 coordinate 59,972,865, forward strand.
TCATCTGTGTACACTTGGAAACGGGTTAAACGTTAACCTAAGTCATCATTTGCCTTTTTTTATCATTTGATAGGCATACGTTTGACCACTATCTCACCTGATGGGAAGCGATGATGCGGTCTAAGATGGAGCACGCTTGCCTAGAAGTAACCTATTCACTCTTGACTTAAAGACTCCCGGGTTGTAGCTATCAGGAAACACAGACTCAGGCAGGGAATTCCACTCCTTAGCAGTACGCACAATGAATGTATTCCCAAAACGTTTCGTGCGTGTGGGTGGGATGTCCACCATGTACCGGTGGCGCATCGCCGTACGTCTTGTGGTCCGATGATGGAACGGGCTCGGCGGAATTAAATTATGCAATTCTGTCGCACACTCCCCAAAATGCAACCGATAGAAAACCGAAGCCTAGCCTTTTCCCAAGTATATTGGGGTCGGCTTCCAGTCTAACCGGATGCAGCTGAATACCAGTGTTTCACACGGAGCGACTGCGCTGCAGTTACTGGGTAACATGATACCCCTAGGTAAGACTGGTTGTCAGACTTTCTGGCTTCGGACTATACCCATAACGACTGCCAAAGATCTACGATTGACAGCCGGGACCAACGGCTTTACGTGCTTTCCGAGGCACGGAGGGAACTCGGTATGAAAGGGATGGTCACCCATCCACAGACAGTTCGCGGTTAGCGTAGTTTAACGTTTGACCAATCGATCTGTACGGCTTTAACTTAGCCACGAGCTCCTCAAACGTTAACCTAAGTGTTAATTTATTAATTTATACTTCATGTACAAAGGTGGACTTAGACAGAATCTAGATCATTACCTATGTATACCAAATTACCGGACGCATTAGCTGTTTCACATCATGAATGAAAAATTCATTGGCACTATAAAGTCATTGGGATGTTCAATCAAAACTGTTTCGCAATAAATACTTCATTCAGTTTTCTGCTTGGTTTAACAAAGTCCAACAATTACAAGAGAATGCATCAACTAGATACAATACTCTTTGCGATTAGATACTTTTAACAGATCATTTCCGTCTTGGGGGCCAAGTCTGTTATATAATCTGCTAAATTCATAATGGTCGGTCATTGGTCGGTCGAATTAAAAGCAATGACTGCATAATGACGTTCTAATGGTAGGTCACTGATCAAAGGAACTGTCAAAATTTTAGCAGATTACCGTCAAGTCAGTCATTTTGTACGAGATTACCATTCTATATCATTTCTTTCAATGGCTTGTCAGTGGTTGACCATTGGAAAGTCATAACGACGCCATTATATTAGTAGATTACCAAACTTGTCAAAATCAACAATTATGAAATCAATGATAGACACTATTGTAATAACCGACTTGAGGCCCTGAAGGGTTATTAACGTTCATACTCCAAATGCGAAACGATCACTGCAATTTTATCAGAATTCAATTAAAATAATTTGTTAAAGTATATATTTGTAATTAAAGTATTTTAATTTGCGTACATTTGCGAAATAATAGCACTGTAAGTTACGGACGCGTATTTGTGTAACACAAAATATGCCATAACGTATAATTTGCAAAACGCTTATTGCTGTGAAGAAAATAAAAAGAATATCCTCTTCTCCATGGTAACGATTCAATAAGTAGTAATAGACAATTGGCCTAGAAACTAGAATCCAATAAGAGCGTGGTCTATAAAAGGCTATTGTAAAATTGGCTTCATTCTCAATAAGGCAGGGTCTTTAAAGGGTAGACTGGGTTTAAACGTAATCTGTTAAAAATAAAAATCACGCGTGTAATAATCTGATCGTGTGTAGATTGCCTTAGGATGGTTACACACGGGGGTGCTTACAATATTTTTTGAACAACGTTTGGCGTGTTTCTTTTGTTCCAGCCTACCTATTAATACCTAGCATAAACCACACCCGCAACACTCCATAGAAACGATATAATTGCCTACAGTACTACTAAAATAATAGAGTGTACAGATACGTGCGTGTGTGTGCGTGTCTACGCGCGGCTCGAACAAAACGCAGTTCTCAGAGCAGTCGTTCGACGCGGGGAGAGGTGAGGAACGGTTTCAGAGGGAGGCGGAGCGTGTCGCTACTGTACGGTTGTACTAATATTTATACTGTGCCTATGCTCTGGTGTTGGGGAAAAGTTTAATGAACTGGTAGCGAGGAAGCACTCTATGTACACGGACTGAAAAAAGACATCACATAGTGTACCTATACCACGGATATCGATACGCATACTACAAATCAAAGTAAGCCATATTGAATAAAGGTATGATTTCGTAGCCGACTTTTTATGTATTTATATGAAACTATCACTTTGCCCGCCACTTCGCCCGTGTGAATTTTCTTAAGGATCCCTATTTTTTAATAATGCCATATAGCTTATGTTACTGAGGGATAATGTAGCTTTCGATTGGTGAAAAAATTTTTGAAATCGAACCAATAGTTTTTGAGCTTATTCGTTACAAACATACAAAAATATAAATCTTTCTTTATAATATTATATTATTATTATGTATTATATTATATGATTATTATAGTATAGATATACGTGCGAACGTACACATCATGTCGTTTTATTTTTCGTGTGAAATGTCACTATTTATTGTAGAACGCAATATAATGCTCGCAAAAAAAAACGATGATGAAAGTCAAGTAATGAGTTAAGTTTTGTTTAAAGAATGAAATAAGTTTTAAAATAAATGTAAAAAGAACTTTTTGCATCAATTCAAATTTATTTATTTAAGTAATTACAACATTTATTCGAATCGCGCCCTAAGACAGTGGACGGACCTGATAAAGAAACCATGTAACAGATTGGTATTTATGTATATTATAGGTCCCCCTTTCCTATCCTGTCATTTAAAAAGCTTTAAAAATTGGTAGGCAAATATTGAATCTCATCATCCGTCATCTCGTCTTTCCATTCACAAACTTAAATTGTATCTCTAAATCCAAACATGTTGACACACACGCCTCAAGGGTTGCTCGGTATGTAGCCAGCCTAACCCGATTTTGCTATACATTCTCGTCACGTCGACGCATCACCGGAGGGGGCCTCTCGGACCGAGGTTATCTACCCCTACCCAGGGGGCGAAGGGGTAGAGAACCTATACGTGTATATTCTATTAACCTACATTGTATAATAAAGTTATTTTCCCCTCATACCGTGTATATTTTTTCAATCAAATAAGATAAAGAAAATGAGTTTATTCTGTCGAAGGTAGGCGGGATTTGCATGGAAATCTTATTTGGAGAGATTTGGCCAGTTTTAGCTCTGAGCTCTGATAATAAGGCTATGTGATTCCTCTTTTGCGTACCGTTTCTTTGAGAACAAAGAAAAAAATCCAGCCTATTCATTACATTATTTAAATTAGTCTTTTTCATAAAGGTGATATAGTAATGAAATGTAAGCTCCTGAAATAAATTTAATAGCAAATTGACACGGACGGTGTATTGATTTCAAAGAACTTTTCATTAAGCTCTTAAGATATTTTAAGTTGAATTACTCTCGGAAACTTTGAGACAATTCCCGAAATAGATTGTATTCTAACAAAAAGCTCTTTAATACTTGCTTTTGAAGACGCTCAAAATGTTACTGTAACGAGATTTAAGTTTAAACCATTCGTTTCGTTCAAAATCTAAATTTACACTTTCATAAAATAATATTCTAGAACGTTGTAATAAAAGCCTTTGGCGTTGTTATTAAATTTATTCTACGCGCCTTGTAATATATAATTAGCAATCTGTAGTAGGGACGTGCTCGTGAGTTTTATGAAGTTACTACCAGGCGTTTTCAAACTATTACACATGCTATCAGAAATTATTTTCTATTATTTAATTAGACTTATTAAGTAGGATAGATAATTACGTAGATGAATATTTAAATAACGTATTGCTTCGGTGCGACATTCTACTAAAAACAGAAAACTTCTTTTCTATTTCTTATCATATAATTCCACACCAGTGTTTGACTATTCGACATCTCAAGTTCAAATCCTTTGAATTATAATAAAAAGTTTGATAATACGTCCCCCAAACCCTTTAAAAACAAGGACCTTTTTAATCGCAACTATAAAACTGAGCTAGTTTTAGAGAATAAAATGGTTTGAAAGGCTGCTGCCGTAACATTGGTTTAGTGGGCAATAAACCGTTTTATGTACGGCTGGACAGAATGTGACTAAGAACGGAGTAATATGAAGTTGTTCTAGTTACTTAAGGTTTATGTTGACATTATTATGAAGCATAAAACGTATCAATTACGTACGTGGCCTTGATGTGTTCAGGGGCGGATTTTGAACGGCAACATATTGGGCCCCATAACATATTGAAGACAATGGACAATATTATGAATTGAAAAGAAATCTTACGTGAACGTCAATATCGAAAACTTTCTTTTTAACAAAATGGCAAATCGTTGATTTATTAATCAGGGCCCCTAGTACAAGAGCCCTAAAATCTCACAGTCCGCCCCTGGATGTGTTGCGTGTTTTAGTAACTTGGAGAGTGCGTGAGGAACAGTTTTCATGGCTCTTATAAAATATGAGGCGTTTTATTTGTGTTGGAAATTCTACGGCATCTTTGGAACATGGAAATTGATGCCAAAGATCCTACAAATTAAGTCATCTTTGAATTTCCTTTTAAAAATAAAAACCTTCTAGCTTTTGCCTGAGACTTCATACGTCTGAATTGTCTTTTTTTTAAATAATAAAATTTTTAACAGAAAAGACAACCGCCTTCAAAAAGTAAAAAATAACTTTCAATTCGCAAGTCGGCGGCTTTGGTTTTGCGTGTTGTTTTGTAATGCCACCGACTTGCGAATTGAAAGTTATTTTTTACTTTTTGAAGGCGGTTGTCTTTTTTGTTAACAATTTTTTTTTCGCTTTTTAGTGCCTACTTCTCATCATAGAAATTAATTACGAAACGACACAAAAAAAAAATCTGTCATCCCTTAATTTTCAACCCTTAGGAGTGGAATATTTTCTTGAAATTAATATGAGACCAAATTTGAAGTACCTATACACTATCAATTCAAAAAAGAATCATTGAAATCGGACTACACTGAAAAAAGTTATGCCTTGTCAAACATAAAATAAATATTTAAAAAATAAAAAAATGTTCATAATAGGAAAACTACTGGGCCAAACAATGTTAAATTTTTATGGGACCAAATGGCAACAATTCCGCATCAAACTAAAGAAGAATCATGTAAATCGGATCATAGATCTCAGAGTAATCGATTACATACATTGTATAAAAAAACTTGAGAGGTGTCAAGGGACACCCGGATGGAACGAAGTTCCTTTCGATTAATTAGTGAAGGAATTGTAATAAAATATTATTTTTTTTAAGTTATAATAATATTTTTTTTATTATTAACAAATATAATGTAATTAAAAGACAATTTAATTAAACGTGCCCGTTTATGTATCGAGCGAAATGGACTCCATATTGAGCAGTTGCTTCGATACAGGGAAGTGTAAATTTTATACCTAATAGGTAAGTTTTTTAATTAAGCCAAAGTTGATTAAAACTGTGTTTGTGAATAGCTCTAATTTATTTAAATAGGTTACCTATAGCACCTATAGGTACCTACGCCTGCCTGCCTTTCTTTTTCTAGCAAAAGAGTACCTACTCACTTACCTACTTACAACTACAAATAATTCGCCAATGATAAAAGTAAGTACCACTACCTACCTAGGTACCCACCTAAGCTCCCACTGGCTTAATTTAAACCAAAACATTTTAATCAAATCAAAAAAAATATTATTGTCGCTAGTAAAACCTAGAGAAAAGTACTCTGTGACCTAGAGCGATAAGGTGCAGTGGAAGTGGTTACCTACTGACGACCGCGACCGATAGAAAGCTCATGATTACCAAACCCAAACTTTCAATAGGTACCTACTAAACAAAACATAGAAGTATACAGTAACTACCTACCTACCTAACCTACGTATTCTATGGCTTAATTATCGACTTAAAATTTACACTCGTTTTCACAATCCACACAGTCTCACAGTGAAAGGTGGACTTATCTCGTAGGTCGTTATTGAGGTAGGTACCGCCACTATTTGAGCGAATAAACTTAGGTACTAAACATATCGCCGTAGGTACCTAGATCAAAGAGTTCGCCGCGCCGCCTTTAAATACATAAACATATTCTACGAAAAGCGAATTCGGACTTTATTTTGTAAACGTAAACGGTTAAAAATTGAAATTTTACCAAACTAGGTATGATAAAATTATTCTGAGAAACGTATAGGCTGGTGCCCGACCGGACAATAGGAGCTATGTGCAACCGAATTTCACGGTTAATGTGTAAAAATAAGGTTTTAATTCGCTCCAATATTTTCATAGAAAAGCCGCCATTCAACTAATAATGAACTCTATTTGACAGTTCCAACGATTCAATTTTTCTGTTCGAATTGTCTGCGTTTGTGAAGTACCTATAGCATGTCGTGACAACTTTTCGTAAGAATTTTTTCCGTCTAGCCCCCTTTCACAACGCGCGATAAGGAACTTCGTTCCAAAAAAAACCAAACGAATTGAGAACCTCCTCCTTTTTGAAATCGTTTAAAATTATGGTATCACACATGGATAACGTAACGTAAAAAGTGATACAAAAATTTACAGAAGCTTACGAACAGAGACTTCATCAGCATGTGAAAATCGAGGTGATCCAGCTTTTAGACCACACGGACATAGTGAGAAGACTAAAAAGAACAAAACCGTTCGAGTTAGTGTTTTGTGTTAGTGAAAGTGAATAGTGTTATGTAGCACAATAGCAACCAAATAAACACAAGAACGAAGTGTATTCGCCTTAATAGAGATAACAAGAAAAGTGCCATTGGACATTCTTACTAAAGACAATATAACAGTTTAAGTTTTAATTAATTTAGTTATTAGTAGATTAGGGATGGACTCTAATCTTATTACAAAATTACCTTATGATGAAAAAAGGGAAAAAAAAGAAAAAAATTAAGGGGTAACGAAGCTTCCTATTAGTATAAAAAATATTACAATTGGACAAGTGATTTCAATGATTAGAGCGATCAAAATCAAACAATCTTTTCAGGTTTAGAATTTTAGTAAAGCTTACTATAGATTATAAATCGATATCCGTGTTATAAAATAACCAAATTGAAAATATATAAAATTCAAACTTAAAAGGAAGCAAGGATTACATTGCTTGATTAAAAACGTTTCAGGAAGTTTGCAAGACAATTAATTTCGTCTGGAATTATGCATGTTAATCCTTTGAGACCGCCGAGCACACACGACCTCTCTGTGAGGTAGAAAATCAACCACAAAGTTAATCTTAGCTTCGAATTAAGTTTAAATACATCCCATTTAAATGTAGATTTAGAAAGTTAAATTAATTAAATAATGTTCCAATCTATTCAAACTCATTTGAAACTAACAATGTCGCAAAAAAGCTGGTAAATACTCGACCTACTTACTACTACACCTTATCGATCTCGATACTAGACCTTATAATATCTATATCGCAAACCATATTTAAGCGAATTTGCTATGATACATTTGGCAGGCGTAAAGCAATTTCTCAGCCACCTTGAAAAAAAAGGAAAAAAGGTGATGTAGCATCAAGCGTGAATTCCACAAAGGAGTAGGGCAGAGGTTTATAGTAAAACTTATTTACAAAAAAGACAAGTACGAGTCGGACTCGCCCACCGAGGGTTCCGTACATATTTGTAAGTACATATCCATACTGCTATACTAATCCATACCTACTATTCATACTTTTATCTACTTAATATTATAAATGCGTTTTGTGCGGCATAAACGGCCGTATCTTTTTTTCACGTTAACATAGAGGGTTGATTTTTTTACAACATCAAGGGACCGTAGACTTGAGTATATGGTTTTAATTTCAACTCGATACCTCCACGCGTTCCCGAGATGCCTTGACTGACAGATAGACAGACAGACGGACAAAAAAGTGATCCTATAAGGGTTCAGTTTTTCCTTTTGAGTTACGGAATCCTAAAAGTACAAAATAACTTTGATTTCGAAAATCCGGGCTTTGGTTCTGTTTTTGGTTTTGAATTACCACCGACTTCCGACTTTGTTTGCTTTTTAGTGTCTACTTCTTATCATCCAAATTGATTAAGAAACGGTAACACCAAACAAATTAAGTTTTGGTAAATTTTCACCCTTAGAGGTGGAATATTTTCATGAAATTCATATGGGACCAACTTTGAAGTATACTACTATATATTTAATGGTATGAACTGTAAAAAGTTATGCCTGGTCGCGTGGTCAAACAGTTTTTTTAAGAAGTCGGTTTAAAATTAAAAGCTGTATTGTGTACTCATAAAAAGAATATAAAAATTAACACTTTGGCTTAACGTCAGTGCAGGTCTATTCAAGAATTAGATCAAAATATTAATATTTTCCAATCAAACCGTTCACAGATGCTACAGGCACATTTGAATTGTCAAGGAGTCGGTACGTTAAAGCACATTCCGAAATGGACCTCTCTAGTGATTTATTTATTTATTATGTGTTTGTATTGTCATGTTCACTCAAATGACTCACTGATGTGCTGATCTACACGTCAAGTTCGTGAAATCTTCATTTTCTAGGGGTCAAAACACACCGGAATGGCAACGCAGCGGCCGACAGTTTTGATGGCAAACCATTTTCAACTTTATTTCTAAACGTCAAGACATAGTATCACTTAAAGATTTGCGTGCGTCGAGCGGCAGCTCGTGCCGCCGGGCGGCTCTGCGAGCCGATGACCGCCGAAGCGGAGCGAAACTATGCTTTGAGGTTTAGAGATAAAGTTGAAAATGGTTTGGCAGTAAAACTGCCGGCCGCTGCGCTGCCATTCCAGTGTAACTTGACCCTAATTGTTTTATATTGTAATTTACCTTTGTTATCACATATTAACCATATCACATAATGTAACCAGGATTTTGCAAGTAACGAGGATTTTGTACAAAGACATTAAAATATTTAGTAAAAACTTGATTGAAAAGAGTATCCGTGGAGTTTCTTGTTCGTTCTTCTCCATAGAGACCTACCTACATTTTGGAACGAGCAACTAGTTTCAACTTTTATGACCGATCAATTCCTTGACAATTCAAAAGTGCCTGCAAATGGTTTGATTGAAATAAATAAATAAATAACATTTCTTTATTTCAGGCAAGTCAACAGAGTTTACATACACCCATAGATTACATACATCTCATACAATTTATTATTTTATTGAATTATTATTGCAATGCTGCTTTAATTATTAAATAAAATTAGATTAGATTAAATATTAAATATAGGTTAAATTAAATTATGTCAGGTAACGCAGTTATGTCAGGTATGTAGTCACAATATTATTTCAAAACAACATCCATATTCATATATATGGAGCGGTATACAGAAGTCACTATGCTATTTTTACAATTAGTCAGTCTTAAGTGAAATGTCGCTCTAAGCCTACGAATTACAGCATAGAAATCGTCGACGCTGTTCTCGGCAAACATTCCAGACGCGCTACACCGACAGGGGAGATTAAGCATGGCCCGAAACGCGTTATTATATTGTACGCGAAGAGTATTGTATGTACTCTTCGTGTACCTGTACCAGAGCTGGCTGGTGTAGAACGCCTGGCAGTATGCTTTAAACAGGGTCACTTTAGCCTGCTGCGAACAGTACGCGAATCGTCTGGCAAGCATATTACTTTTACAAGCAATGCTTCGCCTTTGCCTTTCAAGATCAAGATTAGCACTTAGATCGTCAGTCACTATGTGTCCACGATACTTAAATTTACTTACAATTTTAAGGGCAGATCCACACAAATGAACGGGCAACACATGTGCCGGTCCCTTACCATGTTTGAATATGAATATTTCAGATTTATTAACATTATAAGTCAGACAGTGAGTGGCTGCATATCGCTCGCAGATCTCAATAAGCTAAGCTAAGAAATAATATGCTTTGACTTTGATTTAGATAATTATAATTATATAATCTTTCTATCTAGCCGTCCCTTCTCAAATGGACAGCATAACTTCAAGAAACTTGCATTTCATAATAAAAACGTAAAAAACATAACAGAAAAAGACTGTAACTTTTATCAAGACTTCAAAGAAGCCCTAGATTCTGGAGTTCTAGAACTCCAGCTACCTGTAGTGGCTATTTACCTGGCTGGCAACTGGGTCAAGTCCACTCTACGCTCGATAAGCGTACCGTCCGCAAATTATCGAGTCCCTCGTACCAAAAATACCGTCGGCAAAAACAGCGACGTATTTAAGCCTCAATTACTGTGAGTACTGATAGAAAATTCTGGAGGACGTTGGACTATTTCGGGAGGACTATCTTCGTGAGTGTTTTTGCTATCCGTATGAGCAGCGTTTAGCTGGGATACTCAACCTTTTTTGCTTGTATATGGATGGGAATTTGGCAGTTTATCCGGGCCACTGATGACGACCCTTTTTAGAGAAGGTGTAATAAATGTTCACCGCAGGTTGAGCTTCTGCGGTGTGACTTGCGGAGATACGCAATGTTCAAACTGTTGTTTGAATTTAACAATAATTCTAGTGTCAACAGTTTGAATTTAACAATAGAATTAATTTAATTAGCGAAATCAAAACAACGAAAATCAATGATAAATCTATGTGCAACCATATGAAGCTATGATTGGTTGACTGAATTGTCATCAACCAATCACACGCATCTTACACGCGATAGACAATTTGTCACTTAAGTTTACGTTTGACAAACCGGAGGTAATTTTTACGTAGATCACTGCAAGAAGTCTCGACGACGTCTCGCTATGCTACGCGCCGTGCTACGGCGTAGCATGTCTACGAAATAGTTACGAAACCTTATTTCGTGTGATGAAATCAAGGATATTCCTTTATCTTCCGTATAATATATATACAAATAATAATACCAGCCTATAACTATCCCACTGCAGGGCAAAGGTCTCTTCTCATACAGAGAAGGCACAAGCACTGATCACCACGTGCGCTCAGCGCGGATTGGCGATTTCAGACTTAAATTAATTATCATGGTTGCACGTTGTTTTATATAGCTAATAGTTTAATAGAATTTCGTTTCACATAAAAAATAATAATTGAAGATTTTTAAATCATTGATTTTGGTTTCACATAAATGTTAGAATAATCATATCATACAATAACGATTTAAATATTCGTAATCTTTATATTGTTTATTTAATATAAAATTTATTACTAAGAATGGGGGTCTCAGTTCTAGCTAAACCTACTGCTTGTATGCTGCAAGCGAGCATGCAACATTCAGCAGGCATGGTTTCTGTCACGGCTCCGGAGGTCCCATGCGACCTTACCGTCGCAGAGGGTTTTAACGCTCACAACCGTAGCTTCGGCTTGCTGGCCGGCGTTACCGGCCAGCCTTAGCCGCGGCTACACGCGTTACAACCGCCTGCTACTCAGCTCGCGGGCCGCCTCACCCCTCCGCGCCTACGCGAATTTAAATTACTCTCAAGGCGTAGGGCAGACAAGACTACGTGGAGTCGGTTTTGCAGCGATTCGTTTCTGTCACTAACTTTTGCAGCACAACATATTGACTTTTTAAGACAACATTTTTGTTAATGACAATTTTTATTTATTTTCGTTGGTATACCATGGAAAATACACCGAACAAACAATCATCATCATCATCATTTCAGCCAAAAGACGTCCAAACAATATTCGTTAAAAAATCATTCTACTGTTTGATAAGTTTGTTAAACAAAAAAATGTGATTGAAAATTCATTGAATTGTGTTTCTGTGAATATGTTTCATTTATATGTTTCATGCAAGTAAATAGTCTTTGAAACAATAATATTCGAAATAAAACTACAGGGACCAAATATAACATGAAAAAAATTCTGGGAAAGAAACTCTATGAAATTTCTGTCTGTGAAACAAGGGGACACCATTAATTATAAGTTCAAGTTGCCTCACTATGTCTTACTTTACCGATGTCAGTGATGTCCAAAATAAACTTAGAAAGTGCAAATTAAATTGAAAATGTCACACTGGTACTTGTTCGTGCCCAGTTGTGAACCCACAATCTTGTGAATGACAGGCGGACGCCTTAACCATTGGACGATCACGACCCATAAGTTTATCTTCGGTGGAATTACTTAATTTCATTGTAAAGAAGAGGAGGATGTGTAAAGTTAACTTTGTACATTCATTAATGTAAAAATACAAATATTTGCGCAATATATCAAAAGATAACAATACGAGTATAAACTCACAAAAATAATAATTTCTTATCACATATTATATAAAGCTGAAGACTTTGTTTGCTTTTTTTATTTGAACACGCTAATCTCCTAAGCTCGTAGTACGTTTCTCAAAATTATTTCGTTTTTTTTTTCTTTATTTTTAGGGACTTTTATCCTTATAAGGCATGTCAGCCCCATCATAACGTAACCTAAAAATTATTTCATTAAGAGGAAATACCACGGGCTAGAGAATTGAAAATTAGGTATTTGTAAAATCTATTGCTGTCGCGCGATGCCCGAACACGAACCGCAGAGCGCGATAGAGACAACTGCAGCTTTGACCGAAAATACCTAAAAGTACACAAAATCAATGATTCGTAGTCCCCTGATTTCTTCTCCAAAACTTAACCGATTTAACTGCTTTTTTCATTAAAAAATAAAGAAATGCTTTTGCCGTGTTCCTATGTTTTCTATTTTTTATATAATCAAGTCAAATTTGTTTTCTGAATGTTTGAACACAGCGAAAAATCATGCCAATTTTTTGGGTTTTTGAATATTCATATCTCTTTTAATAATAAATTTATGAGAAAAAGGAAAACATAAGGGCATGCCAATAGTAGCCATGGATATTTAAAAAAAAAAAAATTGATCTACTGGCATTATCCAGGGAGGAAACAGGGGACTAAGTTTGTATGGAAAAACGGCCCTTGTGTTTCCTCTTAATAGAACGCTACGTTAGCCGTAAGCGCTATGAGTTTTATATTACACGGATGCAGACAGAGTTACGGATTAAAAAGTAGCCTAATATCCTTCCCCAGGGTTTAAGCTATCTTCATACCAAATTTCATCAAAATCGGTTCTGCTGTTTCATCATCATCATCATATCAACCTTTAGACGCCCACTGCTGGGCATAGGACTCCCACAAGAGGGGTCCAGCCGTAATCGCCATGCTTGGCCGATGCATGTTGGCGATCGCAGTAGGTGTTATGGTACTCAGAAGGACGTTGCTGCCCATCCTTTATTCAATATCCCTCTGTCGCTTTCTACGACACCCACGGGTAGAAATGGGGTGGTGCTATTCGCGGCCGGCACCACACGGCGGCTTCGCGGCGGCTGTTTCATCGTGAAAGCGTAATGTAGAGTTACTTTCACATTTATAATATTAAAAAAGTATTCTCTATACCAAATTTCATCTAAATTGGTTCAGCTGTTTCATCGTGAAAGCGTAACAGACCGAGTTACCTACTTTCGCATTTATATTATTAGTATGGAAGTAATGGATTAAAAAAATGTTGAGCCGTAAGACAAAATATCATAAATGAAACGAATGAAAAAAAAATTTCTTTACTTTATCAAAATAATCCGGAGGCCGGATAAAACAAGGTCACAATAATACTAAAATGTGAATTCATTAATCCGGAGCCCATTCACATAAAAAAAGCTCTGATTTATATCTCTGACCTCGAACACTTACCAGTAGATATTATATTCCTTTATTATTTTGATTTATTTCAGCCAAGTTTTATCAATATTATTTAGACCTTGAAGGTTTTACGTATATTTCGGGTATCAAGGAAAAATGTCTCCTTTAACAAAGAGTAAATACAAGAAACGTGCCTATTCTTAAAACCTGCGGAGTACGAGACGGATTTGTAATATTTAACACAACTCACAAACAGTACTTTTTTTGTATCTCTTTTATTTCATCATCATCTGCCTAGCCTTTTCCCAACTATATTGGGGTCGGCTTCCAGTCTAACCGGATGCAGCTGAATACCAGTGTTTTACATGGAGCGACTGCCTATCGGACCTCCACAACCCAGTTACTAGGTAACACGATACCCCTTGGTAAGACTGGTTGTCAGACTTACTGGCTTCTGACTACCCGTAACGACTGCCAAAGATCTACGAATGACAGTCGGGACCAACGGCTTTACGTGCTTTCCGAGGCACGGACGGAACTTGATATAAACGGAATGGTCACCCATCCACAGACAGACCGCGGTTAGCGTAGCTTAACCTTTGACCGATCGATCTGTACGGCTTTAACTTAGCCACGAGCTCCTTGTATCTCTTTTATTTATTAACTTTATTTTATTTTTATTTCCTGCTGTCATACCGGCTGTAGAGGAGCTAGTAGGTAGCTACTAAAAGCCGTACTTACGGTTCGACCGGTCATAATGGTAAAGCTACGCTTGCCGCCGCCGGTCTGTGGATGGGTGACCATCCATTTCATACCGAGACCCCTGCGTGCCTTGGAAACCATATAAGAGCCGTTGGTCCCGGCTGTCATTCATAGATTATCGACAGTCGTTATAGGTAGTCAGAAGCTAGAAAATTTAACAACCAGTTTTACCAAGAGGTGTCTTGCTGGGTAGCAAGATACCCCTTGGTAAAACTGGTTGTACCCCAGTAGCTGAGTAGCTACTGGGTTGAGGAGGTCAGATTATCAAATTCAATTTCAAAATCATTTATTTCAACCACTTCCAGGTCATAAAATACAATTTCAAATAAAATTTCACTTACAACAAAAATAATAAATAAAATAACATAAATAAAATTTAAAATTATTATCATCATTAAAATTAAACCATTAAAATCAAATTCAAATCATAAATATTAAATTAAAATCATAAAATTAAATTAAAATCATAAAATCAAATCAAAATCAAATTAAAATCATAAAATTAAAATAATAACAATAAAATTAAATTAAATTGAATTAACCTGACTAAAAGTACCGGTCGCTTCGTGCAAACACTGGTATTCAGACGGTTAGACTGGACAAATACGGTTAGACTGGAAGCTAATACTAACATAGTTGGGAAAAGGTTAGATGATGTTGCTATAGCGACTATAGTAGTACATAACAATTACGGTTTAAAACATGGTATGCAGCCCTATAAAAAACTGACGGACCGATAGCGCAGGTCCAAGATAATAACTAAAATCGTCCTAATGTACATTTTGGACCAGAATCAAACCATGCATTAGATTGTTTCAGCCTTGGTTCAGACTTCTTATAAATATTTTAGACAGGCAAAATTGTTTGTATGTGTGGTACCAGCCACGAATAGTACCACCTATTTCTACTCGTGGGTGTCGTAGAAGACCACAGAGTGATATTGACCAGGAGATGGGCAGCAGCATCGTTCTGAGTACCATAACATCTACTGCGATCGCCAACATGCATCGGCCAAGCATGGCGATTACGGCTGAACCCTCTCTTTGGGGACACCTATGCCCAGTAATCGGCGTGTAAAGGCTGATGATGATGATGATCAATCTTTTAATCATAGAAAGCAAAAATATTGCCGAGTCTCAAAAAATATGGTATACTAGAACTTCGCCGACGACTTTGTCCGCGTATATTTCGTACTTCCCCAACAAACTCCATACCCCTTCGAAAGATGGGTTCGGGGGGAACACCCGCCTCTCGAAGGGTTTGAGGGGTGGTTAAAAAATCTCCTTAATTATTTATTTATTTTGGCATTCGTGCCACGTTTCAATTCGATTATGCAGAGACAAAAGATTTTTCAAACAAATTTCCCTTTTTATCTCCGGTTTGAATTGTAAGCCATGTGCGAAATATCACATTTCTAGTTCCAATAGTTTCGATTTGGCTTTCACGTGAAAGGAAATAAAAAAACTCGTCCACATCGCTGTCAACTGGACTCGTGCCCAATAGACTGGCAGCAATGCCATGTTGTATGGCAATGCTGATTCTCTGACCCAAGAATAGACCAGCCTTCGGGTCACATGAAGAGTCGACCAGACGCTTGGCGATGTCCAACAACATTCATTTCAGTTTTCGTTTTAAATGTATTTGGTCATCCTTGAGGTCAAACGAGTTTACTTTTTTAATTCTTTTTTTTTGGGCTAATAATTATGTTCATTATTGGAAAGCTAGACTATTACCAACTGTACGCCTATAGTGTGGATTTGTTCGGGCAAAAGCGTAAAGAACATAAATCATCGGGAAAATAATCACAGATTTTGAATTATCAAAGACCGTAACGTACTCTCGTCTCCCAGCGGATTTTTTTTAAATGGGACAGGCCTGCCACACTATTTCCAAACTACTGCAACTTTTAAAATCCACAATCAACAGTGCCGACCACCATAAAAACGTCGAGGCAATGAAGCTTGACGAGTCCTGGAGGAACGTTACAACTAGTTTTGAATCCAGCAACGAAATTAATCAGAAAAGAACGAAGGATGAGTATGAAATCCTGACTAATATTATAAATGCGAAAGTAAGTTTGTTTGTTTGTTACCTTCACATGCCTAACTACTGAACCAATCAACTCTTGAAACTTTTAGGTGTACAGAAATGTACATAAGATACCTTTCATCCCGAAAAAAAGTATGTTCCCGAGGAAAACAACAATAAAGCTCCTATCGTAATAGATGGCGCCACCTGTCTTTCGAATCACGATTTAATTATATCATTACAAGCAGAGTATAATCCGAAGTAATTGACGAATTCTAAGTAAACGCCAGCGAAGCCGTGGGCAAAAACTACTTAAACCAAAAGTTTTTTATATTTTTACACGCTTTTTTTATTATTAGCTTCACCTGTATGTTTGTATATTTGTTTGTAACCGACTTCTTTGGGCGCGATTTTGACCCACTTTAAACGGCCAGATTTTATCGAGGACACTAATTTGATAAAATTATTCCATTTTTCAAACTAAATAGTAAAAAATAAATAATAGTTTAAAAAAACTAAAAACACGCTTTTTATACAAAACCAAACTAAAAAATAGAAAAAAAAAATTAATAAATTTAAATTAAGAAAAGTGTTAAAAATTTCAAAAAATATAAATAAATTAAGGTGTGAATAAAAAAAAAATTTTTTAAAAAAAAGCGTGGGTTGCTTTTTAAGATATGATCAAAATGATAATCACTCTACTCATATCTGTCAATAAAATATTTATAACTATTGACACCATGCACCCCACGCTTTTTTTTAAATAAAATATATTTTTTTTTATTCACACTATTATTAATTTATATTTATTGAAATTTTTAACACTTTTCTTAATTTAAATTTATTAAAATTTATTTTCTGTTTTTTAGTTTGGTTTTCTATAAAAAGCGTGTTTTTAGTATTTTAAAACTATTATTTATTATATTTGAGTTGATTGAATGAAAGGTAAATTGCGGTTTACGATTTATGACGTTTGAAAAAAAAACTACTTACTAGATCTCGTTCAAACCAATTTTCGGTGGAAGTTTACATGGTAATGTACATCATATATTTTTTTTAGTTTTATCATTCTCTTATTTTAGAAGTTACAGGTGTGGGGGGACACAGATTACCACTTTTACTTCCAAAGTGGTGAAATGCGCGAACTATTTTGGTTGAGAAAAATATGGTATTAGAAACCTCCATATCATTTTCGAAGACCTATCGATAGATATACCACATGTAAAGGTTTGATGAAAAAAAATTGTTGAGTTTCAGTTCTAGGAACCCCCAAAATTTATTGTTCCTTTTTCTTTGCCATATGGCTACGGAACCCTAAAAAGTCAAAACACAAATCATTTATTTCAGTTAGACCATTAAAAGGCACTTTTGGGCGTCATATAAGAAAATTTCAATCTAGTTGCCCATTCTAAATGGTACCCGTTTTTACAAGTTCGATATCCAATCCCAATCGAATCCATTCAGTAACGGATCCCATAATATCATTCCAACAACACGGCAGGTTCGTAATTTCCCTTAAAGAAACGTTCACGAGTGAATGCGTTTTATTGACTTTTAGATGGCGTTCCAATTTATCTTCAGGATCGCTTGCAATGTGAAATTTGGTGTTCAGTAATGGATTAGATTTTGGTTTACGGTAGTTTTTAGTTTAATGGAGAGAAATCACAGAATTGTAAAGGTTGTGTTGGTAAAGAGTTATGAATAAAATTGTGGATGGAAGGAGAGTTCGAGGAAGGCCAAAAAGATGGATGGATTGTGTGAAGAATGATATGAAAGACAAGGGAGTCATTGAAAGTATGACGTTGGACTGGACGGAATGGAAAAAGAAAACATGTTGCGCCGAATCCAAGTAACATAAGACAAGGGGTGATGATATAGTTAAGAACGTTAGTTTCATTGGTACTCGTTAGTTTTAATGCTAGGCCATTTTCCAGATATAAATGGCACCTTAATTACTTTAATGAAACGAATCAAGTGTTAATACTATAAGATTTATTGTTTTTAAGTATGTACAATATTTACAAGAATAATAAAAAAGAAAACCTAAAGGAATAAACTAAAAAAAAAACAAAATCAAATCAAACATCGCCGTCAACTGGCAATGTACCCAAGAGACTGGCAGCATTGCCACATTGGATGATTACGATCACGGTAATTAAGTTAGTAGCACTGAAACCAGCAAATACGCAAATCTTCTTACCACATATTTCTCTATCTATTTTTCAAAAGTTCAGCCGCGTTTTAATGAGGTTAGTCTTAATGACTTCGCGGACTAATCTAACCGTAAGGTCTATAATTGCTATGGGTTGATAAAAAGAAAATAGACTTCTGTAGAGCTATTCTGTTACAATCTACCTCGGTGAACACCTATGTGAAGTGAGCTGTCATTCGTCCCGATGCTAGGGATTGACAAAGCAGACGGACGGATGACAGCTCACATTATAAAATAACACCTTAGTCTTAAGGGATAAGAGCAGGAAGAAGAAGAAGTCTTCTTTCGGTAACAATCCAACTATTCAAATTCTTTTATTCACATTTAAATGGAGTATTGTACAGTCGGTGGTATCACATGTTACTTATATTCTACTAGCGGGCCCGGCAGACGTTGTCCTGCCCTGAAAATCGGTACAAAAAACCAGGTCCAGCCTACCCTACCCCACCTACTTAACATACCTACCTTGTCTAACCCTACTCCTACATAGGTACCTACCCTACCTACCAACCTAACCCTATCAACCTACCTACCTACCCTATCAACCTAACATTTCAATAATTCTTACAAAAATCCAGGTCCAGCTTACCCTACCCCATCTACTTACTTATCTACCCTACCTGGCATCTACCTACCTACCTACCTTGTCTCCACTCGACACGGTAATTTGGCTCTTCGTAGTGGAGAGGTACCAGGGTGACATAATAAGTACTGCTAAGTTATGCGCTCCTAGTACCAGGGTGACATACATCTAAGAAGTACTACAAATCGACTGCAGCGCCATGTATCGGGTCCAATTGTGAATCTAAAACAATTCGCGAATCCACTGGAACGCACACAAATTTTTTTATCAGAATCGGTCCAGCCGTTTAGGAGGAGTTCACTTTCATACACACGCACAGAAGATTTTTATATATAAGATTTAGCTTTAGTTTTGTTTTATTTTGTCCCAGCTCAGTACTTGGTCACTTTGGCTAAGTTTTTGATGGCAGCGATTATATCTTAGAACACACAGGCACAGATAATATAATACGCAAGGTACGATTTTACTTTGAGAAACAAAAATATGTTTGATTCTTTGCAAGTACTAGATACATTATAATAATGTATTTCTCATCAAAGCAATTTAGGGTGAGCAGATTATGTAGCAATTATGTATTCCGTTGTAATTAATAGTCATCATCATCATCATCACCTAACCTTTAGACGCCCACTGTTGGGCATAGGTTTCCCCAAGTCCTGTGTCGGTACTAATAAAAAAAAAAAATAATAGTGCTAGGCAATAATTTTCTAGTACACTATCGACCATCGAATTTTCACTTAAATTGAGATATTGGCAAAAGCAAGTTTACCAAAAGGGCGACCAATCTTAGAAACGATTTTTTTTGGGTAAAGGGTTCCCTTCAAGTTCTTTGAACTTATCCCTTTTTTTAATACCACGACTCAAGATCTCGATTGAATTCTTTTGAACCTTTTGCAATGTGATTTCTAGCTATTTCTAAAGATTGAAAAACAGAAGCATTCCAATAAATGTTCGTTCAAACTGTCAGAAATGCCAATACCGTTCAAGTTATCGATACGAAGTTGCTCTCAACTGTTCAATGAAACTATCACATTACATTGCCGCGTTGGATTTGGTGGCGTGAATGCTGTCTTTGAATCGTCGCAGGGTATATTTCATTGGAGCTTGAATATTACAGACGTCTAGTGGCGTTTCTACGAATATGAATACAAATAAAACTGTGATGAGAAAAGAAAACTAGACGAGTATATTTTAAAGAAGTTTTGTCCACGTTTATCTATTCAGCTTTTAATGACGTCAACCGTTAGACGCCCATGGCTGCCAGGTCTAAGGATTCAGCCGTAATCGCCATGCTTGGTCGATGCATGTTGGCGATCGATGTAGGTGTCATGGTACCTACTCAGAAGGATACGGCTGCCCAAAATCTGGTCAAAATCCCTTTGTACGACACCATCGTTTCTACCCGTGGTGTCGTACGTGTTTCGCAGCCGGCATCACAAAATTTAAAATGTGATTACTGAACATTTTTTTTTTTATCTATATTGTTGCATTTGGTTCAACTCACCTAACCTTGAGTGATGATGCAACCTAAGGTGGAGCAAGCTTGCCTAGGATGAACCGGTTCACTCGTGTCTTGAATCTTCAAAACACCCGGGGAACAGGGAGGCGGGCAGTGAATGCACAGTCTATTCATACAATAAATGGAAGCAAAGCGCTTGGTTCGAGGTTGTAGAACTTCAACCATATAACGGTTACGCTTGTATTTGATTTTAATTATAAGAATATTAGAATTATATATACTAACCTTAAACATAAAAATAATAAAATCATCTACAACTAAAAGAAAGAGGGAAGCTCTTTAGGGTATTAAAAAACTCGTCCATATCGCTGTCAACAGGACATGTGCCTGCAGCATTGCCACGTTGTATGGCAATGCTGACTCTTTGGGCAACGAAGCCTGGCCACATGAAGAGTCGACCACCCGCTTGGCGATGTCCTGAAAAATAAGACTAGCACTCGGACCCCACCACATGGCCGTAGCGTTTCCACCTTAAACAGCTCAAACATATAACATTAGACCATTAAATGGCACTTGTGAATGTTGTACACAAAAAAAACGAATTGAGCGAGTGAGAGCGAGAGAGTAAAATTCTTTTATATTGCTTTCGTTTCTTAGGGAGTTGAATGGCCAAGAAACTCTATAGGTACTGTTACGTACGGGGATCTAGGCTACGTTAAATAAAATGTATGAGCACTTTTAGAAGACTATATTAGGATAATAATTAGTCAGAGGTAAAATACATGGCCCAGCCTTGAGCGGCTCGTGGGTCTGACAGACTTCAGCTTCAACTTCCAATCTGGCATCAAACTTTTAAGAAAAACTCTAACAAATATTTTGTTGTCAGTGATGCCCGCTTTTTCAGAAACCTTTGTAAATGCAGAAATCGGGCATCACCGGGCGGGGTTCAATCTACGATTTGAACTTATTCATGAAGGGGGCGTAGCTCATATGGAGATGTAATGTTTTTCTGAGTTAATATACTCTATGACAGAACACTCGGCAAGCTTCTAGAATAAGTTCAAATCGTAGATTTGTATTGTTTTAGATTTGACATTAGGGATTACTTAGCCTAATCTTATCACAGGCACACGTAAAAGTATCTCAATTATAAACCAGTTCCAAGTATCAGTGGTTTCATTCTGAGTATTTATAGATTAAACCTATTACATTACGCCATAACCCGGTGCCAGTAAGAAGCCCTACAGTTGGACTTCTAACAGTACTTACTATTTAAAACAAACGTTTTACAACCATTTGTAGATAAGCATAAACACATTAGTATTAAGTTAAAACTATTTTTGATATTATTTCTCATTTACCCTCACTTTGTCCAGAGGACGGGCAGCAGTGTCCTTTTGAGTACCATAACCTACTGCGATTGCCAAAATGCATCGGCCAAGAATGATGATTACGGCTGATTACTGTTGACATGACGAGCCTCACTTCCATCGACTAATTTCAGATGGCGGCATTTTCATTATCACGCAACAAGGCAAACACTATTTTCATGCTTATAAAACATTAGGTACTAGGACGACATACCAACGCAGAAGTAACCACAATATGTACGAAGCTCCACTGCCCTACTCTGTTCCACTAGCTAGTTAGCAACACAATAGGTGAACGAGGCATCGTTTATATGACGAGGTCTTTCATACTAGCTCAGTGCGACGAACAACAGAACTCTGATCAACTCGGTCGGATGTGGAACAATAGGTATGTTTGTTTGTATATGTAGATAGGTACATACTTTGTGAAATTCTGATGTGTTTGAAGTATGTTAATGTAACGACGAACATCAACTAGACAGCTCTATGCAGAAACACCTTCCTACTTAAAACTAAAGTGATTATCTCTTGTAATAGTATACAACAAGCTAATTGGTTTACAGGGAAAAATATTCACCTCTCTACTATACTCACAATATTTTATTTTTAACCGACTTCGAAAAGGAGGAGGTTATCAATTTGAATGTTTATATATATATATATATATATTTTTTTTATGTATGTTCGGGCATAACTCTGTCATATATAGACGGATTTACAAAATTATTTTTATGTTCGAAAGGGGTTTATTCAGGAATGGTCCCATATAAATTTTATCAAAATTGATACAGCCCTTTTTGAGATAATCAACAAATTCCCAAATAAATTACTTAGACGACGTTTTAGTTTCTTTAATCTTTGGAGGACTTACAATCTCTTTTAAGTACGTCGCCGTTTCTTAATGGATTTGGATGTTAGGGTAAAACTAAAAGCGGAAAATAAAAAGTTTTTTCAAAAAAAAGGAAAACCGCCTTCAAAAACTAAAAAGTGATAAATAACTTTATCACAGACCACACATTACTTAACTTTAGGAAGTCGGTGCCAATACAAAACAACAAACACAAAGCCACCGCCACCGACTTCCGAAAGTAAAGTAATGTGTGTTCTGTGCTAAAGTTATTTATCACATTTTAGTTTTTGAAGGCGGTTTTCGTTTTTTTGAAAAAACTTTTTTATTAAATTTTCTTAACTCGAGCACGTAGGTATCCCTGGCACTTACGTAGTAAAGATAAAAAAAAAATTGTTAGTGTAGTAGAAAGATGAATATTTTTGCCTGTAAACCAATTAGCTTGTTCGACTGTACGTAGTGCGATAACCTTTATCTTTACGCAGGTAATCAGACCAAAGTTAGCTAACCACAGCTATGTGCATTATTAACATAAAATATGTCTGAGGTCACCGAGGAGGGGCTCGTGGCTAAGTTAAAGCCGTGCAGATCGATCGGTCACAGGTTAAGCTGCGCTAGCCGCGGTCGGTCTGTGGATGGATGACCATCCCTTTCATATCGAGTTCCCTCCGTGCCTCGGAAAGCACGTAAAACTGTTAGTCCCGGCTGTTATTTGTAGATCTTTGGCAGTCGTTATGGGTAGTCAGAAGCCAGAAAGTCTGACAACCAGTCTTACCAAGGGGTATCGTGTTACCCATTAACTGGATTGTGGAGGTCCGATAGGTAGACAGTCGCTTCATGTAAAACACTGGTAGTCAGCTGCATCCGCTTAAACTGGAAGCCGACCCCAATATAATTTAAGTATGTTCACATTTTATCTCAATCTCAATATGTCAAAAATACTTCTAATATCTTCTACTCAATGATTTCAAAAGGAAGGATACGCCCATTAGAACATTTTAAACAAACGTTCATGGAACAAGCAAAAGTAGCGACATCTGTCAAAACTCATTCAATGTCGACCGAGTCGCGTTTCCCGTTGGCCCTAAACTGTCATTTTTAGGGTGAAAGCGCTAATGCCACTTGGTCGTGCGGTTGGCCTGGTCCTTACGTAGTAATATATATGTCAATGCTTCTACTCCTTATCTACATTTCTGACAAGATTTTGACAATTCAACCGACTTCAAAAAAGGAGGAGGTTATCAATTCGTCTATATTTTTTTTTTTTTTTTATGTTTGTTACCTGATATCTTGGGACTGGGTGAACCAATATTGATGATTCTTTTTTTATTTGAAAGCTAGTGCTTCTCGTGTGGCCCCATTTTAATTTGGTCCAGTTCTGACAATGGCATCCATGAGAAAACTGTATAAGTCTTAAATTGGCATTAAGTATGTGCGCGATTTGTTACGCGATTTCTCCGGCAAACGTAAACCGATTTTGCAAATTATTTTTTTTGGATAGGGTATGTTTCATGTGTGGTCCCATGTAAATTTTATCGAAATTGATTCAGCACTTTTTGAAAAATAAACAAATATCCAAAAATTTTACATAGACGACGTTTTCGTTTCATCAATCTTTGTAGTAGTTAACTTTCAATCTCTTCTTAATAGATTTGGATGAGAAGGAGGTACTAAAAAGCGGGAAATAAAAAGCTTTTTACAAAAAAGACAACCGCCTTCAATGAATTCCTGAATTTCGAAACTAAAGTCAATGTGTGTTCTGTGCTAAAGTTATTTTTCACTTTTTGAAGGCGGTTGTCTTTTTTGTAAAAAGCTTTTTTCATTAAACATGTGAATTGCCTGTCAGCTGGGTCCCGTCCATGTGTGTCATTCGAGTACTTTTTAGTCGCGGTAGAAAAACGCTAACGAGATCAGGGGTTTAAAGGTTATACGGCGTAACAAAGACAACTTTAGCAAGTCATGTCTTTTCGAGGACTTTGTAATCTGTTCAGTTATTTGCACTGTAAAGCTCTCGAATGGAGACCACGCACCGGTAAGCACAGCGTAGCACTCCATCTGATTGAGACCGCAGGAACATCCTGGATGCAAGTCGCTTCCAACCGGTCCTTTTGGAAATATTTAGGGGAGGCCTACGTCCAGTAGTGGACGTCCTACGGCTGATATGATGATGACATCTATTTGAACCTCCTACAAGGTCTTTCATTAAGCGCTTCGTATATTAAAATTTCAATAAAACAAAGTGTGTGAGATAATGAATATCATCGATTTTTTTTGACGTGACGACGTCTTATAATTCGATAGAGCCGGCTGAACGCACGAAAAAACATGACGTCATGCGGCGTTACGGCGTTACATGACGTCATGCGGCGTTACCTCGCTCTGCGGCGTTACCTCGCTCTGAGGCGTTCCAAGTGAAAAGTGAATGTGGTGTCAATTGTTTATAGCAACGATAATTACAGCGATAAAGGTAATGATTCTTTCGCGTTGTCACGTTCAACTATCGTCAGTAAACCGACTTTACAGACAACCAATTTTTTGGTTCGTTTGAAAGGCCTATCGATGCCATTGTGTATGGTATATGACATCGTTCAAATGTCCGCCACGAAGTCGCTGAGTGGATTCAAAATGTCAAATTTTCTATGGCTCTGGCGCATAAATCAGGCTGAATTGGACCGATGGCATGGGTTATGTTGGCTTCAAATTCAAATTATTAGAGAGCCGCTGCTCGCTATAGTTTGTGGCTTATTTGCGTGTATAAGATTCGATTGATTTTCTGAAGAAAATCTCACAAGAAAAAGTGTACCGGAATCAAATCGCACGATCTCGGTGGCTAGTTCACATCACCTCCACGTGAGATGACTATGCCCTTAAATCGCTCGTGCAGAATGTTCAATGTGGCAATGGGCTTTGTGGCACATAGTGCCGGCCTGTTGAAACCATATCTCGTTGGTGTCCTTAATATTCCATTTTAACCGCAAAAAGTTGGTAATCATCGACATAAAGCGCTCGCCGTTCACGTTGATGACTTAACCAACGTCGTTCTCATAGAGAAATGGACCGATGACGCTGCCAGCCCAAAATCTACACCAAACAGTGACTTTTTCGGAATGCATTGGACGCTTTTGGATCTCACGTGGATTGGTATCGTCACAAACATGACAATCAACAATAGGCCGCATCACTGAAGATGATTTTTGGGCGAAGCGCGCAGAACGTTGCCCGAACAGAACACCCATTTTGATGAAACCATTTTATCATTTACACGTGTTATTGAGCACTATATCCTTTCATGGTGATTTGGCAAAACAGTCTGAATAAATGACAGACAATTTGACGGATAATATGTAGCTCCAACAATATGGCCGCTATCAATTGTGAGAGTTCGGAAGACCCGCTTTAAACCAAGTTATTCATCAGTGCTAAGGAATAAAACAATTTATGTACATTTTGCATATTATTACGTGTCCTCGTCGCCGCCGCGGCGCCGGTCTACTAACGTGTGAAGGCGATGTTATAATTACTCTCATTTCGGTTTACGGGATCAAAATTATCCAAAGCCCTCAAGCGTTGCTTAATATAACCCAATATATCCTACCCGTGTAACTTCATGAACTCATCGTAAATTGGAAGCTATAAATTTTGTTTGTACGCTTCTTCATTATTTCCTTGACACAAAATATTTATAACCAAGCTTGTTTCTCGAACAAATTACCTTATGAATCAGAAAACTAAATGGTGACGTCAAAATAAATCATTAACCTTTTGACCGCAAAGTCAAAAAAGAAAAAGCCTGCCCTCGGCGCGATGAAGTTGTTTTTAGGATTCCATACCCAAATGGTAAAAACGGGACCCTATTACTAAGATTCCACTGTCCGTCTGTCTGGCTGTCTGTCACCAGGCTGTACCTCATGAACTGTTGAAACAGTTGAAATTTTCACAAATGATGTAGGTACCTATTTCTGTTGCCGCTATAACAAAAAAAGCGGCCAAGTGCGAGTCGGACTCGCCCATGAAGGGTTCCGTAGCAACAAGTAACATAATATAAAAGTTTTTTTATTTTTATTTTTGAGTTGATTGAATTATACCCTGTCCATTGGGTTATTGGTTTTTTGACAGCTGCCTTATAATGTAATTATTCCCGATTACCTTAAGTTAACTTTAAAATGTGTTATAAAATAATTATATAAACTGCCCAATCTTGTTGGATTATCTTATTTATGACCTCTTACAGACATTATAATACAGATAAGCGTATCAGTTTTTACAAAAAACATAAACATTGTTCACTAGTTGCAGCTGTCAAAAAACGATTAAACCAGTGGACAGAGTGTAGCTGTTATTCTTTATCTTGTAATACTTTGTACTTACATACTTCAATATAGTCTTTTTATGCAAGGTCCATCGTATTCAAGTATAGTTATATAACTGTAAACAGTAAATGCAAAATATTGTACACATTTATTTTTAAAAGAGTAAGTATGGAGTTTCTTGCCCATTCTTCTCCATACGAAACTACCGTTTGGAATGGGCAACTAGAATCAACTTTATATATTTTTTTTATATATGACGATCATAAGTGCCTTTTAATGGTCTAATTGAAATAAATGATTTGACTTTTTGACTTTGAAAGGTAAATTGTGGTTTACGATTTATAACGTATTAAAAAAAAACTACTTTCTAGATCTCGTTCAAACCAATTTTCGGTGAAATTTTACATGGTTATACATCATATATTTTTTTAAGTTTTATCATTCTCTTATTTTAGAAGTTACGGGGGGGGGGACACGCATTTTACCACTTTGGAAGTGTCTCCAGCGCAAACTATTCAGTTTAGACAAAAATGATATTATAAACCTCAATTTAATTTTTAAAGACCTATCCATAGATACGACACACGTATGGGTTTGATGAAAAAAAAAAATTGAGTTGCAGTTCTAAGTATGGGGAACCCCTAAAATTTATTGTTGTTTTTTCAATTTTTGTGTGAAAATTTCAATGCGCTTCACAGAATACATCTTCTTACCGAGTTTCAACAGTATAGTTCTTATAGTTTCGGAAAAAAGTGGCAGACAGACATGACGAAGCCATAAGGGTTCCGTTTTTTGCCATTTGGCTACGGAACCCTAAAAATACTAAAAACAGAATAAAATAAATATTTAAGGGGGGCTCCCATACAACAAATGTTGTATAGATAACTAGCTTTTGCCCGCGACTTTGTCCGCGTGAACGTCAATTATCACCGATGCAGACGAAGTAACGAAATATAAATTAGAAAGAAAAGAAAGAAAAATTGTTTATTTGTAACCTCGTACAGGTAAACACAACATAAAAAAGGGTTATATAAAACAATAAAAAAAGCCCTATGAAACCTGTTCGAGACCAAAAAGGCTCCTGTCTCAGCACAATGCTACGACATGAAATGTCGCAGCGCTGGTATTCTGACAGGGCCTTGCAGAGATGCCACGGGCGGCCACAGTCATGACTTAAGGTAAATAAATAAAAAAAAAGTTGTAATAATAAATATCTACAAAAATATGCAAGCTAACATTATGTAAAAAATATGTAATATGTAAACCCGACATAACTATTAATTATATAAAGTTATTAAATACAATAAATAAATAAAAGTGAATAATATAAAGTATTTTTCTTTTTTTTTATTTCTTTTTAATGTTGCAACTAACTAACTTTTGATTAGCTTATGTCCTTCCCCGGGATTCAAACTATCTTCGTACCAAATTTCATATAAATCGGTTCAGTCGTTTCATCGTGAAAGCGTAACAGACAGAGTTACTTTCGCATTTATTATATTTATGGATAGTATGGAAGTATGGATTAGTATCTTTCATTCTTTCTATTTTTCTGTAGAATTATGGTTTTACTTCTTTATAGTATTTTTTTGTTAAGAAGATTACCACTTTGTTTCTTACCAAAATGTTATTCTGTAGTACCTAGAAAAGGGATTTCTGAATTTTGTCAAGAGATTTTCTTCATATTTCTGTGTTTGTCAACTTGACGAAACTAATCTAAGTTACATATAATTGTGTCGAAACTTTTTAATATTTTTTTAGAATAACATAATTTTCAGAAGAAAACGTGATGTTGTAATTCAAACTTCATTTTCAAAAGCAAACTTTTTGATTCTTTTCTATTTATTTTCACATTTTATTAGTTTTTGAAATGTCCTCCAGACTAAAAACGTGCAGATTAGTTTGTAAAAGGATTTTAGAGTAATTTGTATTCTGGTAACAGAAAATAAAATATGATATTAAATTATAAACGTAATTCTAAATAGTACGAAGGCCTTTTCAAGGCCCGTCTGACGGATCTGAATGTAAATTAAAAAGTCGTCATAAAATTCCACACAAAGTAATACAAGGATTTTTTATTAAAAATGGGATTTTATATACAATAATTCAAATGCTAATAAAAATAACTGTTTTTTGATTATATAAGTTCGCCTTATGTACCTACCACTATTTGTACCTAAATGAAAAATAAATTATTAATTGTAGATAATGTAAGCATGGACGATCACTTTCAGGCCAATATCATTCAATATTAAGCTTTATATGGCGTACTGAAAACGTTCAAAATCTAGAAGCACATCTCAGATACAATCTATGTGACAGATACAATATTTTTGATTTCTATCAATTAAAATATGCACCCATGCTATCAATGCATCTCTGCCAGCGCAGTGGCAATTTTTCAATGCTCTTCTTGAAGAAGTTAGGTGTACAGGAGCCAACAATGCCTCTCGGGTATTACCTTTTTCCATGCCAATTTCCGGCGCAAGGTCTGGTAAGTACGGTGGATGGCGCAAAACTTCCAACACTCTTGTAGCTTAAATACCATCTCTTGTGCCATATGAAGTCGAGCGTTGTCGTGTAGGAGCCGCTGGGACTGCGATTAACCAAGGCTGGCCGGAAATTTGCGATCTTCTCCACCATTGTGTGCAGTTTCTCACAGTATACATCCGCAGTAAGTAATGCAGGGTGCGCAAAAAGTTTTTTCAAAGTGCACACTTCTTTGAAAAAAGATATGATACCGACACTATACAACCTAACAGTGACCATGACTTTTTAGGGGTAAGTTTTCGTTTGGGGCAATGGTTCGTGGCTAGGCACTGCACCAATGTCTAACCAAAGCACTGACAATGCAATATTAATAAACTGACGGCAGTGGCATCGTGTCAGTTTTGCCAGGACACAGATTTGCCACCATAAACAACATGTAATTTTTAAAAACAAAGGTTTTAATGTAAATGTAATAAAACATTAACATTTACATTTTAAAACTTTCATAAAATGTTATGCATAAAAAGGTGTTTTAATATGTAGTAATAGTAATTTATATTGTTTAGTATTTAATATTAATAAACACAGACATGATGGTAACTGCACCATTTTTGTATCGACAGTGAAAATCGATAATCGATTCTACATACAAATTAAAGTGTAAACAATCAAAACGTTACATAGCTGCAATCACTAGTTGTTAAAACTACCACCTGTCAAAAAACCAATAACCTAATGGACAGAGAATAGAGGCATTTTTGACAAATTGACACTGAGATTAGAATGCGCACGTTCCGAAAAGTGACTTGTTTTGCCCCTCGATACAATTGACCCTTACCACAATCGACCGAGCCTTCAATCACTCGCAGTTCGGACAATGTGCAGGTGACGTTGACGTTTTCCCAAATTGGATGTTGTAGTTCCCCCTTTCCCCCTCCCTTTCCCCCATCGTTCCCCCTAACCTAACATTTCTATTTTGACGGTTGTATGTAACATATGTTACGTTGGTTCTGTCGTGCTAATTAGGATTTTCGGTAAATACGGATTTTTAGAATTACTAAGTAACTCAATTTTTCAATCCTTACTGCATTTCTATTTTATCACAGCAGCGTTGATCTCGTGGTCTCTTAGGTTCGATTCCTACGTCGGGTTAAGTGTTAGTTGTATGTTAGGTTTTCTCAGTAGGAATTTCTCAGTATCAGTCCGGAGTTTGGAAGTTGGACGTGGTATGGTTAGTTTCTGGCTTCCCTCCCAGTTGTTAATGTCCTTTTGGTATTGGCCTAGTTCTGTTCTCCTACTTGATTTGGAGAGAAGTGGAAAATATGTTTTCACACCACCTGCTCGACAATGTCAAATTATATGTCATGCAAACCTAACCTAAAATCATTTAAGACCTGAGGTCTAGCAGGACAATAATATTGTACTGAATTTCATTATGACCTGCTGGTCATTAATGTGATTTGAATTTGGAACATAAAGTAGAAATCGCATACGAACATTTACGATAGGTAGTAGGTACATACTAATTCCAAGCAATGACTTTGATTCCAAGCATTCAACATCTCTCTAAAAACTGCATTAAAAAATAAATTGTTCGATAATCGAACTGGCCACCACGAGTAGAATATAAATAAAAGAAAAAGAAATACTTTGATTCTAGTACTATTGCTTTTTATTGTCTCGTAGATGGTGTGAAAAGTAGAGTATGCTCCTCGGGGATAAAGGTGCCTTCGTCTTGACTTTGAATCCCACAGTGCACTCGGGATTCAATACGGCGCCCGCTACAAAAGACACTACTTTATCCCCTTTGTGCATAATCCACTATTTTCTTACTCCTCCGCTGTTCTTATCTGGGTAATTTCATAGCGGGATTCAAAACACTACAGTTACTGGGCACTAAATGTTGACAATAATTTTGTAATGTTTCTCCGGGACTCGTCGAGCTTTATTAACTGGAAGCTTTTGTAGTGGTCGCCATTGTTGATTCTGGCTTTTACGAAGTGCCGTGGTTTGGGAATAGTGTGGCGGGCATGTTCCATTACCCATAACGAGTGTCAAAGATCTACAATGACAGCCGAGACTAACAGCTTTACGTATTATCCGAGACACTACGGAATCTATACCCTGTTCACAATAAGATTAGACATAAACACAAACCTTTTTTACAGTCCCTTCAACCGATTTTGAGTTCTATTCCGTAGGCTTAAGGATGACATTAGAGGCAAAAAAGTGGTTACAATAACAACTGTTTACTGCAGTTGCCATTTGTCATGCTACCAATGCAATATAAGTCAAAATCGGTTGAACGGACTGTAAAAAAGGTTTTTGTAAGTGTCTAATCTCATTGTGAACAGGGTATAGGTATGTAGAGTATATTCACCTATTCATGGATTGACCGGCAAGAGTAGCACCCCGACCAAAAGTGCGTTTTTCTTCGATTAAGAGAAACAAACTAGGTACATCTAAAAGCATATTATTAATGTTCAATATCCTATCATCACATTCAACGTTCTTTTTTTTTTATGTACCCTATATACACCTAAATGTCCCTGTAAAAAATGACTAAAATAATTGAAAACATGTATCTTTTGCTAAAGTTGACGTGCTATTAATTTAAGAATTACACTATAGATAGGTAACTTAATTCACGTTTTATTTTATTTCAAATAAATAAATAATAATCATTTATTTGCCAGAATGTAGGTGTACAAAGTATGATGTTAAACATAGATAAATGTGGCGTGTGTGTGTGTGATAAAGGATCGTTTCTTGTTTTTTATAACAATAAAACCCAAAAATTGAGCGAATCTCGATTCTGCGGCAAAGAGGAAATGTATGGTCAAGGTTATTTGGTCAGGGAAGTGCCACACACTCGACACTTCATAGAAACGAAACGACATAATTGCCTACACTACTACCTAAATAACAGACTGTACATATACGTGCGTGTGTGTACGTATCTACGCGCCGCTCGAACTAAAAGCAGTTCCCAGTACCAGTCGTTCGACGCGGGAAGAGGTGAGGAACAGTTTCGGAGGGAGGCGGAGCGTGTCGCTACTGTACGGTAGTACTAATATTTATACTAGCTACCAGTCCCTCGATTTTAATTAGTTACTGACCAAAATTCTTAGATAACATTTTTACTTTTTACCCTTGTACCGGTCATTGACCGCCACAAACTTTGTAGATACACTTTTAGAAATAACTTACTACCACTATAATTAAAAGTATTTTAACAAAGGGATGATGTTAAACTGGTTAATTAAGTATCAAAGTTATACGAACTTAGTATAATGAACTGCGAAGTTCAAGATGTTGAAGATTTTCAACTTGCAAGAATTTGTGTGTGTACTTTTAGCGTAGTTTTAGAGTAACCGAGGAAGGTCTATCTTTCTTCACACACACCACAACCACACCACAATGAGGACGGGCCGCCAATTTGTATATTATGTATGAAGATGTATGAAGTAGCGGATTAAAAAATAGCCAAAGTTTCATCAAAATCGGTTTAGTTTAGTCGTGATGTAACAAACAAATAACTCACTTTCGTAATTATGATATTAACTATTTAATAATAATATAATAATATTATGTAGGGACATTTTTCACACACGGCCATCTGACCCCAAACTAGGGAGACCCTGTACTATGGGTGTCAGACAGCTGATATACAAACACAAATACATTTTTTTTTTGTAAATACTTATATATATAGATAAACAACACCCAGACACAAGGCAAACACAAGTGCTCATCACACAAATGTTTACTCTGGGTGGGAATCGAACCCGCAACACGCTGCGCAGCAGTCGATCACTCAGCCACTGCGCCAACCGTGTCGTCCGTGTCGTATTTGTCTTATTTGTAAAATTTTGTTGATTTAAAAGAGTATTCATGGAGTCTCTTTCTCGTGCTTCTGAGACTTCCGGCGACAGGGACTGCAATTAACATAATAACATGCATTTCAGATCAGTGGCCGGATCCATTTAAAGGACAATGCCAAAAACTCCATAGAACTTTGCCCCACTCAATAAAAGTCATGTACAAGCTTGCAATATGTAGCATCTTACTACTTATTCATTGCTGATAACTAAACATTAGTCTTAATGGCTGCCGAACTTGCCGTTTCTGTTTAAATCAAAAAACTATATTTGCATTCCTTTTAGCATTGATTTGTAATCCGCAAGTAATAATAATAATGTTGTTCATTTGCCAACAAAAAAGTTCTTTACATTTCCTTATAATCTACAATAGTCTACATTATCAATTAGGTTCTCAAAAAAAAACAAATATAAGATACAAAGGAAGCATTTTGCTAATGAACTCCACACAACTCCACACTCGAGCCTGTCTCGTGGAAACAAACCAAGAACGCAAGTTTGCAAAATCGCAAGTTCTAAAGCAAAACAATTTATTATAATAAGATTCTATGATCATTGCAATTATTTTATTAAATTACATTTTCTGTAAATGGGTGGGGCAGGATCTGGCATTGTCATTTAATATTTTTCTTCCGGCGATTGGGAGTCTGGGACCACGCATAAATCAATAACAAAAACCTATTGTTAAAGCCAAACAGTATAATGAAACGAAAAAATATTTAAAATAATAATTAAAGATATAAAGGTAAGCAAAGAGTGTTTTTTAAATATTTTGTTTTTTATTTTACATATTTTTTCGTTTGACTGTACTGTTTTGGACAAAAGATTTTTCTTATTCATTTAGGCGTGGTCCTAGTCGCTGGAAGAAAATATTAAAATTAAATGGCCCTGGCAACGGGGACTGTAGTCCGAATTTATTGCAGTGCCAGTCGCTGGAAACCTCGTTCTTCTTATTATAAATGCACTGTTTGGAACGAGCAACCTGCTTTAACTTCCTGATCGGCTGACTCCTTGAAAATACAAAAACGCATTTACTTATTTCAATTGATCTGTGTAAAACTGCATAGTTTCACACGGACCATATTTTGTGTGGTCTCCAAAGTCGTGTGGACTCAGTTGACTTTGACGACAAAATATCGACTACATCTTAGCCAGAACGTAATCACCACTTGTGTCACAGCAAAGGATCCATGTCGACTATTTTTGTAGTTCCCACAACGCACGATCGCACACAGAAACTAAGGGCGGGTTGTTTCAAACAGTTGGTTAACGTTACATACGGACGGTTAAAGATGACTATGATGTGAGATGATAACCGTTCGTTACCTAAATGTAACGGGTTTTTTCATGACACAAAAATCATTCAAAATCAGTCAAAGCTATTCAAAAAGAGAGGCCATAATATGTTGATGTTTGACGTAGCTGTTTGACAACACAAAATTACGTTGACTGGTGGATGAAGCATCGGTTATGATAATAGTAACTTTTTAACATACGTTAAGGGGCTATTAAACGACTTTTACATATTTTAAACTGACAATCACGTCAAAATGTGCAGTGTAAATGATTTGAAAAAAATATATGTTAAACTAGAACATTCTCTTAATCATTTAGTACGTGAATATTTTTGATTAAGTTCATATTAAATAGTATAATTAAATCGTGAAATTGTGTCTGACGCGGACAAAACATTGATAGTCACACAAAATCTACCAGGAACATTTAAAAGAAACTTTTACTATCTTACAGACAATTTTATTATCTATCTTTAAGTATACGCCTTTTTTTAAGTTAAAGAAAATTTTTTCGACTAAACTTTCTCAAAGTAAAAAAAAATTAAATAAAAGTAGTATTCTTTCAACATTATAAAAGGCGTATACTAAAAGATAGATAATAAAATTGTTTGTAAGATGGTGTAAGTTTCGTTTAATTATACCTGGTAGATTTTGTGTGATTGTCAATGTTATGTCCGCGTCAGACACAACTTCACGAGTTAATTAAACTATTTAATATGAACTTAATGAAAAATATTCACTTACTAAATGATTAAGAGAATGTTCTAGTTTAACATATATTTTTTTCAAATCATTTACACTGCACATTTTGACGTGATTGTCAGTTTAATATCTGTAAAAGTCGTTTAATAGCCCCTTAAGGCCACCATTTTGTGAAACAACCGATTTTTTTTTGGTTTTGATGATAGTTAGCGCCATTTTTTACTATTACCCGTCAGTAAAGTATAGTTGAAGTAATCCAACCTAATTCAAATGAAGTTACTAACATAGGCTTATGTTAATATACTAACACGTAATGTAACATAGTTATGTATGTTAGTCTATAAGGTATATATGAATGGTCTTTGATACCTGAATTAAATTATATAGGGTGACTGGTAATTAGTGTACGATACTTAAACACGTGATTGTGTTCATGATAACAAACAACTTTCCCGAAGAAAACTTTTTTTTTGTACTGGTTCACTTTAGGTGACAGGCGTGCGCGCGCGTGAATTTCATACGGCTGTTGTGTTATTGTGATAAAAGTGAACCAGTACAAAAAACATTTTTTCTTCGGGAAAGTTGTTTGTTATCATGAACACAATCACGTGTTTAAGTATCGTACACTAATTACCAGTCACCCTATATATATATATATTATTATAGGCAGAGATGACCACTTCCACATCAGGTGGACCACCGGTTTCTTGATTATCTTGCTCGTTCTTCTCCATAGAGACAACACTACGTTTTGTAACTATGCAACTAGCATCAACTATTCAGACTAACTGATCGACTCCTTGATTATTCAAAAGTTCCTGTAAATGGTTTATTTGAAATAAATGCTTTGACTTTGATTTTGTTTGTCACATAAAAAAAGGTTTTTCTAGAAGAAAATTTATTCCGGATCTACAGAGAAAGCTACAAGATCCTCTCCAATGGCGCTATCGTTAAAATCTCAATTACGATTCGTTGGCACATTTCCCTTGGTTGGCAATATTTCTTTTGATGACGTCACAAGGGCAAAGCTGAGACTTCTTATTAGTCTTTCTCAGGCGGACGCTGGTGACCCAATTTTTTTATTTTATGTTGGTAGTAATTATTTATTGTTGAGCTTTTTTATTTTTTGCTTATTGGGTGGATTTAGTAAGTAAAGATTTCGAGTATTGTGGCGCAGAGATAAAGAGAAGAATAAAAATCATAGCAGGATATGTACAAAGAAAATTAAGATGTTTAGAGAAGTTGAAATTGTAATTCTTATATTCTTGGGTACTTAAAGAGTATCTTTAGTCATTTACAATATTTTAAAACCCCGGAAAAAAAGTGAATAATTTAACGAAGATCTTATTATTTCAGAACGAAACGGCTGACAGTAACATTGACACTGACAGCTGCCGTTTCGCAGTTTTTACATTGATATTGCATCGTTTTATGGGAAATAATATCACAAATAATGATTATTTTTTTCCACACACTTGTCACATCATTTCTCTGCCAATTTTATAGATCCGTTAACGTCGCTTGTCACTTTCTTTTTTATATACACAAAATGGACATCGAGATGAAACGAAAAAGGGTTATTTTCATTTCTTAATATTTTAATTATGCGGAGGTTTAAAAATATGGTAAGGATATCAATCCACTCCTGGTAATGTATTCATCACATTGGAAAATATTTTAAAGCCTCTAAATTATTATTTTTTGTCATACAAATGAATGTAATGATTCTCGCCATGATTCTTTATTTTGTAAAGCATGAGTTAACTAGCTTTGTCTGCGTAGTATTCTTTTGACTACTGACATGTCTTTTTGAGTCATGTCAAAAGTCAAATTAGACAGTTGAGCTAGATTCAGAATAGCCAAAGCTCTAAATTATCCTACGGGACAACAAAAACGGGATAAAAAAACCGGCCAAGTGCGAGTTACAACGTTAAACATGGAGCAAAAAAGCGGCAAAAATCAAGTTTGTTGTATGATAACCCCCTTTAAAAAAATATTTTATTTTATTTTTAGTATATGTTGTTAAAGCGGCAACAGAA
Organism: Charanyca ferruginea; assembly: GCA_947361185.1. Taxonomy (NCBI): domain Eukaryota; kingdom Metazoa; phylum Arthropoda; class Insecta; order Lepidoptera; family Noctuidae; genus Charanyca; species Charanyca ferruginea. Next base: position 60,010,487 of record OX376055.1, read on the forward strand.
ATACAGACATCAATATAATACTAGAAATAGGGACTAACCAGTTCAACCAGGGTTCAGACTGGCTAAAGTAGATTCCTCTTTCATGGGGTACTGTTTAAAGGCACTCCATTGACAGCATAGAAACAATCAAGGTTTAATACTATCGATACTATTGCAAATCATTAATAATATTATCACATTTTGTACTCTCGATACTATCAATAATATCGATACTATCGATAGTCCTATCGATATCCTACCCGATTTTCGACGTCAACTATCGGTAGTGTAACTGTCGATAGTTAGACATCACTACTTTTACTTAGCCTCGACTCCCTTCCGTAAGGACCTCCGGTCCTCCTCATTCATTTTGACATAAATACTACCTATAAGAAGCGCTGATCAATTAGTTGTATCGGCTGTTTGTATTGGACCTGTCAAGCTATGAGTTATTGCTATGTTCGGCTCCCAATAGTAAAGCGTCGATATTAAGTGCTGTCTCGAATAAATCGCGCTGTGATTTATAGTTTTACTCGACTGGATTGTAGAAACATGGTTTACATCGCTTTTTTCTTGCTTTTATAATGATTATCTTACTTTTTATATTAGTACTTGGCAGCTGTCTTTACCACTGGACTATAATGACGCAAATCCAAGTTTATTTTGGATATCATTGACATCGGTGAAGGAAAACATCGAGACAAAACCTGAACTTATAATAAAATATGAGTAAGAAATGTCGCTAGACTCTAGGTCCTAGCTGATGATTTTCACAGGAAAATAGTACAAATAAAATCTAAGGCATCCATTACACGCTTATGCAAGCGACAATCAATTTCATCAATCATGAATTATGGTTGACTGATGGATTTATTTCAATCAAACCACTTATTACACGGAGAATCTGATTGACGTCAGTCATACCCAATATTTCACGGAGAATACATGTGTTTACTCGAGATAATATGGATATTTATAATAAAAAACCTGAATTGCAATTCTGAGGTTTGAGCAAAAAAACGTGTTAAAATATAGCGCTGGGTGAAAGATTGGCTATTAAAAAGGGATTTCTATATTGCTTTTCGCATATCAGTTATGCGAAAAGCAGAAGAAAAACTTGCAGCAACTTTGCGGTACTTTGCATCTGGTAGAAGTATTGAAGACATCATCACATAATGGTAATATAGTGTATATAGAATTCTTCTCAGTTATGCAAACTGAGTTTGAGAATATTTTTAAGAAAAAAACTAAAACAATTTGCCCTAAGTTTTTATTCAGTGACTGGGCAACTAAAGGTACCAAGAAAAGTAGGGAAATACTTTTTGAGCTGTATGGTTTGTGGTGCCTTAAGCCTCATATTAACCCTGACACTTTTAATAAGTATGTTATTAATTATTCTAAAACATTAAAAATGCTTGTAAGGCAGTTAAAGCAACAAAGTAAAATCAACTGATGATAAAATTAAGACTGTTTGGAAAATTATTAACAATTATTAAACAAATAGGAACAAAAGACATAATACTGACTACACTCTGGAGACTTCCAGTGGTCTCATAAGTACTAATATAGAAGTTGCGCAGGAATTTGCAACATTCTTTACCAATGTTCCTATTAAAACTACTGAAACTTTAGATTCCTCGCCTTCACTTGCGTTTAATTTATTAAGTTCGAATGTTCCAGCCTGCCCCACGGAATTTAAATTGAAACATATGAATCCTGCAATCGTTATAAAGACTTTTAAACAACTCAATATCAAGGCTACTGAAGATTTATGGGGGATGTTTACTAATGTTTGTAAATCGGTTATTGAGACAGTGGCACCCTATTTAGCTTTCATTTTTAAATTGTGAATAGACCAAAGGGTTTTCCAAGATTTAATGAAGTACAGCAAGATTATACCACTTTTTAAATCCGGCGATTGCAAGGTCACGAATAATTATAGACCCGTTTCAGTTTTGCCGGTCTTCAGCAAAGTGTTTGACAAAGTAATGCTTAATCAAATGCTCAGTCATTTTAACTGTAACAACATCTTACATGACCAACAGTATGGTTTCACCAGAGGGCGTTGTACTACTGACGCCGGTGTCACCTTAATTAAGCATATCTTTAAGGCATGGGAGGATTCGCAAGATGCTATTGGCAATTTTTTCGACCTCTCTAAAGCATTTGATTAGCTTAGTAAAATGATATTTGAGTGATTCAAATAAATGGTGTAATTTCATTGGGCTTAAAAGTTAAAATGGGGGTACCGCAGGGCTCAATATTGGGTCCGTTCCTCTTTTAAGTTTATATAAACGATTTACGTCATTTACTGAAAAATCAACCACAAATGGTGGTATTTGCTGATGATACTTCATTGATTGTTAGAGTAAATAGACGGGCACAGCACCTTGACGACGTAAATGACACCATGCTTAAGATTCCTAATTGGTTTACTGTAAATAATTTAGTATTAAATGAGAAGAAAACTAAATGCATAAGATTCGCTTTGCCCAATGTTAAGAGTAATAAATTTAACGTTGTATTGAATAAGAACATACTTGAATTCGTCGAATGTTAAGTTCAGCCGCTTACGCTGTCAAAAAGTTTCGGTATTTGACAGACGTGGATACCACAACAATTTCGTGCAACCATCAATCACTACATGAAACTATAGGATATCCGTCAATTATTGATTGATGTAAATCTTAAAGAAAACCTACCGTGTATAACGGGTACCTAAGAAAACGTGTACTAGGTACAATTATCAACCCTAAATTCACTTAAATTTATTATTTGCCTGTTCTCACGTGCGCACTTCAGGACAAACGCCTACACTCCACGTGAAAGAAAAAACACGGTAGCACAGTAAATTCATTCAGTACAAAACGTGATATAATATGCCACATAAGGTGGCAATAGCCAGCCTTTTGGACGCGTGTCCCGTTGACAGCGATGTGGAATCAAAGTCAAAGCTAAATAATTTATTTCAATTAGACCATTATAAATGTTTGATACACTATTAACTCCCCCTTTTTATTATACATAATAAAATGATTAATTATTTTTTAAGTTTTGTTTACATTTCATTCTGATTAAGATGTATATAAAAAGAAAGGCTAAAATAAAAACACATAATATGTTACAGACATTATAAATTTCAATAACCCGCTAAATTCGGTATATTTGTAAAGATTGCTCCTGAAGAGTATATATGGAGTTTCTAACCTAATCTTGTACATAAATGTACTCATCTTCTACATACCTACTAATAATATTGTTTACATTGTTTTTAATTTTATTATGTTTTGTTTAGAAAATTGGCATGGCATTTTAGTAGTCTAATTAAAATATATTTTTTTTACTTTAACTTACTCAGCTAAGACTTACAAAGCTTAGTAGCTTTGACTTTAAGTTTTGACTGTGTTACGTACTAGCATATTTATTATTCACACACAGTTTTAAATAGAACTTTTACTACTAGTAATGGTCGTCTCATTCTATCCGTGTTTTAGTGGACCTTCTTTGTCTTTTATTTACAGGTGATAAAAGCTGGTAAAAGTGGATGTCTCAAGTTGTCTACCCACGCTGTTGTGTGTGATCATAGGGCGGACTTAAAAGGATTATGTAACAAAAGGATTTGGGGGAAATTGTGTTTTACACGTAAAATAAACATAGGTGAACTAAAAAGCTTAAGGCTAAGGTTATGGAAGAAAGTTAAGCTAACCATAATCATGTTTTTAAAGGAAAAAAAAGTATGACTTGAGAATGATTGTGGCGATACAAAACAACAAACAGAACAAAGCCACCGACTTACGAAACTAAGGTCATGTGTCTTATTTATCATTCTTTAGTTTTTGAAGGCGGTTGCCTTTTTTGTAAAAAAGGTTTTTATTAACACCACATTCTTTTATCTATCTTCAAAATATAATAGGCTAAGGGACCAGACCAATCGATCGATCGTCGATCGACTGCATCGATCGATGGTAGAATGGACTAGTCGACGTCGATCGATAGTTTCTACCAGACCAATCGATCGAACGTCGATCGACGGCATCCATCGATGGTAGAATTTATTTGTCGACGTCGATCGAGCTGGTTGATTATTATTACTGATGGATTACAGCTGGGGTTCATCGACGGGCAATCGATCGATTGGTTAGTGGAACGGTATCCGTCGATCAGCCAAAGCTACCACACCAATTGATCAACGTCGATCGATGTCGATTGATGGCATCGATCGACGATCGATTGATTGGTGTAGTAACACCCTTAGACCTAGACTTCACATAGGCTTTCCCGAGTTTTGTAGTCAGAACTCAAATATAATTTATGTGTATTGAAATAACATGCATTTTAAATAAATCAAGTGTGCAGTCATAATAAAGAAAATCTGATTAGTTTGTAAATATCATAATACCTAATTCGTACGTAGCCTAGCCTGCATGTCTATATAACTGTTATTTTATTTACTTTCTCTTCCCATACACCAAACAGAAGGCAATGAAAAGAGAACTCAACATACGTAAGAGCGCGGTCCCATTGACAGCTGGTAACTATTAGATAGTCAGTACTTTACTATTAAATAGTTGGCTTACCCTTAGATTCAGCATGAATGATGTAACCTAAATTTGTAATATATTATTTTAAAAGAGTATTCATGGAGTTTCTAGCTCGTTCTTCTCCATAGAAACCTATTGTTTGGAACGAGCCACTAGCTTCATCTTTCTGACAGACTGACTCTGACAATTCAAAAGTACCTGTTTTTGGTTTAATTGAAATAAATGGTTTTGAGTTTGAGTTTGGCTATTAAACTATTAACCAATGGTGGGTCTGCCACATTCATTGGTGAGCTACAAACTATAAGATAGTGAGCCAACGCATTAACATTGCCAAATTAAAAAGGTGAGCTAGCATACTAGTACCTATCTAAGGACTGCGTACATACCAATACCCTGTTCACAATAAGATTAGACATAAACACAACCCTTTTTCACAGTCCCTACAACCGATTTTGACTTCTATTCGGTAGGCTTAAGGATGACATTAGAGGCAAAAAAGTGGTTACAATAACAACTGCTTACTGCAGTTGCAATTTGTCATGCTACCAACGCAATATGAGTCAAAATCGGTTGATCGGACTGTAGAAAAGGTTTTTGTAAATGTCTAATCTTATTGTGAACAGGGTATAGAACTATTGACGCTACTTCACTAGTCGCGGTATTTTTTTTTTTCGTATTGGCATTTTGCCGGTCAACCTAGGAGGTTGTCGGCTGCTTAACCGGACTTTCCTGTGGTGCGTTATTAAATATTATTTTTAGGGCCTCCAGCCAGGGCAAAATAACTTACAAACTAAGCGACTATACGCTAAGGGCACCCCCTGTGGGGTACGAACCTCGGCTTAAGGCGTCGCTGGGGGAGGACAGCAAAGGGACAGGCTGGATCGGAATTCACTAGTTGCGGTAGCTCAGCTAGAATTTAAATAGTGGGAGAAGTCCGCTGGTTTTAATAGTGGGGTCAGAGTGTGGGGGGTTTTTAGTAGTATGTATTTTACCTGTGTCTATGTACTACATTGGATAAATAAGCAATTATTGTTATTTATCTTATTACCGTCGAAGGAAAGTTACCTCTTGTTTTGAAAGTCACCCGACTAAATTACCTGAAATTGTAATATTTTACTAATTTTTACCCGTACATTTAAACGCAGTTGATTATTTTTTCTTCTATTAGAAATTCTGTTCGTTACACCATGTTTTGTAAACGGTGTAGCACATTAAAGATAGTTAGAAGTGGAAAAAAATACGTTCAAAGTTAATTCGTAAAACGTTCTACGTCGGGGTGACTTTAAATTAACAATAATAAACGTGGGTGTTATCAAAGCAGTCAAATTTTCAATATTTACCACCTAAATCTTCTTATATCTTATATATAAAAATGAATCGCTAAATGTGTTGGTAAGCGCATAACTTGCGAACCGCTTGACCAAATTGGATAATTCTTTTTTTATAATATTCCTTGAAGTACGAAGATGGTTCTAACGGCGAGAAAAAAAAAAAAAAAAAAAGAATAACTTTTGTAGGGTAGGTGTAGGGTAGGTGTAGGGTAGGTGTAGGGTAGGTGTAGGGTAGGTGTAGGGTAGGTGTAGGGTAGGTGTAGGGTAGGTGTAGGGTAGGTGTAGGGTAGGTGTAGGGTAGGTGTAGGGTAGGTGTAGGGTAGGTGTAGGGTAGGTGTAGGGTAGGTGTAGGGTAGGTGTAGGGTAGGTGTAGGGTAGGTGTAGGGTAGGTGTAGGGTAGGTATAGGGTAGGTGTAGGGTAGGTGTAGGGTAGGTGTAGGGTAGGTGTAGGGTAGGTGTAGGGTAGGTGTAGGGTAGGTGTAGGGTAGGTGTAGGGTAGGTGTAGGGTAGGTGTAGGGTAGGTGTAGGGTAGGTGTAGGGTAGGTGTAGGGTAGGTGTAGGGTAGGTGTAGGGTAGGTGTAGGGTAGGTGTAGGGTAGGTGTAGGGTAGGTGTAGGGTAGGTGTAGGGTAGGTGTAGGGTAGGTGTAGGGTAGGTGTAGGGTAGGTGTAGGGTAGGTGTAGGGTAGGTGTAGGGTAGGTGTAGGGTAGGTGTAGGGTAGGTGTAGGGTAGGTGTAGGGTAGGTGTAGGGTAGGTGTAGGGTAGGTGTAGGGTAGGTGTAGGGTAGGTGTAGGGTAGGTGTAGGGTAGGTGTAGGGTAGGTGTAGGGTAGGTGTAGGGTAGGTGTAGGGTAGGTGTAGGGTAGGTGTAGGGTAGGTGTAGGGTAGGTGTAGGGTAGGTGTAGGGTAGGTGTAGGGTAGGTGTAGGGTAGGTGTAGGGTAGGTGTAGGGTAGGTGTAGGGTAGGTGTAGGGTAGGTGTAGGGTAGGTGTAGGGTAGGTGTAGGGTAGGTGTAGGGTAGGTGTAGGGTAGGTGTAGGGTAGGTGTAGGGTAGGTGTAGGGTAGGTGTAGGGTAGGTGTAGGGTAGGTGTAGGGTAGGGTAGGTGTAGGGTAGGTGTAGGGTAGGTGTAGGGTAGGTGTAGGGTAGGTGTAGGGTAGGTGTAGGGTAGGTGTAGGGTAGGTGTAGGGTAGATGTAGGGTAGGTGTAGGGTAGGTGTAGGGTAGGTGTACGGTAGGTGTAGGGTAGGTAAATAGGCAGGTAAGTAGGTAGATAAGGACAGGACAACGTCTGTCGGGTCAGCTAGTCTATATAATAAAAATGAATCGTTGTTCGTTAGTCTCGCTAAAAGTCGAGAACGGCTGGACCGATTTGGCTAATTTTGGTCTTGAAATATTTATGGAAGCCCAGGGAAGGTTTATACGGTAAGAAAATTTAAAAATCAATTCACAGGACAACGTCTGTCGGGTCAGCTAGTTATAAATAATTTTTAAGTAAATTCATTCAAAAAGTAGTTTTTAATTTTGTTTCTTTTTGTCAGATTTTTTATTCTAATATTGTAAAAGATTTGTGGGATAACCTTTATTATTTTTAACAAATATACAATATTTACACGTACAATAAAAAAAAGAAAAACGTATAACTATTAAACCAAAAATAAACTAATATAATAAGGCATCAAAAAATTCCTCCACATCGCCGTCATCTGGGAATGTGCCCAAGAGACTGACTGCATTGCCCCGTTGGATGGCAATGCTTAACCTCTGCCCAAAGTAAAAACCAGCTCTTGGATCACGAGAAGTGTCAACTAACCTTTTGGAAATTTCCTTAAAAAGGAGATGAGCAAAGATACTATTACGTAGTTTTTATTTCAAAACTAATCAATATCACCCCTAACGTAAGTATTTAGGTAGTAATGTGACCCGAAAACTAGTAAACTATTACAATGCCATTTTTATCAAAACTTTTTTTGTTTGTATTCAAATAGGCTTGTGTTTGACCGCAATTCACCTGATCTTTAGTGATGATGCGACCTAAGTTGGAACACGCTTGCCTAGGATGAACCGGTTCACTCGTGCCTTGAAAATACCCAGATTATACTTGTCAGGGAACAGAGAGGCGGGCAGCGAATTCCACAGTCTGGCAGTTCGCTCGCACAATAAATGTGTAATCAAAGCGCTTGGTTCGAGACCAAGATAAGAGATTCTTGTAGATTAAATTGCAGTTTAGCTCTTGTTGAACTTTAAAATAGCTGTTAGCACTCAATGGGACCACACCCTTAGATGGGCATCTCGCAAATTGTTAGAGTCAACCGTGTGATGTAGGTCAGCGCACGAGATGACAAGTTTTAGGTATATTAATGTTTGTTAGCGGGACCGTATCACCGTATGATGTTGGTTTTACGTGTTGTTGGTACATTGTGTTATATATAATGTATCAATTATGAGATTGTTTAACCTTAGTATCTAACGGATAAAACACCATCACGAAAAAATAATTTTGCTCATTTAAAGGCACGAGTGAACTGGTTCATCCTAAAGAAACGTGCTTTGCCGCATCATCACTTAGGATCAAGAATATTTAAAAAAAAATCCTACCGAATGGGTTTCTTGTCGCGCAATTATCAGCTTTAAAAAGAAAGCAAAAAAGCATCTTTCTATCTTTTGATAACACAAAATAAGGCTCCAACTTCTATTTCATTACGAAAATGACAAGCATTTGAGGACACTTTAACTAGCACAGTATAAATTACTGTATATTTTGGACGTCCTCCTGAGAGCATAATCTGGGCTAATAACGTCTCGGGGGTTTGTGTGCACTTTATAATATGGATGGCTCGCACTGTAATATTATTAGGCTATGTGGCCTTTACTTGCACGACAGTGTAAGTAATAATATCAAACACAATTTATTTAACTAAATTAAGACAAACATTTTTGTTCTTTAAAAACATTTAAAGGTAGCCCCAATAAAGTAAAATAAATTGTCAGTAGGTACTTATTTAATGGCCTCTTATGAGGCCTTTTATGATTGTGTGGACATTAGTTTTGCAAAAGATCATTCGTCACTCGCAAAGATTTGACTGATTAAAGAATATGACATCTTAAACTTTATTGCGCACTGTGTCAGAAAGAATTAAGTTTGAAATCGGATAAACATTTTGTCACCGCTACTGTACATAAAATGGATATATGTGTACATGAGAAGCTTAAAGCTCATGTCAACAGCAGGAGCTTAACGTCAGATGGAAGTGTTTACACCGAGCTCGGTTTAAAATCTGTTTTATCCTCAACGGATACCAACAAAAGTTACTGAAAAATAAAGTTGAATTTCAGCGGTTTGCGACCATCGCCTCGTGTATTGAAAGAGGTCTTTGAACGGATTTGTCTGAGCCGGGAGATGGTGTTTTATAATATTCACAAAATACTCCCCGTGACTGCATTTGCACTAACTTTAGAATAAAGCCCGTCACAGACGTAGCTATAATATATATATTAATATAATTCATAGCAAGGCATATTACGATATATTTTCTATAGTAATCTTTGCGTGACCACAGATGCAGCTATAATAATAAATACTTATCTTTATTACGTCACCAAAATATGTGGACCTAAATACCACCACCATGTTAATATATATTTCACAAATGTGAAACAAACAACGACCGCAGACGTAATAAGGGCGAAAATATATTATTATATTATAGCTACCGTGTGTGGTGGCTACCTATAATTATATATTATAGCTACGTTTGTGACGGCTTTAACCTGAGTCCTAACTTATCCTACAAAAACAAAAATACAGGATGAGAAATATCCTATGTGTTAAGCAGCTATACTCCATTTATAGCATTAGACAGAAGTTGAAAAAGGTTATTTATAGTGCACACTTATGTAACAAAAATACTAAAATAACGGACTGTACGAATACGTGCATGTGTGTGCGTGTCTACGCGCCGCGCGAACAAAAACGCAATTTCCAGAGCTAGTCGTTCGACGCGGGGAGAGGTGAGGAACGGTTTCAGAGGGAGGCGGAGCGTGTCGCTACTGTACGGTAGTACTTTTAATACTTTTCTTATACTGTGATGATAGACGCCGAATTTATTGTATTCAATTTTTACAGCACCTGTCGCACTTAATTGTAACTATTTTATTAATTTCCCTTATGAAATTATGTGGCTTTCAATTAGTTGTATTATTTCATTCCATTTTAAAATTACAGTGTCAATGCTAAAAAGCTAAAAGAAGCAACAATACCGGGAAATTTATTAAAATGTTAACTAATCTTTAAAATAATTTTATTTTGTTTATATTATTATTCGTACCTATAAGTACTATCTTAGATCTATTTATCAAAGGTATGTTAAAACAATTTAATTTAAAATTGTTTTTTTACTTATCTTTGAAATTTGAAATGTTTTGCATTCCTGCTTCTACGAGTCGCTTTTTTCTAATGCTATTATAAATGCAGTATAGATCTATGTGTGCCAAATAATCATGGCGAGTTCCATAGACTCATTAGTAGGAAAAAAAAATTTAGAGGTTTTAAAATATTTTTCAATGTGGAGAATACATTACCAGGAGTAAATTGATATACTTACCATATTTTGAAACCCCCACATAATTAAAATATTTCGAAATTAAAATGACAGCTTTTCGTTTAATATTGTTGCCCATTTTGTGTTTATAAAAAAAAAATGTGACAAGTGACATAAACGAATCTATCAAATTGGCAGACAAGGGATTTGATAAGTGTGTGGAAAAAAATCAATATTTGTGACACTATTTCTCATAAAATGATGCAATTTTAGTGTAAGAACTGCGAAACGGCGGCTGTCAGTGTCACTGTTACTGTCAGTCGCCGATTCGTTCTAAATTAATGAGCTTCTCGTTAAACTATTCTATTTTAACATCCATAATTAGTGCGGGGTTTAAAAAATATTGTAAATGCCTGAAGATACTGTTTAGAGAGTATATGAATTAGAATGTCAACTTCTCTAAACGCCTTTGCTTTTGTACAAATCCTACCATGACACTTTCAGCTAATTCCTTTCTGCAGTTTCTCATTCTGCTGCTGCTTCAGAAACAAAAACCCATCCATTTTCGTAAATATGCGTTTTACCATTTAACCAAAAAAAAAAAAAAATACTTGTAATTCTATTATCTACCATTTGAATTTCCATTTTTTTCCTGTATTCATTTTGTATACATACCTATACCTAAATGACTTATCTAGTTAATATTTGTACAAAACGAAACCCTATTTTTTGTCAATTACTTTTAAAATTGTAAATGAGTACTTACGTCTTAAATAATAGCAAATAGTATTATGAGTCATACCAATATTAATAGCAGTTTAATGTAAACAAAGCGCATATGTGATGCGCACAGACTTTAGGCCAAATAAACTATGGTGTTTTACGCCAACTAAAATAGCAAACTATGACGAAAGTATTAACAACTAGCATTTGCCCGCGACTTCGTCTGCGTGAATTTTCTAACAGATTCCTAATTGTTTTGTTAAAAAAATATAGCCTTCAACCAATGATATATTATACACTTAGATGCGTTACCTGCGCTCAATAATGGCAATATTAAAGCAAGGCAATTGCCGGGGTTTCAGTTAGTCACGTACCACCCAGTGTCGCGGCTATACGTCAGTATCGCTCGTAATTCAAATATAATTGACGTAACAAAATACGTATGCTTATCTTTTTCTAACAGGAATACGCCGTATGCTTCTGTCCCTTTCTTCGCGCTGGTATGTAGATATAAAAGTTTGCGCCGTTTTAAAGTGCACTAATGTTCGTGTATGACGCGTCTATTTATAATACGTCATTGCCTTCAACACTGAAGGTTAACGTAGTTCCCTATTAACGGCAGAATTTTCATAAACGGACCTGTAGTTTCGGAGATAGAAGCGGTCAAACAAAACAACAAACAAACTCAAACTCTTCAGCTTATTAGGCATATTAGTATAGATACGGAAACAGTACTTCTAAAATATCGAGACGTTAACGTTACATGTCAAACCACATGGCTAGATGAGACCAAGAAGCTTATAGATAAAAGTGGAGGCAACACTCTAAATGCCTAAGTGAAACCAACTGTGGGCAGACGCTCTCTTTCTGAATGCATACATAAGAAAACACATATCACTGTCTCGTTCTTTTGTATGCATTCAGAAAGAGAGCGTCAGCCCACAGTTGGTTTCACATATTTTGAGTGTTGCCTCCACTTTGATCTATAAGCTTCTTGGATGAGACCAAGAAGCTTATAGATAAAAGTGGAGGCAACACTCTAAATGCCTAAGTGAAGCCAACTGTGGGCAAACGCTCTCTTTCTGAATGCATACATAAGATAAAGAAAACACATATCACTGTCTTGTTCTTATGTATGCATTGAGAAAGAGAGCGTCAGCCCACAGTTGGTTTCAGATAATTTGAGTGTTGCCTCCACTTTGATCTATAAGCTTCTTGGATGAGACCTAACCACAGATAAGAATAATCTTGTGGCCAAATATTCAAGCGCTACTTAATTTTAAGAAGCCGTGAAGTCTCCGTTGACATAAAGTGATAGAGACATTACGAGACTTCACGGCATCTTAAAATTTAGTAACGTTAGAGTATTTTGCCATTGGCTTATGAAAAATAAACTACTTACTTTATAAACATACAGATGCCAGTCTTCTCCATAGCTCTCGAGATGCCCTTCCATGACGCGAGCATCGAGTATTTCTGCTTCGCCGTCAGGGGCAGTCGAGGGTCAGTGGCCGGAGGTGGCCCATCACTGATTGCTGGCCCAGCATTATTATTACTCCGTCTTTCCGACGCCGCTAGTTTCCCCAACTGACAACCCATTTTTCACAGACACTAATACACCATTTTATGTTAGACTTTCCACTAGAAACAGCACTACTTCATCATTATCAAAATTGAATTTTATAATAGGTTTTCATTTTTATTTTTTGTTGTTTTTACAACCTTATTCACACATTTTCTTTTTACAATCACGCACTCATTACTTTAAAATTGGAACTTGTGAGTCAATATCATGTCTTCATGATTTTTGGAGTCGGTAGTTTTTAAATTTAGAACACTATTTCAAAAACTTTGACACTTTGATTCTAAAACATTACAATTTTCACTGCAATACCGATATTGTTTCTACATTGCTATGCTCTGCCTTATCTGTCCTTGTCACATCTTTTTATCTTATCTTTTTATCAGTGAGCACGCGAACGCCGTCTACCTGTAAAAGAAAATTGGGCTATAATTAAATCTGCTGAAAACCTTTCTGTAATAGCCTATTATTATGCCTTAAAATGGGCATATATTATGTGCCTCGGAGGTAATTTGAACCTTAAATATAGGCAGACCTTTTATATCTGTGTAAGGGGTATATTTGATAAGCATAATTTATACCCAAATGAGTGAATACGAGACCATTGTATCGGCTTCTGAAATTCGTATTTTGTTGAATAAATTGTAAGCCTTTTTTATCTTTATTTTAATTTCATCCGTTCAATATTAAACAGTAGAGACACAATCTGTTCATCCAATTATACAATTCAATATATTCAATCTATAAATAAAAATGAAGTGTCTGTTTAAAATAACAGCTTATTATAAAATACATATCAATGTTTATACGTTACAACAACAAATAACCAAATTTTAATTATTTTTTATCGAATAGTCTGTATAATTATGTTTGTCAGTTTGTACCGGCAAATATGCGAAACAGCTGGTCGGATTTTGACGGGACTCCCACTAGCAGATAGTTGATGTTATAAGGAGTAATATAGGCTACTTTTATTTAAAAAAGGAATTAGGTATCCGCTCAAAATACATTAAATACCCGGTGATAGATAACCGACAACCACGCGGGCGTAGTCGCAGGCATAAGCTAGTATAAAATAATATTGATCTTCTTTACAGCAAATAATAGAAAGTTTATTTATAACAAATAAGTTTCCTAATAAACTGAACTTATAATTAACCACTATTGAACCCCAAAAATAACTTGTTTGCAATATTTTGTGTACCCTTCAAACAAGTAACTAATCATTTTAACAACAGCCAAAATAATTTCTCTTCAAAATTCATAACTGAATCTGCTGCTTCAAACTTTTTGAATGATTTAAGTGGTTTAGTGAACAATCATAGACTTTGTGGTGTATAATAAGATAGATTCGTTAAGAATTTTTATTTTATTTTTAATCGACTTCAAAAAGGAGGAGGTTCTTAATTCGATTGGTATATTTTTTTAATGTATGTACACCGATTACATCGAGATTTATGATCCGATTTACGTGATTCTTTTTTTAGTTTGATGCGGAATAGTTGCCATTTAGTCCCATAAAAATGTTACATAGTTTGGCCCAGTAGTTTTCATTTTATAAATAATTTATTTATTTTTTATTTATTTTTTATTTATTTGTTTATGTTTGACCACGCATATATTATTTCAGTGTAGTCCGAGTTCGATGATTCTTTTCTTTTTCAAGGAAATATTCCACCCACCATAAATTATGGGATGACTGATTTTTTTTGGTGTCACCGTATCGTAATTAATTTGTATGATAAGAAGTAGGCACTAAAAAGCGAAAAAGACGACCGCCTTCAAAAAGTAATAAATAACTTTCAATTCGCAAGTCGGTGGCAATACAAAACAACATGAAAAATCAAGATTACCGACGTAGCCCGAAGAATTGCCAAACTTAAGTGGCAGTGGGCAGGGCACATTGCTCGCAGAACAGATGGCCGATGGGGCCGAAAAGTTTTAAAGTAGCGACCGCGAACCGGAAGACGTTGCGTTGGAAGGCCTCCCACTAGGTGGACCGATGACCTGATAAAGGTTGCGGGGATCCGCTGGATGCGAGTCGCACGGGACCGGTCAATGTGGCGATACTTGGGGGAAGCCTATGTCCAGCAGTGGACGTCTTTCGGCTGAAATTATGATGGTGAAGGAAAACCAAAGCCGCCGACTTGCGAATTGAAAGTTATTTTTTACTTTTTGAAGGTGGTTGTCTTTTTTGCTAAAAACTTTTTTTTATTTACAGTTCACTCAACAAAGGACCAAAGGCGGACTTAGGCATTCTCTACCAGTCAACCAAGTAAAAGTAAGTACCAATACTTAAGTAAAAAAAAACAAAAAAAGATTATAAAGATTTAAACTTACAAAAAAAACTTCAAACTGACTTATGTTTTTTGTAGTTTTTTTTGAGAAATTGTAAGGAAAGGCTATGTCTATAAATAATGCTTCGCTCGTAGCGACGTAGTAAGATACTAAGGGCTTTTTTTTAATAGTCAGATACCTTTTAACTGAAGAACAAATTGATATATTTTCTATACAAAAGCTGTCAGACCATCGTATTTTACCCTCCGTTAAGTTACCTGACAATTAAAATAAAAGTCGTTCAAGTGGGACTCGATGGATCCGTACAAAACTATAAATTGACGGTTTTCGGATTTTTACCTTTACTTGTGCTAAGTGACATTGCTTCTTGCCAAATTTAATGATTCTAGGTCACTGGAGTACCCTGTACGTATTGAGAATGTCAAATATGCGACATAAATGGAGCATAAAAGACCGTATCTTTTAATTGCGTGGACAAGTTTGAATTTTTCCCTGCTCCAACGGATTGCAGACTTGAGTCATTACTACAGCCGAAAGACGTCCACTGCTGGACATAGGCCTCCCCCAAAGGGGGGGTTTTGCCATAAAGGCCACGCTTGGCAGGCGGGTTGGCGATCGCAGTATGGTTGTTACAAAGGCACAGAGAACGCTCCTGCCCATTCTCTGGTGAGTCCCTTAGTCGCCTCTTACGACACCCACGGGAAGATATGGGATGGTGCTATTCTTTACGTCCGACACCATTCGGAACAGACTTGAGTAATTGATTATAATTTCAACTTGATACTTCCACGCATTCCTGAGAAAAAGGGTATTGACAGACGGACAACGATGTGATCCTATAAGGGTTCCGTTTTTCATTTTGAGGTACGGAACTCTAAAGATTGGCTTTAAAGACTTAAAGCCAATCTTTAGAGTTAGTTCCAGTCTTACTTAGACAAGTAAGACTGGAACTATGGTGGTTAGGAATTAAGAGTCAGGGACTCACTCATAATGCATGCAGCTTTGGACACGGTACGCATTGTGAAGAGATTTCTTACACTGAATCTATTTTGTTATTTTCAGTATAATTTTTACTTATTTGTAGAGATTGACAACAAAGCTTGAATGGTAATTGTTGAATTAAGTAATATTGATTTTAACTTTTAATAAGTACCTAACGATAATAGCCTATAAAAGAGCCTAAATATAGAGTCTATATTCATCAGTGAACGTCCCAACAGTTTCCATCAGTTAGGATGATGATGATATAGCCTTAAAAATCCTTATACAAGTTTTATCAACAATTGATTACCATTTCGACAATGCGTACCAAACTGTATAAAACAAGTACCAGAGACAGTATTTAAATTAACGAATACTTAGTAAGCGCCTTTTAATATTTTTTGTCGATTAATAAAAAACGTTAAATTCATCCCGTAAAAACTAAAAGCAAGGAGAAGCTTTGCTTTTGATATCAATTATAAAGTTTAAAAAGTAAATATTAAACCTTCAGCTGCGTGAAATTTTAAAATGGATAAAGTTTTTTTCTGGTTTTTTTATTTAGAAATGCTGCGTAATTAGATAAAGATGGCGGCTGATAAAATATAATTCAATCAATCATTCACTCGTTCATCAATCATTCTTTATTCATACAATACAATTCGACACTGATTTAAATAAAAATATTATGTATTTGTGAATGTGTGTCCATGAATGGGTGAAACATTCATTTCATGCCGAGACCACTCCGTGCCTCAGAAATGTACGTAACACCTTTGGTCTCGGCTGTCATTTGTAGATCTTTGACAGTCGTTATGGGTAGTCAGAAGCCAGAAACTCTGACAGCCAGTTTTACCAATGGGTATCATGTTACCCAGTAACTCGTTTGTGGAGGTCAGATATGCAGTCGCTTCATGTAAAACACTGGTATTCAGCTGCATCCGGATAGACTTAAAGCCGAACCGATAGATAAGAAAAGGCAGATGATGTTTGTAGCGTACAACCTAAGCTTGAGATTACGGGTTACATTTTATGCAATATAGCTTACACGTGATGGAGCCCCCTGTGGCTCATGGGGCCCCAGACACCGATACGTCTGATACGGCTAGACAATCCCGCCATACTATTCCCATACCGCTGTAACTCCTATAAGCTAGAATCAACAGTGGCGACCACCAGAAAAGCATTAAAGCAATGAAGCTCGACGAGTCCCAGAGAAACGATTCAACTGTCTTGGATCCCGCAACGAAATTAATCAGAAAAGAACAGCGGAGGAGTAAGAAAAAAATATTTTCCACTTCTCTCCAAATTAAGCAGGAGACTAGGAAAAGGCTAGGTAGATGATATTCGTTGCGTACAATCTTAGTTTGAGATAGTGGGCAACACATTATGAAATTTTACTTACACGTGTTGGGGACCCAGGGGGGCCCGGACCCCGATACAGCGCATACAGTTAGCTACGCTCCTGGAAATTATTGTCTACTGTCTCAGTAAAACAGGTGTAAGTATATTTAATTTGCCACAGATATCCTCATCTTCAACCGAAATAATCTGGGTTTAAAACGTCTATTTAGCAGAACCGTTTCAATAAAGATATTTTCGAATGTTACTCATTCCAGATGGGAGTACTCGTGTTGTAACATCAATGCTTTTGTTAGCATTAAGACTAGTCAGTTCGGTATTCTAAAAATGTTTCCTAGGATTTCTAGATCAAATGCTTGTTAGTCAGCATTTTATGGGAGCTAGGTGTTATCTGAGTACGTTCAGCTTGCAATTTTTGTTTAGGTGAAAACTTAGGATTATTTAAAGACCAAAGTTTTGACATGCTTTTATTAGCTTAACCTGTAGGTAACTATGTAAAAAACTATCAATTAAATTTAAATAAGTATGCTCTGGTAAATTCCATCATAGTTATGCTTGCTGAGGCGCGTACAGACGGCTTCCATGCAGTCATGCGTAAGAGAGCTGCGTCTCTGCGACAGCGTCTGCGAGGCAGTAGCAACAGCATCCTGCAAATGATTGCCGCTAAACCGGACTGCCCAGTCCAAAACAAATGGATGCGTATTTTAATAGGTGTAATGTAATGTAATGTAGATGTCTGATTATTTATTAAGTTAATTTAATTTCATATAATGATGACTATTTTAATTATTTTGATAAATTATTGAATTGAAATTTACTAATATAGCTTTAGGTATACATTGTTACTAACCCTTGTATGAGTGCAAACTTGAAATAAATCTAATATATAAAATTCTCGTGTCACAGTTTTCGTTCCCGTACTCCTCCGAAACGGCTTGACCGATTCTGATGAAATTTTTTGTGCATATTGGGTAGGTCTGAGAATAGGCCAACATCTATTTTTCATCCCCTTTTTTCACCCCTTTTTCATCCCCCATTAGGTCGATCGGGACAGGACAACGTCTGTCGGGTCAGCTAGTGATTTATATATATATATTATATTGTCTTATTCGGAGGCTGTCTTTAAAATATTTAAGTTCCCTATGTTACGTTTTAGTTTATAAGATATTGTTATAAGGTACGATGGGACTGGCATACACATTCGTGTAAACCATATCCATACTATATCCATACTTCCATACTATACTTAATATTATAAATGTGAAAGTAACTTTGTCTATTATGCTTTCACGATGATACGGCTGCACCGATTTTGATAAGACTTGGTATAAAAAATAGCTTGAAACCTGGGGAAGGACATAGGTTACTTATTATGCGCGTCTTTTAAATTTGACTTCGTTTGCATCCGCGATAACCAACATTCTAGCAAACAAAGTCGCGGGCAAAAGCACGTTGCATTGGGCTTAATGTGCTGGCGTCTGTACATAGAATTTTAGTTCAAAAACATGTCAATCATTATTTTGTTATTGCTTACTTTAATCTTGCGCAATTGGTACAATATATAACAATCCATGACACACGATATCCAATAAACAACTCAACAAACAAGAAATTTCAATAAATTCTACTACTATTACAAACAAGAAAGTTTATGAGGATCAATGGAAAGATGAATGGAAGTTTATCTGAAATTTAGACAAACTTAAGGATATTGATCTAACACATAATTTGTATCCCGTTTTTGTGTTCCCAGGGGATTATTTAGAACTTCGGGTTGAATTGTGAAATTTACGCTGACGAAGTAGGCAGAAGCTAGACGACAACATACTCTACGCATCAACATACACATACACTTCAATAGACTGACAATGTTTTTATTCTACACTTCAACAGATTGACACTATTTTTATTGTAAGCTTCAATAGATTGACAATGTTTATATTCTACACTTCAATACATTGTCAACATTTTTATTCTACACTAATAGATTGACAATGTTTTTATTCTACGCTTCAATAGATTGACAATGTTTTTACTCTACGCTTTATTAGATTGACAATGTTTTTATTCTACGCTTTATTAGATTGACAATGTTTTTATTCTACGCTTCGATAGATTGACAACGTTTTTATACCACGCTTCAATAGACTGAAAATCTTTTTATTCATTTTTTTCAGTCATTAAAATGAGACCTGACCCGTCACATTAGGCATTTAAATAAAAGAATAAGTACCAACAACAAAAGTCCTTTGTGAAACTAAAAAAGTTAATGATGAATGTGGATCTACATATTTTAGTGCTTAGCATTAGCAAAATTTAAAGTTAGAAATGGGATAATTTACATTTCAACGAAAAGGTACCAACTTGCATTTGACAACAAAGCACGTGATTTCACCCGACGTTTCGAGTTTTCTAACTCACTTTCACACGTGCAATTGCTATGCAAGCAATCTTCAATAAAGTTACACTTTCCTTATCCATCTTTCTAAATAATATTTTCACTCAATTTGACAACGTAAACACCGAGTTCCTGCGTTTTCGCCATCTTGTCAGTGATTTGAAATTCGAACATATTTTCTGTTTGAATTTCTTGGAAGTTGAGACGTGTTTTGTTTGAATACGGAATCAACTGGGGTTGTACCTTTTCAGCTACGCTTCAAGTATGCCAGATGTTCAAAATCTTTTCACTGACAATCAATGTCAAAATCTTGTCAAAAATAGATGCATTTTTTGACAGATTGTCGTGATTGCGAACGAACGTTGCCACAAGTTACTAGAATTGCCCCTTTTAAATCAAGTTCATAATTCAGAGTGCAGTTAAACATAAGCATTGCATTTGTGTAGCTGAAAATGAATTATATGTTTAAAGTCATCCTTTTTATGATAACTAAAAATCTCGATTTTAGTAATTCTGTGTGTCAAGAAAACTAATATTTTGATTCTTTACCAATATTTTATCCGATGATCCTTTTTATCGTTTCTTAAGATCTAGACCTCTATTTTTTTTTTATTGTACTGTTATATCTACCAGCTATCTTCTTCTTCGTATCGCTGGCACGACAGTCTTATACTTATACCAGCTATTATAATAACTAAGGGTCAAATCAAATCAAATCAAATCATTTATTAATTTGCAAACATGGGTAAGTAGTATAAAGATGTTCTGTTTTACATAGTAAAATCCTCCATATTCTACCGTCGCATGGGCATGCAAATATCATACAATTACAAAATCAAATTAAAAAAATATTTTACGAAAGATAAATGTCAAATCGTAAAAATTCTAAATGTCAAAGGGGAATGCCAGGCCGCCATAGTGACTTAGGCCCTGAGTGCCCACATGTAAGACCGAATGCTAATATTAGTATAGACCACAAATAGTTTATTGGCAAAAGAAACTTATTAAAAAAAGTCAGAGTTTCCAAACTATAAGGTTTTTTATTTTTTAATATGCCGTACACAAGTGTTATAAAGTTTTTGCAAACTCTTCCTACATAACATAATTATTATAGCATATTATAGTATTTGAGATTTTAGATGGTAATATGCTCATCTTATTTGCATATTTATATTCCAGTTGTGAAACTTATTTCTTATTATATGTCCCACCCATCTTTGTATAAAAGATTGAACTTCAAAGATTTCTAATGGATGTCTTCGCATTCTTGATATGTTTAAATTACAATTAACACAGCGTACATATCCACTTGTAACAGTTGTTTGCTGTGAAGAACTCGAACCTGGTTGAATGCCGGGGTCAACGATAGGTACTGACATCAAATCCAAGTTATCGCGGGGGTTGTCGTTATCAGCAGGAGCGGAATCCATATTCAGGCCGTGGTCGTCAGGCTTAGGAGAGTCGCCAGAGTCAGTATTCATGGTCAGAAAAGTCGATTTTTATTAGCAAAATACACGCACAGATCACTATGATGCAAAGGCAAGCAAAGTAATGTAAGTAAATAGCTATTGACACTTCTATTGTCAATTGACAAGTTTTAGTGTTGCCATTACATAAAAAAAAGTATCGATCGGCGCATTATGTAGATCATTGAATTTATTATAATAAGTATTCTAAGTCGATTATAAATCGCTATTATGGTTTAGGATTATATTCAAATGAAACTGTGATTTTCTATTTACATAAAAAAACGTAATTCCACTTTATTCAGTACAGCCACAGATACATAGATAATATCAAAATCGTAGGTAAGGTTCACAGGTAATAGACGTGAGCGTAACTAATTACGTTTTTAACATAATAGTTACTTTTATTTATTTTTTAATGTTTCTAACTTGTATTGCGTCGTGAATAGCAGAGTTAATTACGTAAAATTTTTATAAGTTTTTTCAATAAAACGAATTTCGTGGGCAGTCTTGGGCCTAAAATCGGCATTCCCCTTTAGTTAAATAGATGTCATGTTAGGTTACAAAAAATAAAATTGTCGGACTGGTTACAAAGTATGTTACAATGATAAAAATAATGTCAATCAGTCAGGGATTCATCATTAAGGAAGTCGTCAATAGTGTAATAACTTTTCTCAGTTAATATTTCGATAAGTGCCCTTTTAAATTTTATTACAGTCATAGTTTTTATTACATTAAGTACTTTATTATAAATGCGCGGGGCAGTACCAAACACACTTTTCTGCATTAGCGCGGTTTTACATTTTACATGACATTGCGGTGCCTCTCGGTACAACGCAACAAGTCGAGCATTTCGGTGTTGTGACTTCACACACGTTTAAAATCGTGCGTAGTCACGAAATCTGTAATTGGACGTTTTGCGACCACGCGTACCGCTTTTATGTTTATCGGTGCAATGTTCTTGAAGTAATAATTATATTTTTATTAAACAAATTACAAGGCATAAAACTTAAGTACATTTTGCTTAAATGTAAATTATAGGTAGGTAAATCTGTTTCTGGGAAGAAGAACTAAAATAACTGTACGTAATGAATAAATAATCAGAAAATCAAATCAAGTAATTAACTATTTGTTTCTAAATAAAACAAAAAAAGACTTGGTACCTAATGTAGGTAAGTAAAACATAAATATTTGCTTTATCACAATTAGTAAATTCTCTGTATCTTCGGAGGCTTGTCCTCCTTTCGAGAGCATCCTTGAGAATTCTCTTACAATTTGTTTAGTTAACGTTTCTCTTAGTTACGTAGATTAACATAATACACGTCGGCAAAGCACAAATTTCCTCCCCACCAAAGAACAATAACAGCAGAACCGACACGTCACGCGACAAATGTTCCACCTAATCAGACACGACACTCAGGCATTGAACTCAATTAGAATACAGCGTATAAAATGTTATTCAAACGTTTGTAGCTTGTCAGTCGCGTGAGAAGTGACGGCCGCGTGACAAAATGGCGGCGACAATATTATTTTGCGACGGTAGGTAATGTGTTTTTGTTTATGCCGGATAAATGTTGAAATAGAGTGGTTATGGTTTATACGATAATAATTTAAATGGCGTGTAATATGACGTACCAAAGTATGTAAAGCAAAGTTTTTTTCTTGCAGTATTTAATTCTTACTAATATAATAAATGCGAAACTGAGTTAGCTTATTTGTGAAGCTTTTACGACTAAACTAAGACGTAGTATAGACCCAGTGTATGGGTTGTTTCACTGCGCTCCAGGAATGCATTTCACTGCGCTCCAAAATAAAATAAGTAGGTAGAGTCAGCCAAAAAGGCAAACCATAATTTGTTTGTTGCAAAATGTGCTGCTTTGGCAAATTTGATTCAGGAATTCATGATGTAACTGATGCGTGGTTGGTGATCATGGCAGAAGCACCACAAATTAAATATATATTCAAGTTTAATGATTACTTTACTTTGATGGTGAATGGAAAAATTTGTACAGAAATTTGAAAATGTTAGGGAGAAAGACACCAAACAAAATAACTTCGTAAAATAATTTATTTATTTATTAATATTTACATCAGGCAAAATACCCATAATTTTGTTAGTATTGACTTAAACTACGTTAGTATTCCTAAACAACTAAAACCCAAATTACAAATAGATAACATAATTAAAAGACCTACCACCTTCTGGACACACTTGGCAACAACACATGCCGTGCGCACAGGTGCCCCATCAAGTGGCCTTCAGTCTTACTTGCAACAACACTCAGGAGACTGTTG
Organism: Charanyca ferruginea; assembly: GCA_947361185.1. NCBI lineage: Eukaryota > Metazoa > Arthropoda > Insecta > Lepidoptera > Noctuidae > Charanyca > Charanyca ferruginea. The sequence continues at coordinate 60,033,973 of OX376055.1, forward strand.
CCGCACGCGTCGCAGTAGCGATGCAGATCTCTTTAGCATGATCGCAAAGAAGTCGTCAACACCCGCTGCTGCGAACATTCCTGAAGCGCTACAAAAGCGTGACAGCGATAACAGCATCCTAAAAGCATTATTATATTGCACACGCAGGGCATTGTACGTTTTATGCGTGTATCTGGTCCACAAACTGCAGGTATAAAAAGCTTGGCAATATGCCCTGAACAGTGTTAATTTGCAGGCCAGCATGTTGCATCTTAGGGCCAATGCCCTGCGCTCTCTCTCCATATCACAGTAGTCCGTGCCATCCTCGGTAACCCAGTGACCCAGGTACTTAAACTGTTTTACCCTACTCAGAGTTGCACCACATAACGATACTGGAGGAACAATTTCATAGGTTTTGTTTTGCGCCATGAATACTAGCAACTCGCTTTTTTTGGCATTGTACCTTAGTCCATGGGCTCCATAACACTCACATACGTTCAACAGCTTCCTGAGCGCACTGATCGACGGACTCAGCAGCACCATGTCGTCAGCATAACTCATAAAAATAATGGCATCGTAAAAATATTGCTGGATGTGACGTTGTGATTGACTGATTAAACATATTTGAAAAGCATTATTTTTCCTTTTTTTATGACATTTTTTTAATTTGTTATGCTAAATTATTTTTTTTGGTAACTCTACCCTTTAAATTTTTTAGAGCGCGGTGGAATCAATGTATAAACATTAACAATTGTAAGAACAATGGGATATGGAGCGCTGTGGAACAACCCTGTATAGTATAGACTACGATTGAACCACAAAAAAAAAACTTAGATTATTTTTTGCTTCACCATCCAGTTACTGGGTACATCAATATCGGAGGGTCGACTTATGTTAAAAAAAAAACAGTTATTAGGAGTCTCATATGTATTGTGAGTCGACCACCACTAAAGACTAGCCTCCTAATTGAATAGTGCTTAGACTAAAACAGATAACGAATATTTTTGTAAAACTGTCGAAGAAGTTTAAAAAGTTAAGCAAAGACTGCAGAACTTGCGACTCAATTTATTAACTCAAAGTAGACCTTGTCCTGACATATTTAGGTCTTAATATAAATTAACTTAACCCGCTCACTGCTCAGGGCGTCGACGACGTCTGCGTCGTAATTTGTCAACCCTCCCCAGCTGCTAAACGAGTTAAGACTGAGTAGTGGTGACTTTGAGCGTCTTAACGAAAGACAAAGCGGGGCTCCGATAGATCTTAATTACAAGGGCTTAAGAGAAAAAGTCATTTACTATGGCGCTGTTGAACTACGTTGTTTGGAAAATAAATATTGTTCCTTTTAGTAGGACTTTGATTGGTATAACTAAAAAATCTTGAACAAAACGGTGAACAATGCTGTTCTGTGAAAATATCCTTAGTGAATTCAGGTGAAATTTAATAAGCTTAAGATGCCAGCCGTGTGATGCCGGCTTACACGGATTGCACCACCTCATTTCCACTCGAGGATGTCGTAGAAGGCGACAGAGTGATATTGAGCAGAGGATGGGCAGCAGCGTCCTTCTGAGTACCATAACACCTACTGCGATCGCCTACATGCATCGGACAAGCATGGCGATAACGACTGAACTCGCCTTGGGGGAGACTTATGCCCAACAGTGGGCGTGTTAAGGTTGACGTGATGATGATGATATTCATAAATACTTTTACCCCGTCTTCTTCGGCTACAGGTAGGAACCTGTAGCCTGTTTTACTTTATTATTTACTTACTCATTACTGATTCATTTAGCCCGTGACTTCATTCTCGTGAAACTTATGGATTTCTATTTTTTGTTTAATAAAATTTTTATATTTGTAATGAAAAATACATATTTTCCACTTCCTTCCAAATCAAACAGGGGACAGAACAAGGCCTCAAGTCTGCTATTACAATACTGTCAGAATGGTCTATCATTGATTTCATAATTGTTGATTTTGACAAGTTTGGTGATCTACTAATATAATGGCGTCATTATGACTTTCCAATGGTCAACCACTGACACGTCATTGAAAGAAATGACAAAGAATGATAATCTCGTACAAAATGACAATTGAATGACTGCATGACTTAGGCGCTAATCTGCCAAAATTTTGACAGTTCCTTTGATCAGTGACCTACAATTAAAACGTCATTGTGCACTCATTGCTTTTAATTCGACCGACCAATGATCGACCATTATGAATTTAGCAGATTACGAACTTTTAGCAAAATGACAATGGGATCGTGTTGGAATGACGAAATTATAAAAATAGCAGACTTGGCCCCCTGTACTAGACCAATAGGCACAAAGATACATTTACAACTCAGGGGTGGCCAGTTGCACCACGAATTATATTTAATATTGTTTAATGGGGACATTTATTTATTTATTTTTACACACGTTTTCTTTGCCATTACAGACTAGATCTAATACGAAAAAGTAACTTAAAAAATACACAGCTATTACTTACATACTACAAAGTACGTGGCTCTTGTAAACTCACCCAGTGTATGAATATGTGAGCTGTTACGAATACATTTGATTCCAATAATAGGTGTAACAAAATGGTGTAAACGCATCAAAAATAATTCTAGTATCTACGATGTCCGCATCATAGTAAACATCTTCGGATGTATCCCAACACAATATTGCGTTTATTCTGCCAAAGAATACACTTCCTTAAGATATAATGTGCAGATTTTTCGTATTCACAGTCAGATGTAGAACATTGAGACAAAGGCGAGGCAACAAGCTTGAAAGATAATAATCGGGCAACACAGTCTTGGCCAGCCGCTCACGAATAGCTGGAAAGAACTGGGGGCCAAGTATTTTTATAATTTCGTCATTCCAACACGATCCCATTGTCATTTTGCTAAAAGTTCGTAATCTGCAAAATTCATAATGGTCCATCATTGGTCGGTCGAATTAAAAGCAATGACTGCACAATGACGTTCTAATGGTAAGTCACTGATCAAAGGAACTGTCAAAATTTTAGCAGATTACCGCGTAAGTCAGTCATTCAGTTGTCATTTTGTACGAGATTACCATTATATATCATTTCTATCAATGGTGTGTCAGTGGTTGACCATTGGAAAGTCATAATGACGCCAATATATTAGTAGATTACCAAACTTGTCAAAATCAACAATTATGAAATCAATGATAGACCATTCTGACACTATTGTAATATCAGACTTGAGGCCCTGATGGATGGACGCTTGCGAGATGTTTTTAGTGTCCCTGTGTAAATAACCAAACCCATGTACACAGGTACGTACCTACAGGCTATTATGTCCTCCAACACTCGCATAGGGTACCGTTGAACCACAAACCTAATCTAAGAGCAATCCCGGCCAGAACCTGTGTCTTAGAATTATCTATGTATTATGGTACCTATTAGGTACATTGTTTGCCACGGGAGCAGGGTATTGGTTAATTGGAACAATAGTAGATATTATCCTTCCTAGAAATGGAAGGTATATAAGCTTCGGATATAGACTTTGGTTTGTTATAAGATTTAGTTTCGACCACGAAGTAAATAATATAACAGGTTTCATACCTACGGATGTTTTGAGTTTATTTATTTAATTTAGTAAGCATATCATATTTTTTGTTTATCTATATAGCCTACGCCCAGCGTTGGATTTTATACTAGGGGTACTCGGGCTTAGTGCCCAGGGCGGCAAATTATCAGGGGCGGCAAAATTCTGAGAAGGGTGAGAAAAAAATAATAATTCCAAAAAATATTATATTATATACAGAAACTTTATACATTGTATGCAAAATTTCGATAATGAGACGGTATACACCGGGGTATATTTTGTTATTGGTATTGGTTATATTTTGTTGTCAGGAGATACAAGATATGCGGGCATTAATTTCACTTAAATCTGTGATGTTAATGTCAAAATGTAATTACGATAACGTGCCTATGCACTTTATCGTAATTACATTTTGAATATATTATAAGCCAAATTATTTTCCATCAATATTGATTAATTTAATTCACTTTGTCAAAGTGTAAAGTCCCTTCCTTGGTTTAAGTTTGTTGTGCCACAGATAACCCGAATTCTGCCGGCAGTTTATAATATTCTCACAATAGGCTGTGGTTTGGGGTTTCTGTACCCGAAGTCGAAATGTATTATTTTCATCCGTTCCTATTATCTACTTCATAAAACATTTTATCTACAATTTCTTTGTGAATTTAAATGGATATTTATGGGAGAGATAAGGTAAATTGTTTCTTTATTTATCTCATTAAACATTTGCCATTCTAATCGTTAAAATAATTAAATTCATTGTTTATTTATTCACTCTAAATATACTAAATATTCTTAGCTAGCAATGCGAAATTGTAGTACACTTAAAATTTTAATAGTTCCACTGTTTGTAACATAGCAAATCCTATAGGTGTAGTGTTCAAGCTTCAAGCAACTAGCTACATATAGGATTTGCTATGCTTCTATGGTAATTCTTTCAAATTCACCCAAAACGCAACAGAAAATATCGACGCTATAAGCAATGACGTGAGGTGACTATAAAATGACGAATCAATTAAAAAACAGAGGCAGTATAAAAAGGCAAGTTAAATAATTTACTTAAAAGTAATAAAGAAGTCTTTCCGCAAGTGCTGACTTGCGAAAGAAAATTAGATTCTTAAAGAAAACAGGAGGCCTGGCAGAGGTGTGAAACATCGAAACTAAAGTTAGAGCTCGTTTAATTAAACAAATTAAGTTTTAAATAGTAACTATTTACTACTAGCTGCCCGCGCCTTCGTTCGCGTGAATTTTGGTAGTGTGGGGTTTTACAGAATGATAAACACCAATTTTCATGGTTTAAACTACAAAAATTACGATTTTCCATACTAATTTTCATCCCCTATTTAACTCCCTTAGGGGGTGAACTTAAAAGAAGTCCTCCCTTATTCCTTTTCTATATTATAAAAGGAACCACTGTGCAAAATTTCAGCTTTTTAGGTCCAAGGGTTTGGGCTGAGTGTTGATGAGTCAGTCAGTCAGGACTTTTATTTAATTAGATAGATATGAAAGTGTGGCGACGTGGCGACTCGTCGCTCAACAGACGGTCTGAAACACACTTTCGCGTGTTAGTTTCGGTCGAAGATGGTAGACATTGTCATATTGTAAACACAATACACGCTGTTCACGTCGCAGCCAACTATTGTTCATGGTTCACGTCGTAGCCAACTATTGTCAAGAATGTCCGTCCCTACCTGACCTTAATTTGAATAATTCATACGTACACTGTACCTTTCGGGGCTTTTGGGTTGAATAGAGAATAATAATAGCGCCAAAACAATAAAAAGGAGTACCTTTAATCGAGTTTCATAACCCAGGACCCTGAGCAATAGAATCGTTGAAATAAATTAAATCGTGTATTGTGAGACTATGTAGGTATTAATATTTTCGAATAACGGAAAATATAAATTATTACAAAATAGTCGTTATCATCATGATAACCTTTAGACGCCCACTGCTGGGCATAGGTCTCCCCCAAGCGAGGGTTTCAGCCGTAATCGCCATCCTTGGCATGTTGGCGATCGCAGTAGGTGTTATCTGACTCAAAAGGACGTTGCTGCCTATCCTCTGGTCAATATCCCTCTGTCGCCTTCTACGACACCCACGGGTAGAAATAGGGTGGTGCTATTCGCCGCCGGCACAAAATCGATAAAAAACCTAACAATAGGTTTACGGTTAAAATATAATTTATTTCTCAAAGATTTACATTGGTAATCACTTAGTGAGAAACAAAGTTTGAATAACAGATAGTTATAGTCCAGAGCGTACGTCGTACAGTTATTAGTTGCTAATAATTACTTATTTTAACAAAACTGATGAGTGGGTACATCGCAATAAATTACTCAAGCGCGCTCGTCGTTGTACACATCGGGCGCGCTTCTTATCAGCACTGTTATAAAGCACCGTGCACACTTTACAATACTAGATAATAATATTATTTATTTATGTTGGAGCTGCCGAAGATGTGTTTCTTTAACATTTTTTTTAAATATAAATTAGTTTTAGCTTCTTTAATGTTTTTTGGCAATGAATTATAAAGTTGTACTCCTTCATATTGATTATTTTTCTTTCCGTGATTCGTTCTAGGTCCACGTAGTTGTACCAAGTCATTTGCCCGACGTGATGATCGTGTTTGCACCTCATTGTTCCTTTTATATGTAATTTCCGAGTGTATTTCTTTTGTTAAGATTTTCCTTATTAGTATGCAGGTATTAAATTGATAGGTTTTGGTGATGTTAAAAAGCTTAGTGTCGCTATATATTTTGTTTGTGGATGTTAAGTAGGGATATTGAAAGAGGGCTTTAATAATTTTATTTTGGGCGATTTGAAGTTTGTGTAAGCTTGTTTTTGTTGTCGATCCCCAGACCTCAATTAGGTATTCAATATGTGGTTTAACTAATGAATTGTACACGGTGTACCGAATTTTTGGTGGTAGACATCTAGCTATTCCGCGTAACGCACCTGTAAGACTTGACAACTTAGAACAGATCCTTTTAATGTGTGACTGCCATGTTAAGTGACTGTCAAGTGTAAGGCCCAAATATTTCTCTGTGTTTACTTTATTAAAAACATCTCCATTTATCGACAAAGGCTTGTGATTGTGATTTTTTTTTGTTCTTGGCCGAGAAGATAATGTAGTTTGTTTTGGATGTATTCATTGTCAAAAGGTTGTCCGAGAACCACCTTTCTAAAATAACTAGGTCATCCTGTGCGTCTTGTATAATGGTTTCTATGGAGTTGCCGAAGTAAAACAGGCAAGTGTCATCAGCATAGAGTGTTATATGCCCTTTTAGTCCCAATTCGTGTACATTATTGATATAGATTAGGAACAAAAGAGGACCTAATATTGATCCTTGCGGCACACCACATTTTATCAACTTGGAGCTGCTAATATGGTTTCCTAGTTTGACAACTTGCACGCGATTTTCTAGGTAAGATTCGAACATTTTGAAAAAGCTCCCTGTTATTTTCATAGATGCTAATTTTTGTAGAAGTACTTTATGACTTACGGTATCAAAAGCCTTTTTTAAGTCTATAAAGACTCCCAGAGCAATTTGCTTTTGATCAATTTTAGTCCTAAGTTTCGTGACCAAATCAGTTGCAGCAGCCAGTGCATTGGATTTAGGTCTAAACCCATATTGACGTTCAAAAAGGAAACCGAAAGAATTTAGATAGTCCATAAGCCGAGAATGAATTAGTTTCTCCAGTATCTTAGATAACACTGGCAATACCGAAATGGGTCTGTAATTTCCCGGATCTGATTTGGAACCTGACTTAAAAATGGGAGTTACTTTCGCAGTTTTAAGTGTATCTGGAAAATATCCTTCGAGTAAGCATTTGTTTATGCATTGCACTAAACATGGCAGTATTAGTATTTTTATATGTTTAATGGCTTTGACACTGATGCCGTCTACGCCAGCGCTGGTGTTTGGTTTTAGGCTATCAATAATTTTTGCGAGTTCCTCTACGTATGTTGGTGATATTTCTGGTTTCATGTATGGGACACCCTTTAATTCAATAAAAAATCGATTTTAGTTTCTCTATGATCACAGATCATTTGTAAAAGGAGGATATTGCTCATTTATTTATTTATTTATACCTTATGCACAAAGGTACAAAGGCGGACTTAATGCCTTAGGCATTCTCTACCAGTCAACCAAGGGTGATGAAGAGATAACATGGCAGGTGCATATGAAAAAGAAATATACGTAAAATACGCGCTGAGACGTGGAGTTGCGGACGACACCAGCCCGATACTATATTATACCACAAAGTTCGTAAGGCTGCGTCGCGCCCGAGCAGAGAGAGCACTCAGAACAAAACGACATTTTTACCACGCACACATTGTCATTACGTTTAGGCATTCTCAAGCAGTTTCAAGCAGACTTACGACTCGACTGTCAAGTGTTGTCTAAATGAATATTATGAGAGACATTGACATTTCACGACAAACAAGAAATTTTTGTTATAAGAAATTGCAAAGAGTTCCAACCAGTGTCAATAAAATTTCAAATTGTCACAAATAAAACCTACAGAGTCAATACAGTAGCAGCCCTAGTGAGTCTGGCAAGTTCAGGTAATTATTTTTAAAGATGGCGGGATCGGTCCTTCTATATTTTGTGATTATCTTATCTTCTCCACACGAAACTACCTTTTGGAATGGGCAGCTAGAATTTTTTATTATGACGTTCAAAAGTGCCTTTTTAATGGTCTAATTGAAATAAATGATTTGACTTTGACTTTGACTTTGACTTTATACTAAGTCTGAAATCGCCAATCTATCTTGAGTAACCGTGGTGAACACTACTCGTGCTTTCTTTGTATCAGAAGAGTCCTGTACCCTGCAGTGGGACAATAATAGGCTAGTATTATTAGTAGATATAACAATACCTACAGTCCCAAACGAAAAGCAATATGAAACCAAAGCCACCCGCCATTTTAATTTTCTAAATGAACTTTGGAAATAATTAAAATGTTTTAGTAATACCGTCTCCGTGCGGCCTCGTGGTTTTTGTCAGAAATGTCTTGATTCGAACGTTGGTTTCTGTTGTCGACAACCCTGGCGCTTAATGTTATTGTGGTCAGGGGTTAAGGCAGCTTGTGACGTATTGTGTCTAGGGTTGGCGAAATCTTACTACTTCTATTTATTTTACAGAAACGTAACGCTGTAATAAGGAGGAAAAGCTGCACGGATCGATGGGTCGTGGTTTATCTGCGCTTGCCGCGGTCAGTCAGTGGATGGGTGACCATCCATTTTTATACCAAGTTTCCTCCGTGCCTCGGAAAGCACGTAAAGTCGTTGGTCCCGGCTATCATTTTGTAGAGTTTTGACAATCGTTATGGGTAGTCTGGAAGTCTGACAACCAATCTTACTCAGTCGTATCGTGTTACCAAGCATCAAGGTTGTCAAAGTCAAAGTCAAAGTCAAAGCATTTATTTCAATTAAACCATTTACAGGCACTTTTGAATTGTCAAGGAGTCGGTCAGTTAGTCAGAAAGTTGAAGCTAGTTGCTAGTTGAAGCCTCAATTAGGCAGTCGCTCCAGTCGGAGGTTGCGGAAGTATCTATAGTTTGCGCGACCTCCGATGTAGATCTGAGTTGCGACCAAAGGCAAGTCTGTAAATAACAGTATAAAAAAAATTTAGGTGTGAGATGGAACACCGAGGTGGTTTTTAGTCAGTAAGATTCTGACAGACCCCTCCACTCTCTTTCTCAGTCTCGAGAAAATCAATGAGGATTTTCGAACTCGGAAAAAAAAGGCAGTCGCTCCATATACACTCGTATTCAGCCCGTGCATTCCCGTTGTCCCCGTCGGCCTTGTCCCCGTTAAAGGGGACAAAGGGAATTGAATAAAATAATTTATATTACTTCCCGTTGTCCCCGCAGGCCTTTGATTCTAAATTTTAAATAATTAGCTATCGTATACATAATATCTTTCATTTTAGTTTTGGGCATGCAAAGATAAATTACCCTTCCTAAAAAGAAAAAGAAAAATTAAGTGGACAACGACACGCGAAATCTTAACTGTCCGTTGTCTCCGTTGCAGGAATGTACGTAAGGGGGGACAACGGTAATGACATTTTTTGACGTCCCCGTGACGGGGCCAACGGGAATACACAATTCAGCCGCATCCGTTTAGATTGAAGAATATAGTTGGGAAATGGCTAGGCAGATAATCGAAAATTGTACTTCCTGGTACAATTTTCGATGCAGCAGTTTGATAGATTCCTAGACATTTCCAATTGAATCCCTAAATCTGATACCAGAACTTCAGTACCAACTCAATCCTTAAGTGCTAATCGACCAACCACTTACCATTAGCATACTATGATGCCGTTCATTCCGCCAGTGTACTCCATCACGCAGCCGTCCCTGAGGACCTCATGAATGGGCTAATTGAATTAAATTGGCGTTTATAACCGTCGCCCATTACAGTTGGCGAACTACTTTAATGATGCAAGATGAATGGGCTGTGGTAGAAACTAATTTGTTAGTTGTATGCTGTGTTGAAGCTTTTGGTTTTTAACGTAGTTAAAGTACTTTGTCTTCATCCAAGATCAATGTGTAAAAGATTTTTCAAAAAAAGAAAACCGCCTTCAAAAACTAACATTCAAATCTATTAAGAAACAGCGACACACTTAAATAAGAGAGTACTAAGTATTTTTTATTGGGATTTTGTTGATTTTCTCAAAAAGGGCTGAATCAATTTTATTAAAATTTATATAGGACCATTTCGAAATAAACCCCTTTCGAATAAGACAATAATTTTGCAAATCCGTCTATATATGACAGAGTTATGCTCGAACATACATAAACAAAAAGAAAAATATATAAACATCCGAATTGATAACCTCCTCCTTTTTGAAGTAGGTTAAAAACAAACGTTTATTTATTGCGCCTGGGTTACGATGCGTAAAAATTAAAGTAGTAAAGCACAAAATCATCATCTGCCCACAATTTTCCCAACTGTTTTGGGGTCGACTTCCAGTCTTACTGGATGCAGCTGAATACCTGTGTTTAACATGGATCGACTGCTTATCAGACCTCCACAACCCATTTATTGGGAAACACGATAGGTACACTTTGGTAAAACTAGTTGTAGACTTCCAATTATCCATAACGACTGTAAAAGATCTAAGAATGACAGCCAGGAGAAACAGTTTTACATGCTCTCTGAGGCACGGGGGGACCTCGGTGTGAAATGAATACTCACCCATCAAAAGACCGACTGCGGCAAGCGTAGCTTAGCTTTGATCAACCGATCCGTGTGAATTTTATTTAGCTACAAGCCCAAAATAATAATAGAAAATATGTAACAATCACTGCGCTGCTTTTCATTGGCACTGAAGCCGAAAGTAATGCTCATAATATACCTACTTTGTGTAAGAGTGAGCGTGATTGAATGGCAGGCCAACTAAAATACTAGACTGGGGTTGACAAAATCTAAATATTATAAAAGCAAAAGGTCACTAATTTTTTTAAGGCTTGTCTTTAACGAGCCTCCTGATATAGTAAATGATCACCAACGTTTAACCAAAATATTGTGGAACGAAGATTTGGTGATTAAGATTTGGTGATAATTTACTATTTTTGGTGGTCATTTGGTGACTAAGATTTGGTGATCATTCACTATTTTTGATGGTCATTATATTTATTTCCTTTTTTTAATACGTAGGTACTCTCAAAAACGACTTGCCATATGGAGCAGAACGCAGCATTACTCTGTGTCCTTACATCGTTTGCCTAAGAACCAACAGGAATTCAGTTCCTGTGTGCTAAATAATTAACATGTTCGATTAAAACTAAATTAAAATCAAGTGTTAGGTGTTAAGTTTAGAGCGTTAAGGGTTCTCAATTTAAAACATGCGTATAACGCAAGCAATTTAATCAAGCATTTTATAAGTTAGAAGATTATAAGATCTACCTACATTTTGCAACGATCAATCAACTTCAACTTTCTAACCGACTAACTGACTCTTTGGTATTTCAAAAGTAACCTGTAAGTGGTTTATCTGAAATAAATGCTTTGACTTAGACAAAGAATTCGTCTTGTTTTATCGAAGCCACCCCTTATTACTCTATTGTTTCCAGCCTTAAAAGTACAGAAACCGCATAATAGATATCAAAATCCATTTCAAACTTATCCTGGTTCCTTTGTAAAACACAGCCAAATATTTCATGATACACTGGTTTCAAGACCAAAATTAGCCTGAGGCAGTTTAGGGATGCAAAATAATTAGGTATTATTAACACTTTGCCAACGTCTATACTTAGAAACCCGCGTGGGTGCCCGGGCTAGACTAGCACCACATAATACTTAATAGTTGCTAGCACCCACCCATTTTTCATCCCGAGGGTGTCCTAAATAGTGACTAAGGAAAAATTCGGAAGCCGGGCAGCATCGGCTTCCGTTTACTTAACAACTTCACTGCGACGCCTGCCAAGCGTGGGGATTATGGAAAACCCCCCGAACAACCCTGATGGGGCTGATCTTTGTTCAACAGTGGACTTCCTCCGGCTGATGATGATAGTGATACCTAGAAAGGGTAAATTTTTTTCTAAACTTATATGTTAAAAACTCAGATTATGAAACCAAAGGCAGATAGACCGCGCGGAACATTCAGAGTGAAGCCAAAAAAGCAAATACAAATTCAAAAGCGAATACCTACAACGTGCTTCGTGTTGTACTGACACGAGTCGGTATACCGAGCAATTGTTTAATTGCTCGGTATACCGACTCGTGTCAAAAAAATGCGGATGAAATCACGGCGGTTTTTTTTTGCCATATAATTATATGACCATTGAAAAGAATGCCACGAAGGCTGTAGTTAGCTAGACTAATCATAGAAAAGAAAAAGAAATGAAATCCCGTAATTCTTAATTCAAAATCATTAACTGTCGTCTATTAGAATTACTTAGACAGTTCTGTCATAGAACTTTGAACTATTAGACTATTAATTACACTTTAACTCGAGTCTCGTAAATCGTGTGTTACAGCGACCCTAAAAGCGACTGTGGTTGAATCTATATAGATATGACTAGCTAGCCTTAAGCGCTGTTCAGACAGAAGTGGTGTTTGTCACTTGTCAGTTTGGCATAGTTGTAGTATCTGACCATTGAGATTCAATTCATAAGTCATTATGCGTCTGATCTAGCTATTTAATTTATCCTGGCAAAACATATACTTCCTGCCCATTACAATGATACTTTTTAAGTCATTTGTTGTTGTGTGTTAAACCAAACATAGACTAAACATAGACTTCAAAAAAAGAAGGGTGTCATTTCGCCTCGTATATTGGAATTGGTTCGTTGGCATATGTTAGAATTGTAAAATATTCACACATGTTAGTCTATTATGGCTAATTACTCATAAAATCATTTTCAAAAATCACAAAATTACTTTTTTGGTGTCGGCTCCAAGGGGCAAACATGGGGCACCCATTTAAAAAGAGTACGCTTTGTTATGCCAGAAGGCGTATAAATATTCGTAAATGAAATTAAACAATGAAAAAACCAATCAAACCAATAAAAAAAGGAATCAATCAACCAATCCAATCAATCAATTCTACCAATAGCCAATAGAGACGCCCTTAACTTTAAAAGTAAAATACCTGTTAGAACGTTACCTACGTTTGAGTATTGGTTAACGAATCAAATACGGTTCATATTTGTCGCCGTAGCGCAAAACATCGGCGGCCATTTTGTGCCTCAACACGGGAGCTTTTTGTCGGCACGTATGGCACGTACATAGAAACAAGTCAGTGTTTCTAACTTAGATTATGAAACAAAAGGCAGATAGACCGCGCGGAACACTGAGAGTGAAGCCAAAAAAGACTGGTTGTCAGACTTTCAAGCTTCTGACTACCCATAACGACTGTCAAAGATCTACGAATGACAGCTGGGACCAACGTATTTAGGTGCCTTTGTCTGTGTCAGTCAGATAAGAACAATAACTGTCAAACTGACAAGTGACCGCTTCTTTCTGTCTGAACAGCGCTTTATACAGTAACCTTTCTATCGGCTCGACATAGTACCTATTTCACACCTCGGTTGGTAGAGGTAAGTACTACGGTATTATTATCATAGTGTATAACAGCTATTACTTTAGTAAAATAATGTGACTGCATTGTAAATATACTTATAATTCCTGTAATTACAAAATATAGTAAACAGTTATTTTAAAAGAGTAAGTATGGAATTTCTTGTCCTTTCTTCTCCATACGAAACTACCTTTTGGAAGGGGCAACTAGATTAAAATTCAAAAGTGTCTTTTATTAGTTTAATTGAAATAAATAATTTGAATTTCCATTAGGGAGAATCAACCAAATTGAGCCTTGTAACACAACATAAAAACTTTTTCTGCGCTGTGTACATAGCCAATATTATATTTTAGTTTAAAAAAAGTATTGGTACCTAGGGACACACACACACACCCACCAGCGAAAAGAAAGAACTGTGACCTAAAAATATACATAGGTACACTTAAATATTCTCGCAATCGAGATGATAATCAACCGAGTGCCACTCATAGTAGAGGGCCATGCATCGATTGTGTATAGGGTAGCGTTTAATCGATACTCAACGACGCGCGTACTCGCTCACAGGTTACTAGGTGTTAACGTTTACCAATACAACACACCTACTCTAAATCTACAGTACCTACAGTTTGCAGTGGAACTTAATTGTTTAATTACGTAATGGGTAGGTAGGGTTCAGTAATAAAACCCGTGTTATTGATGGCAGGTAACAACGAATAGAAAAGGCTTCATGGCACTTTGTGAATTAATTGGCGAAGTTTAGATTATATCAGCAAATCAATTGTCGTAATTAAAAAACGTTAAAAATCTCAACTCAGCGACAAGCAATGTCAGAATCTTGTCATAAATGTTGGTAAAAATAATAAGTTATAAATTTTTCACGCAATCGGGTTCTTTGTCCATTTTATTATTATTTATTTTTTTATTTTTTGATTCCGTGGTGGATGAATTTATTTGTAGCATTTCGTATTCCAAATAACAATTAAACATGTAAGTCGTATATACTTTTGTAAGCCATTAATAAAACCCTTTAATTTAGTACCCTATTCGAGGTGTTGAGGAAAACCATTTTTTTATGGCGCCAAAAATCGGCAACTTTATTTTTTATTATTTTGATATAGGTACCCAGCCGGCGCGGCGGCGTCACTCTCACAATTAAGACGAATCTATCGACACCTCTTAACTAAAATCCATCAGGCCGTTTAGGCTACAGAGCAGGCCAAAGAAATAAACATACTTACATACATAAACTTGAAAAACATAAATCCTCTTTCTGGCGCAGTCGGGTAAATAAAGACATTTTTGATAGATTGAGACTAAAATTAGAAGGTGAACGTTACTAAAAGTTACTAAAATTGGGTAGATGACACCGGTAACCAAAAACTCCTTGCTTGCTTTACTAAAATGGTAAAATTCCCATTAAAAAATAGGGTTACTTCACAAAAAGAAACTTTGCCTTCGAATATTTTTGTATTTTCAGCGGTAGCCACATTCATTTTTATTTAAGTTTGAAGAATCCAATAGAATTAGCATATTTTTTAAACTTTAAAAACCAGATAAATATTTAACTTAATGTGTATATTCTATATAACCTAAAGAAAATTCGTAAAATAAATTCCCATTCGCAGATTAATCACATCGTCAACACAAATGTTCTTTCAACTTTCAACCTTATTAAGTCAGTTGTGAGAATGCAGTTGTAGCGTGGCACTTAGTCAGTTCGCGCCTTAATCTAACACAACAATGGACTGGGAACTTTATTTTTAAATTGCTTATTTTTTTTAGAAACTTTTACCTTAAGGCATCGATATCATGAAGATATAGGTATAAATGGAGCCAACACTTAGAACAGAAGTTTGAAACCAACTGTGGGCTGATGCTCTCTTTCTGAATGCATACATAAGAACGAGACAGTGATATGTGTTTTCTTTATCTTATGTATGCATTCAGAAAGAGAGCGTCTGCCCACAGTTGGCTTCACTTAGGTATTTAGAGTGTTGCCTCCACTTTTATCTATAAGCTTCTTGGTCGATATACGCCGGCGACCTCGAGCGACCAGAGACCAGAATCGGAGTTATTCCCTGAGTATCGATCTCCGAGGCCCCCGTCCCGGAGAACCCCGAATTTGATAAATATGATTAATTTATTTTTTCCATTGTTTTGAAATTGTACGGTCGACATAAAAAGTGGTTTAAAATGCATGTGTTTGAAATACATAAGACGTAAGTAGTTTATTTGCAAATTTTGTACAATGTAGAAAATAGTTTTAATGGAGGCAATTACAGTTAGAATAAAATGTATCAAAAATATAAAATAAATGTTACAATACGTACCTATTATGTGATATATTTTACAAAATATTACAACAATAATTATTTCAAATTTGAGATTTTAAAGATAGTAATCGATATTAAAAGCATTTTTGATTTCCTGTATCCTAAAAAAAATAATGAAAGTAAAACTGATTTTGCATGTTAAAAAAATACTTAAAAGTAAACTAAGCTAACTAAGTTTTAAGCCAGTTTGTAAAATTTTGCGTATTTTAAAATTATGTAAAATATTCCATGTATGTATTTTAATTTCTCTGTATTGATGAAGGAACTATTGCATATAACAATATAACATACAGCAAACCTATTGTATTCCTTATTTATAATATTTACCTTAACCAAGCAAGATTTTTTCCTAAACCTTGAAGTTAAATTAGGTATTATAATTTTGATAAGTATTAATATTTTATTGAATATACCATCTGCTGATGGTACTTTTAAGCTAAACTGACTTTTAATTGAGTTTATCAAGATAAAAACAAATCGGGGTCCTCCGGGACGGGGTCCTCGGGGATCGGGGTACTCAGGAAATAACCCGAGAATCGTATGCGCTGCGTCCAAAACTCTCAAAGTTTAGTTGAAATAATTAAATAAAAGATAGTATTCTTTAACTTAAAAAAAGGCGTATACTTATATATAGATAATAAAATTATCTGTAAGATAGTAAAAGTTTCTTTTCAATATTCCTGGTAGATTTTGTGTGACTTGCAATGTTTTGTCCGCGTCAAACACAACTTCACGATTTAATTAAACTATTTAATATGAACTTAATTAAAAATATTCACATACTAAATGTTTAAGAGAATGTTCTAGTTTAACATATATTTTTTTCAAATCATTTACACTCCACATTTTGACGTGATTGTCAGTTTAAAATCTGCAAAAGTCGCTTGTTAGCGCCTTAAAAAGGTATGTCAGCCTCATCATATTCCTTAACTAATTACCCATTAAATCTACAATATTATTAGTTTAGTGAAAGTCGTAATGGCCCAGTGAGTTAGACACCCGCCGTCTCTGATGTAGGTATGAGGTTTTGGATTTGCCACCGGGCACGAGTAAATACCAATGTTAGTTTTCTATTTCAAATGTTCTTTTTTAAGGTGCGTACATATTCCATAACATGAAACGTTGTGATGTAACATGTTTCAGTAATGTGGACGCTGAATAGTGAACAGTAGACCTACCACTAGCTCTTAACGCGATCAATTTTAGGACCTAAATTAACAGACACAAAATACAGAAGGTCCTAAAATGGATCGCGTTTGGATCGCGTTAAGAGCATGTAGTAACCTAACTTAATGCGCTACCCCGACCAAAAGTGCGTTTTTCTTCGTTGTTCGGGGGCTACTAACTCAATAATTAAGAGAAACAAACAACATCGAAAAGCATATTATTAATGTTCAATATTCTGTCAACACATTCCACGTTCTTATTTTTTTTATGTACCGTATATACACCTAAACCTCCCTGTAAAAAAATGACTAAAATAATTGAAAACATGTATTGTATCCCCCTTTGGGAGAGGCCTATGTCCAGCAGTGGACGTCTTTCGGCTGAAGTTATGACCTTTAGTTTATCTTGGGCATCACATAATTTTAATTGCATAGTAGATAAATTCACACGATCCTCACACACACCATAACATACTCACACACCCACCTGCAACTTCTCACACACTCACCCACACTGTACTCTTAGCAATACTTAGTTGACGCTAGCAGTTAATTTCTGTATTCTGTATGTCTGTTTCTGCTGCGTGTATTTTCAACCGACTTCACAAAAGGAGGAGGTTATCAATTCGTCTGTATTTTTGTATTTTTTTTTTATGTTTGTTACCTGATTTCTTTGGACTGGGTGAACCGATTTTGATGATCCTTTTTTTGTTTGAAAGCTAGTGCTTCCCGTGTGGTCCCATTTTATTTGTTTTGGTTCTGACAATGGCATCCATGAGAAAACCGTATAAGTCTTAAATTTACATTAAGTATGTGCGCGATTTGTTACGCGATTACTCCGGCAAACGTAAACCGATTTTGAAAATTCTTCTTTTTACGGATAGGGTATGCTTCAGGGGTGGTCCCATATAAATTTTATCGAAATTGATTCAGCACTTTTTGAAAAATCAACAAGTACCCAAAATTTTTACATAGTTGACGTTTTAGCTTCATCAATCTTTGTAGTAGTTATAACTTTTATACTCTTCTTAATAGATTTGGATGAGAAGGAGGTACTAAAAAGCGGAAAATAAAAAGCTTTTTACAAAAAAGACAACCGCCTTCAAAAACTAAAAAGTGAAAAATAACTTTAGCACAGAACACACATTGACTTTAGTTTCGGAAGTCGGTGGCAATACAAAACAACAAACAGAACAAAGCCACTGAATTTCGAAACTAAAGTCAATGTGTGTTCTGTGCTAAAGTTATTTTTCACTTTTTAGTTTTTGAAGGCGGTTGTCTTTTTTGTAAAAAGCTTTTTTTAGCAATTAAATTGTATATCCGTAATTGGTTGTAAAACCGGTTTATATTTTAAGATTAATTGTCAAAGAGCTGTGGATTTTGTGAATAATAAATAAATAATCACGGAAACATCTGGACTTGTATTAATCACACCTTGAGCAAGCGTGATGGTCAATGTTCGTGCCTTCTCTGAATGAGAAGAGATCTTTTCTCTGCAGTGGGACAGTGAAAGGCTGGTTTTACAATTAACTCTCAGTTTGCCACTTCGTTCGCGTATATTTTCTTAAGGATCCCAATTTTTTCAATTGGTACATAGTAGCCTACGTTAGTCAGGGATAATGTAGCTTTCGATTGGTGAAATATTTTTTGAAATATTACCAGCAGTTTTTGAGTTAAATCGTACCAAACAAACAAATCTTTCCTCTTTATCATATTAGTTTAGATTTATCATTATCACATTATTGCGAAATCGAGGGAGATTACTGTTTATGATTGTTTACTTAATCATAAATATTGATATTTATTATTAATAAGATTGCTCAAAAGTGTTTTAACATCCGGACAAACCTTTTGGGGTTTTTGTGATGTGTCTGTTATTAACTTTTTTTTTATTTCATAATTAATAAACGATAAAAAAATAAAATAAAATTAGGCAGCAATAATTTCGGTTATCGGTTTCGCTTCTCCCACTACGTATAGATAATATTTTAATGAAAACCTCAACAAAATTCTTATTAACTTTAAAATTGTAAACCTTATGAAGCGTGGAACTAACTCAACATCAGTTTTCATTCAAGCTCAAAGATTTCTTGTTTTGTTTGCAAAACGCCTAAACAAACGTGTTATTTATACAGATTTATGTAAATCGTGAAAAAGGGATTTTCCGCGAGTATTACTTATAAGGGAAAGGATTGAAGGTAAATTCCGCTGAGGAATGGGCTTTTTGAAAGGATTCCTCCGTAAATCTGATTTGATCGGCTGGACGACGACTGGGGCCCTAGGGCCGACACAGAGGTCCCAAAACTTTTATACTTATCTTGTGAACAAGTTGCCATGTATTTCGATTTCAGATTGACTGTTTACCTAATTGTTTAGTTTTCTTTGCAAATACTGGCTTATAGATATGTGTTTTGACTACCCCGTTGGATTTTTAATCTCAAGCGTGACTACGCAACGTGGGGTCGTGATTTCGATGCTGGTCAAACAATATTTAAACCGGCGTTCAACGAACCTCCAAATCTAGTAAATGGTCACCAAAAGTAGTAAATAAAATAAAACCAAAAATAGTAAATGATCATTGTGTTTCCGAAAGTATTGTAGAAATAAAAGGGATTTGGTTCTGGCGTAGGGGGTCACAGTTCTAACGTAACCATATCCGATCCGCCCCTGCACGCGTAGCATGACCACGCTATGTCTACAGAAGAATAGACAAACTCTAGTTTGTCTATTCTTCCTGTCAATATGTCTCAAGTCCCCCCTGCACGAGTAGCATGACCACGCTATGTCTACAGAAGAATAGACATATTGACAGGAAGAATAGACAAACTAGAGTTTGTCTATTCTTCCTGTCAATAAGAATAGGAAGAATAGACAAACTAGAGTTTGTCTATTCTTCCTGTCAATATGTCTCAATCCCCCCTGCACGAGTAGCATGACCACGCTATGTCTACAGAAGAATAGACATATTGACAGGAAGAATAGACAAACTCTAGTTTGTCTAAAAAAAAAAACTGTCAACAAATAAAATATGTACTAAAAAAGCATTTCCTAAGCAAGGTAGCAACTGCTTAGCTGTAAAATCTTTAATAAGGTAAGATTATAGTTAAGTTTAAGTGGATTTCAATGTATGAAAATTGTTCTAAAATAAACAGATTTTATTATTATTATTATTATTATTATTAGTTTGTCTATTCTTCCTGTCAATGCGTGGTCATGCTACTCGTGCAGGGGGGACTTGAGGGTCAAAAAGATTTTGGTCATTTTGCACACTACGATTTGGTGATCATTTACTACATTTGGTATTTAGTTTTGGTGATAATTTACTAATTTGGTATTTAGTAAGTATTTTTTGGTGGACATTATATTTATTCCCATTTAAAACTAACTTCATCTGTCAAGTCAAGTAGGTATATCATAGATCCTATCACACCCAGCAATAGAGTAACTTTCTACCAGTTAAATAATTTTTGTAATCGGACTATTATAGGATTTCCAGAAATTACCTCTTAAAAGCAACACGTCATGTTCGTGAACGGGCGCTGTCAGTAGAGATTGGTCAACTCTTAACTGCCATTGTTTTTATCGTGATTATTTTTTATATTTTGTATTTCTGGATTACCTTCATTGTTTTCACATATAGAAGCAACAAGAATAATGTAAGCAGTATTTTGTAAAAACCTGATTTTAAAAGAGTGTCCGTGGAGCTTTTTGCTCGTTCTTCTCCATAGAGACCTACCTACGTTTTGGAACGAGCAACTAGCTTCAACTTTTTGAGTAACTGACCGACTCCTTGACAATTCAAAAGTGCCTGTAAATGGTTTAATTGAAATAAATGCTTTGACTTTGACAAAAAAGAACAGCTAAAATTTTAGCTCTTTTTATAAGTATACCTAGTCGTCATCTTTATCATCATGTCAACCTTTTGCCGCCCACTGTTGGGTATTGGTCCCCCCAAGGGGTGGTTCAGCCGCAATCACCATGCTTTGTCAATGCATGTTGGCGATCGGAGTAGGTGTTATGGTATGTATCATCATCATCATCATAGCAGCCTATTACCCACTGCTGAACGTAGACCTCCCCCAGAGATCGCCAACCAACCTGTAGGTCGATTCTGTAAAATTCAAACAACAACTCGAATCTCACATCGGTATTCACTCTCACTTCGCATAAAGTTCAAAATGCCCTGGATATATTTGACACTTTGAATCGGGTTCGAGTGCGAAGTGAGCGTCGAAGTGACGGGGAAATTACCTTACAGAATGCCACTTCTTATGTCATCTCATACTTTATCTGTCAAAATCTCCCTGTCAATTAGTTCAACTCACTGACACGCTCGCAAGGGTGGCGCTTGTGTAAGTTCGAATAATCAACCGAGTTTTTAGAATGCCATCAAGAAACTCACAGCGGATTCAGATTCGAAGTTTAGAATGAGATCTTACAGAATCACACCCCTGGTCTTGGGCAGCAAGCATCCATCCGTTACCAGCCACCTTCTTCAAAACGTCGTCCATGGTCGTATACCTAGTACTTTTACATAATCTTCTGATTTTGGATCAACGATTTCGTCATAATTAAGTACTTAACCAGAACGTGACATAATATATGAGCAAACAAAAAACTGAACAAACCGCTACGTCGAAGTATCGTGACGCGTGCGCATATATTTTACATGATTTTCATCGCGATAACTGACAGATAATTTGCGACCTTCATACGAAAATATCGACATTTGTTGCGTTTCTGCATGTATGTCACGGAATGTCGTGATTTTACGTAAATATGTAGAATATTTGACAGTGGATAGTGGATAGCAACAGGGGTAATATGCTAAGTTGTAATGCTTGTCTTAGCATTTAACGACTTCTTTGGAAAACTAGATCATTATACTCCTGACAATTTAAGATATCGGATTTGACCATAGATATACGATGGATTTGACATATCATATTTGATTGTGTGTGAGTGCATTTTTTCAATATAAAGTTAAACTTGATGCTTACGAATGATACTTGTTATAGTGTATGGCTAACATAGTAATTAATAAGAATTATGAATTTAATTTTTCAATTTCTTACGCAGGTTGCCGCTCGTTATGAAAATGCTGGAGCCCTATGTTCTACAGTGGACCTCTTTCGGCTGATGATGAAGAAGTCCACAAAAGTTCGGAAAAAGAAACGTCAAATCGGACTTCTTAGATTGTCAGGAAATTAGGTATGTGTCTACCTACCCCACCATAGTTGGAAGTCAGGGTAAGGCTAGCTTCCCTGACTCCCAACTGTGTTGGGGTCGGCTTCTAGTCTAACCGGATTCTGAATACCTGTGATTTACATGAAGCGACTGCCTATCGGACCTGCACAACCCGGTTACTAGGGAACACGATACCCCTTGGCAAAACGGGTTGTCAGACTTTCTGGTTTCTAACTACCCAAAACGACTATCAAATATCTTCGAACTAGCTGACCCGACAGACGTTGTCCTGTCGCTATCTACCTACTTACCTGCCTATTTACCTACCCTACACCTACCCCACACCTACCCTACACCTACCCTACACCTACCCTATACCTACCCTACACCTACCCTACACCTACCCTACACCTACCCTACACCTACCCTACACCTACCCTACACCTACCCTACACCTACCCTACACCTACCCCACACCTACCCTACACCTACCCTACACCTACCCTACACCTACCCTACACCTACCCTACACCTACCCTACACCTACCCTACACCTACCCCACACCTACCCTACACCTACCCTACACCTACCCTACAC
The DNA here is from genome assembly GCA_947361185.1 of Charanyca ferruginea. Lineage (NCBI taxonomy): Eukaryota > Metazoa > Arthropoda > Insecta > Lepidoptera > Noctuidae > Charanyca > Charanyca ferruginea. Next base: position 60,056,832 of record OX376055.1, read on the forward strand.
CAACCCTACACCTACCCTACACCTACCCTACACCTACCCTACACCTACCCTACACCTACCCTACACCTACCCTACACCTACCCTACACCTACCCCACACCTACCCTACACCTACCCTACACCTACCCTACACCTACCCTACACCTACCCTACACCTACCCTACACCTACCCTACACCTACCCCACACCTACCCTACACCTACCCTACACCTACCCTACACCAACCCTACACCTACCCTACACCTACCCTACACCTACCCTACACCTACCCTACACCTACCCTATCCCCTATCCCAAATCCAACAAATCAAAAACCATGGCAATCGGTCCAGCCGTTCTCGAGTTATAAGTGTTGTAACAAACACGACTTTTTTTTATATATATAGATGACAGCACGGAGGGATCTCGGTATGAAAATGGTTGGTCACCCATCCACGGACCGACCGCGCCAAGCGTAGCTTAACCATGACCTATCGATTCGTATACGGCTTTTACTTAACCTTATGCTCTTATTAATAGTTTGTCCTGTCTACAAAATTTCATTCAGATTATTATCAAAATTTGGTACAAGATTAAAAAATCATGATTATTTTGAAATGAGGATAGGGGCGAGAAACTGGCTTCCAACAAACCAGAAGTCTAGATATAAGCACACCTATAAAACTTCATACAACAAAATGATTTAATTACCTAATCTACGACCAAAATAACAGACTGTACAAATGTACGTAATGTACGTGCGTGTGTGTGCGTGTCTACGCGCCGCGAGAACTAAAAGCAGTTTCGAGAGCACGTTTGATGCGGGAAGAGGTGAGGAACAGTGTTTCGGAGGGAGGCGGTACGCGTCGCTACTGTACGGTAGTATTAATATTTACACTGAGAACAAGATTAAGATTAAGTTTTTTTAGCTGTAGGTAAGTCTTCCATATTGAAATATAAAAGTAAGTGTCCATACCATATCTACAATATTTCGTCCAGTTTCATTACTAATTGGCCAAATGAGAACTAGAGTCTTTTATAGTGCCTATGTATCGCCCTATCGGCAAAATCCTTTAAATATAAAAGAGCTAACATTTTCCCGCAATGCCAACGAATGGCTGCGGACAACCAATTAGGTTATCACAACAGGGATGGGACGAACCGACCGACTTTTATAATTGTATTAACACACGGAACGAACCGGCTGAAGTTAACTAAGTGATTTAGAACTTTCTGGCCAAATACTTGTACACTCTAGATATAGATAAAAGATAACTCACGATATACTGGAATAGCATTTATGGGTCGATATACTCGTAGTCATTATTTTTTATTGAAATAGTCTTAAAAAACTGGTCAAGTGCGAGTCGGACACGCGCACGAATGGTTCCGTACCATTGTCTATACAACATCAGACATCGAGCAAAAACAACGGCAAATAATCACGTTTGTTGAGCCCCCCTTAAATATTTATTAATAACTAGCGACCCGGCCTGGCTTCGCATGGGCCTATAGCCTTCCTCGATAAATGGACTATCCAACACAAAAACAATTTTTCAATTCGAACCAGTAGATCCTGAGATGAGCGCGTTCAACCAAACAAACAAACTCTTCAGCTTTATAATATTAGTATAGATATAGATAATAATATGTGGGGACATTTCACACATGGCCATCTGACCCCAAACTAGGGAGACCCTGTAGGTACTATGGGTATCAGACAGCTGATATATTAGATTATTTTTCTCCTAATTAACTTTAGGACACATTCCCGAATGTATGTCCACAAATTGTTTTGAAGATTATCTCTCGAAAATTTAGAATTTTGCACTAATCTTTAAACACATTACGGCGTGTTTTAATCGCAGCCTTGAACCTTTATTGAAATGCCAATCGTTCCTCTCAATTTGTCTGATTTTCTCAGAATCTATAATGGAGAGCTATAACCCTAATTTGGTTAAACATTAAGCTGAAATCTATTTTCTTTCGGGACTTCGGCTCCGGTTGCCTTCTAGTTAATAAAATCTGTTTCCAATAAATTAGGATTTGACATGTTGTAGGTGGTTTGTTTCGGTTATATCTTTTTTCTATACGTAAAACCTGAGACTTTTTAAGGCTTAAATTACAGTACAAAAAAATTATGATTTTTGACATCACACGATTATATTTTTTGAAGGGGTAGGCATGTGTACTAAATTCATAATTAAATTCATTCTTTCGCCAGATCTTATTTTCAGTTTCAGGTTCAATTGACAACCGGGCTCAGATCCAGACTAGGGGACGTCTTTAAACGTCCCCACGTTTAAAGACAAATTTCTCAATTTCGGAAATCACCACATTCTTAACTTTCAGCAAGCCCGCCACACTATTCAGAATCAATAGCGGTGACCACTAAAAATGCGCCGAGGCGATGAAGCTCGACGAGACCCGGAGAAACGTTACAACTGTCATGGATCCCGTAATGAAAATATTCAAAAAAGAACAGTGGAGGAGTAAGAAATACATATTTTCCACTTCCCTCCATATCAGGGGACAGAACCAAACTAGGCTAAACAGAAAGGGACGCTTACAACTAGGGGGAAGCCTAGTTGCTAAGCATCACGGATTACAATTTAATTAACATTACTTAATGGGTCCTACAAGAAACAACTCAATTTAGTTCACTAAGAGATTCGTGCTGACATGGTATTCTATATCTATATGTAGGGACTTCAGGCAATAATGCTAGCGATGCAAAAAGCAATGTTCCCCGCGCATACAGTTTGGCCGTTTGGCGGCCAGTCGTTTGCCGCGCGTACACAACTAAACTTGCTAAACTGTTCGTCTACTTTTACCTCCGTATCCTTTTTCCACAACCACGTATTAAAAATCATGTCGGGGTCACCAATGTTGTGTTTACTCTATGTTGGAAAGCGGAGAATAAATTAAATGCACGAGTTCGTTAATAGAGTCTATTTCACTTTTAACAAATCAAGTACCTAACGTTGTTTACGACTGACTTGATGTCGGTGGGGCAATGGGAGGTGGTGGGTATACATATTTATCTCTGCAACTTAGGTTCACCTGAGCAAAGATGTGTGCACAGATAACTAAAAATAAAATTCAATGATTCAGCAGCACACACTATTTTTTTAAATAAACTGCTCAGGTTAATACTCTATCTACCTCACTTCGACTTAGCTGTCCATCATTACATGAATTTATTAGTTTAGTCTACCACTGGCAGCTGATCTACGTAAACCGATCGATCACTGGAATCCAGCCAGCTGGTACGTTCCAATGTATTTTCTAATTATGTACAAGCTTACGCATTTTCATATCCGACTGTGAATTCTAGAATAGGACTCATTTTGATATTTGGCCCTAAGAAGGGCCATTGGTCATGGCTTTGAGAAGAACCGTTTGGGTTTTCAATCATGGTGAAAGGATGTCAAATAAGACACGGCCTTCGGTAACAAGCCATTTAATTGCACTGAGCTTTGGGGCGTACAGGTGCGACACGCAGGTTGCGCATCTATGTATATAGCTAGCTACTAACTAACCTAACAAAGACCTAATCAGCTAGACTCTGCGTTACCGAGTGCGGGTGCAAATGCTAGAATAGGACTTAAATCTCCTGGTGTAGGTTTAGAGGTACAGCCTATGATATGTAACCAAGTTCAAGTTCCTCTCCCGCCATTAACAAGGGTGGGTTCTCCGATCAGACGGCCATTGTGTCTGATAGGCTTATGTCCGATGGGTGCATACACAACATGTGACAAAATTAATTCGATTATAAACATACATCAATTAGAACAGAGAACGAGGATACGTCATTAGACGTCAGTGGTTGTTTGGGCAGAAATAACCCCATTTCCGCCAAATAACCACTCTCGTCATTTCTCCCTTTTTTGGAAGAATTGTAATCACCATGGCAGTTGAAAAAATATACAGTCTCGACTGCAGCATCCGTTCACGAACATGACGCGTGGATCAGTCAGTCTTTCTCCCTGCTTCCCGTAGGTATAGGTACCAGAAAAAATATACGCGATCGCGAATAAATTCTTGTATAGAGTTGTTATGTTACAAATAAAAGTAGTAGTTTCATAAAAAAATCCCTCTACATGGCGCGACGTTCGTACTTTTTCGAATTTTAAAGCGCATGCTCTTCTAGATCAGTTTACATGTACCGAACTTGACATGTCATTTCATATGAATCCAGACTCCCCGAGTACATAGTCAAATTAATGTAATTATAATAAACAATCTTTCGAATAGTTTACAGCTGTCAAAGTAACACGAATTGAAATGATCTAGATTCTAAATAGCTTCGGTTCATTAACTACTCGGAATCAACCGATGTTTGTTTAAGCTAGTCAATGGAGTTAGCAAGTAATTTCTAGAATGCGTTACTAATTAACTGTGTGGTTTATTGGTAAAACATTTACACTAGCATTATATAGACGTGTAGTTTACTTTTTTATTTACTTTTTTACATATATTTATATTTGTTTATTCATTTACACTATTAATTGTTTATTATATCCGTATCTGACCGTGGCATCACTTTGGGCCCTATCAGAATATCAGCGCTGTGACGTTTTTAAAAATGTTACAGCACTATGCAAGATAGGGGCCTTTTGGCATCGTACAGGACCGATTTCGTTTCTTTTTTTTTCCTTTTTATTTTATAAAAATAATTACATTACATTAAACCTTGTTGTTATTTGTGTGTTTTGTCCTGTACGGGCCAATAAATACTTTTTCTTTTCTTTTCTTTAGTTTGTAAGTTTGGATGTAGGATGTAATCTAAGAAACAACTCATCTGATTTAAAAAAATCTTTCACCGGTAGAAAGCTTCAGTCTGTCGTGTCGTCGGATGACACTTGGTTTACATGTATTATGGCATACCTCCATAAGGACAAAGTGGCTGGACGAAGCTAGCTATAAATAAAGTGGCCCAAAAGGATTACTCCTCACAATGGTTTCAAGTAAAATGAATATGAAAGAAAGAAAGGAGGAGGAACAATTCTTTATTGTCACAGAAAAAGATAACTTAGATGCACAGGTCAGAAATTAGAGGAATTACTCACGTGTATAATTATGACAAGTTTAAGGTTTTAGTGTTTGATTGAGGCACAAAGTATGTAAGGCTGCGGCGCGCCCGAGCAGAGAGAGAGAGACCACTCAGAACAAACCGCCATTTTTCGCACGCACACATTGACATTACTTTTATAGGCATTCTCAAGCAGTTTCAAGCAGACTTCAGTCTCGACTATCACGTGTTGTCTAAATGAATAAATGAAAAAAATAAATAAAAAAATTGCAAAGAGTTCCAACCAGTGTCAATAAAATTTCATATTGTCACAAATAAAACCTACAGAGTCTATACAGTAGCAGACCTAGCGAGTCTGGCAAGTTTAGGTAATTATTTTTGAAGATGGCGGGAGCGGTCATTCTGTAACCTTTTTATTTTGTGATTGAGGGCCCTAAACACTGCCTCTGCAGAAAGCAAAACAGAAGACCAATATCACTGAGGTCAAAGATAAACTTACTAGTTGCTCTGTATCGATTCCGCAAACAAATGTGCGCTACTTTTGCATTACTTTCTGCTACTTAACGGCAAAATTGATAACCCTACGGCTCTGTCGCGCTGTGGGCTATCCGCACCGACCCAATACATGCGACTGCGATCGCGCCCTCTGCTAGCGGCGCCTTACAGAGTCCGGACTCGAACCGCACAGTACGCGGCAATAAACCATACGAAACCTACAAATATTCGTGCTAGGGGTACTGGCGTTGGCTTTGCTCAACACACTGACTGCTCAACAACCAGATGTAGACATATTCCACTCCAATGTGCGACTATTTTTACAAAAGTGTAAATATTGTTTTTCTGCGTAAGACGTTTCTTATTATTTTTTATTATTAAATTACCTATTGAATAAGTTTTTAAATTATTTGCTATTTATTGTGTTTAAATAAATTCTAATGTTTTATTATTATTTTGTTTAATTTTTAATATTAATGTGATTCTAATGATTTTATTCAATTTTTTAATTCAAATTGACATTTCTTTTTTTTTCTTTTATTATACTGTTTTTGTTATGATAATGATAATTTATAATTGTAATCGTTGACTCTCTGTATGTGTTGGTGTCTACTGTTAGTGCAGAGAGTAATTAAAATAATAAATAAATAAATAAAACGACATATACCAAATCTTGACACGATTAGTCGTTTTTATTCTGACTAAATAACCAGCAATTAAGGAACATCACAAAGCATTAAATACGGCTTGCTCCGTTTTACACCGGACGGGCATTCCTCTATAAGACGGGCAAATTAAATCTGCCGCAAAAACGTTATTAACCAGCGATTTGATTGGTATCTGTACATCGTGAAACTTCTGCATTAGTCCTCTAAGTATGTGCCAATAGTTGTTATGTTTGTTATAAAGCACGGTTATACCAGAGTGGATCAGTTGATGACGTGGTCGCGCGTACTGCCTTAATAGTTATTGTAAGTACGTGTGCACAATAATTCGGGCAGCCACTGTCAAAGAAAGTACAAACTCAACCACACATGATCTACAAAATATGAATACTTTTAGGGCCGTAAGATCAATCGTAGTTTAAACCACGGAGTAAAGTTTAATCCCCCGTCTTCGATTGTTTCCTAAGATCAATGGTAGTTGATCGACCATAAACAGTTTATTTTAAACTAACGATTATTTTAAACCGACCCAAGTTGGGTGTCAGAAGACAGTGGTCGTTGCCGCCCCAAGCCTTTTTTACACGCTTTTTATTAGCTTCACCTGTATGTTTGTATGTTTGTTTGTAACCGACTTCTTTGGGCGCGATTTTGACCCACTTTAAACGGCCAGATTTCGTTCAAACTTTGAAGATTTATCGAGGACCGATGACAATACACTAATTTGATAAAATTATTCCATTTTTCAAACTAAAAAGTAAAAAATAAATAATAGTTTAAAAAAACTAAAAACACGCTTTTTATAGAAAACCAAACTAAAAAATAGAAAATAAATTTTAATAAATTTAAATTAAGAAAAGTGTTAAAAATTTCAATAAATATAAATTAATAATAGTGTGAATAAAAAAAAAATATTTTATTTAAAAAAAAGCGTGGGGTGCCTGCATTTTTTAAAATAAAATATTGTTTTTTTATTCACACTATTATTATTTTATATTTATTGAAATTTTTAACACTTTTCTTAATTTAAATTTATTAAAATTTATTTTCTATTTTTTAGTTTGGTCTTCTATAAAAAGCGTGTTTTTAGTTTTTTTAAACTATTATTTATTTTATTTTTAACTTTTGATCACAGTGTTGATGGTCGTTCCTTATGAACAACTAAGTAGAGACTTTGCTAACTATAAGTTTCTCATTATAAGTGAAATAATGGTTCTGTTTTGAGACCAAGTCCGCCAGTTGTTCCTACTCTCCGTTGGTTGGTACGTTGGTACTCCGGTCTCGCCGAGGCTTTAATGCAGTGCGTGTTCTCGACGTTTTCACGCGATCGTCAAAGGAACGCGTGCGTAAAGTAAAGTAAAGTAAAAGTAAAGTTTATTTATTTGCATAGATTGTAGGTACATGACATAAGGTATTAAATAAACAATAAAATTGTGATCCTTGTACAATCTACCTATTAGGCATGCAAACATTAATGAATGGCGAACTAAGTGCCAAAATACAAAATTATGAATTACAAGTCAAAAAGAATATGCTATGTCGTTAAATTGCGTAATTAAATTACAATTATATTAAATAAGAATTTACGTTAGGATAAATTTATAAATCATTGTCATTTAGAAAATCGTTAATCGAGTAGTAACATTTTTCAATCAATAATGCTGTTAACTTCTTTTTAAAATTACATATTGTGTCATCTGGCAACACGCATTCTGTTGCGTGATGTCGGCATTATCAAAGCGTATTTCTACGTGCTTTGTAAAAACTGTGGGAGCATTGTTGTGTTATTCAAAGGACTGCCATTTTTGGCGCCATTGTCATTCAATATTTTTGTACCAGAGGCTTTGCAGAATGGATGAAAAGCGATTGAGTTGTGCCAGTTTTTCTCTTATTAAGTAGACGGCATTTTACTACGTAGAGTCAATTTTGTTACGTCACAAATTTCATCATTTAGTTTACGACTCGCCTTCCTTAATGAATACTCCGCACTCGAAGACACGTCGTAAATAAAGCGGTATGATTTTAGAGCAAAAAATTACTGAAGTATATAATAAAAATGTCTCCCCACTTTCCCCCTTACTATTGGGGAAATCTGTCACTAATGACGGTAAGAGATGACTTAATTTGCTTGGTGTTATTGTTTCGTATTTAATTCGGATGATAAAAAGTAGGCACTAAAAAGCAAAAAACAAAACTTTGTGCAAAAAAGAACGAACGAACCTTCAAAACTAAAAAGTAACAAAAAACTTTAATTTCGCAAGTCGACGGCTTTGTTTCTGTTTCATGTTTTGTATTCGTTAACTGTGTTACATATATATTTTGTACCTAATGAGAAACGCGTGTTAAGTATGTATATACTCACTTATGTTACGTTCAAAAGCCAAAATTAGCCCTAAAAATGAGACAATACGCAGCAATATTCTAGTTTGCACGTCACAATAATAATTGACATCTCAAGAATGTCAGTCATTCTTGGTACGTCGTCTTCTTTGATCATGGTTCACTTTGACGCAAAACTGACGCGTTTTGTGAGAGTCTGCGTCATGGCAGCCATTTTGAGCGATGCTCTTTTGTTTTGTAACTAGGATTTGACGTGTTGTGTTTCTTGAAGAGTACCAAATAACTTGCATAAAGAGTCTGTATTAATGAGGTACTGAGGTGTCATACAGATTTTTGTTTTAAAGTCTTTATTGGTGTACTTTTAAAATAAAACATTATAAAACTTACCTAATAATATAGATGGCCAAATTTTAACACATCGTTCAGTACGTCTAACCAAAGATATCCAAGCAAAAAAAAAAAAACACTGATGAAAGTGATTTTATTTGGTCCTAAAATAATAAAATCGTGTATTCGAGGAAAGTTTATTCACCCCCAATCGCATCCTGCCACTTGCATCCACCAGTTACCTGAGACCTTGACGATGTCGTCGGTTGGATCTTGGTTGTTCAAGAGCTTAAAAACGTCCTCCAATGCGTTTGTGAACCATTTCGGAGAAATGACGTCTCTCTGTCTCACGCCTCTTTGCAATTGGATTGGTTTGTGCTTTCGTCCTGTAATCGGATCGACAAGTGGCCTTTCTATACAAACACTCCAACATTTTGATACATCTATAGTCGATACGGCATCGCTAAAGAGACTGTTATACCGCCTAGGTTTCGATTCAATCGAAGGCTTTTTCGTGCCCATAAACGCTGGACATAAAAATGCCATATTCTCCATGAACAATTTCGTATTTGCAACAAACAGCCTCTAATCTCAGTAATCCTCTTAATCCATTTATGATAGACTTATCGCTATGATGGTGTTCATATTGTGTCAGGGCTATTATTATGGTGTTATAAATCTATGAATAGTTCCATGGTATCACCATTGGACTGGTAGTTGTTGGATATCTTATCAGGTGCACGCTGACGTCCATAATTTTATTTACTTTACGTTATGAATCTGTAGTCTTATTCTGTGAAAAAGTCACTCGGTAAATGTGGGTGAAGCAAGCTTGAGATGTGCTGTCATCTCACCTAATTCAAGCAATTGACAGAATTTACCCTTTATGCACCTACTGAATTTCTCCAGCGGCAATCCGGATAGCCAAATCCGAAATTATGAAATAACGCAATACACTTGAAGGAATCTCTGGTTAGACTTTAATAAGAATAAAAATTAACTACAACATAACAATTTTGGAAAATTAATTTACTTCCGATAATCATTTGCCGATAGTGGTGCTTAAGGCACAAAGCACGTAAGACTGTTATATTTTGTGCCTAAGGTTAGTAAATTTAAACTGTGCTAAAAAAACCGTAAAAATAACCATTTTGTGAAGTAATCTATTAGTTCCGGATAGCCAAACACGCTCACTTGAAAAATATACCTTATGTAACGTGCACCAGAAATATGTCACTACATCACAGCCCTACCCTACAAACAATCCATCTTCAATATTCGGCAAAAAGTATGAAATATCCCAGTCATTACATTACCTATATCGGTTTTGACGCAAAAAGAATGGTGATGTGACAATCAATAGATACTTATCACAAAAAATCGTGGGTCTGCGAAAGAAAATGATGTCAAATGTGTCATCATTTATCCGTTTACGGAAGGTATGAAAGATGGAAGGGATATCGACCCGCAATAATTTTCCATCGATTTAGTAGATATCTGATTCAAGTCTACAGAGGTGAAAATTGCCGTCGCTAATAAAAAGAACAGGTGTTCCATAGAAAAGTGCAAAAGCTAAAAGTTCATAAGGTATGAGACAGCTGTTTTTTTAATTGGATATTAAATAAAAACATAAATACGTCATGACTGCCGGATGTCGGTTAAGATGTGGGCCCGTACATCGCAAGACTGGAGCCCTGACACAGTCAGGCGGGGTCGCGGTAGATAGAGGAGAAGATGGCGGGATGCCTTGGATAGCATCTCAGGAACTGGCGGGATGAGGCACAACATCGGAAGAAATGGAGGGAATGGGGGAAGACCTTTGCCCAGGAGTGGGACAGTAAAAAAAAAACGTACAAAGCAACAAACAATATAGAAGCCGCCGAGTTTTGAAAATAAAGTCATAGGTTTGTGTTCCGTGCTAAAGTAATTTATCACTTTTTAATTTTTGAATGTGGTTGTCTTTTTTGTAAAAAATATTTTTATGCTTCGCTTTTAGTATAGTATAGTTTCGGAAGTCGGTGGCATTGCAAAACAACAAAAGCCACCGACTTCCGAAACTAAAGACACGTGTAAGCGCTAAACTTTTTTTTAAATGTGAAACATCGATTTCTGCCAGTCATACCAACAATGGCTACATGCCAACCAGCCAGATCCAATTTTGAATATTGGTATTAAATTTTATATTTTTTAAGAAGTAATAGATTTTCTTTATACAAACCTGAATTCCTTTTAATGCATATTTTTCATACAAAATAGTTTCAATGTTTCACTTCTGCGACGGCTTAATATTTTATTTCAGAGTTGGTCGTATAATAAAAGTACTTTCATTCTCTGAAAAGTAGCAAGCACATTCAAAGTCGACCGGTACATTTCAAAATTCCTTGTAGGTACACAAGTAAGTAAACATTTCAAAGTCTAACTCAATCTTATTCGTAACTTAACTATTACTTAGCGTAGTTAGAGCACTTAGTTTGTGGCGAGCGTTAATGAATAAGTTAACGTCTTACTAATGACCTTTCGTTGTTTTTAGTCATTAATCACGTTTAACTGTAGGTTCTATGAAGACGAATGAGTCCTACATGAAGTTTAGGATGGGCTACTGCAAGTAGTTCTTAATGGTCGTCAAGCAAAGGCCCCTTACATAACATCAGCTCAAAGGGATAGACAGAGGATTTTAGTAGGTACATAACAAGGCATTTGTTATAGGTAAGTGGAGTAAAAATACGAAAAACCTGAAGACGAAGGTTTATAACCAATGTAGTGTTGCCAGTGATCATTTCTGGCATAGGAACGTGGTCCTTAATTGCCGGCTTCATAGAGAATCTCAGAGTCAAAGAAGGCAGGCAACGTCTCTTTGCGCACTTAAATCCGGAACGAGAAAATTCGTCATCGACATAGCAGGCTTTCAGAATATGCAAGTTGAAGTGGCAACGGGCAGGCCACATCGCTCGAAGAACCGATAACTGATGGGGAAAAAACGTTACCGAGTGGCGACCACAAACCGAAAGTCGCAGCGAAAGGCGTGAAAGTACACATTAATATGGACAGTTTTTATTAAGGAACCAATCCTGAAATATGAAAAAATAAGTAGCTGTTTCGTATTCATTATCATCGAAGTATTGTAAACTTTTCTTCACTTTTCAGAGGTTTTTTAAATCATTGGATGTGAAATGAGCCCCATGACGTTTAAACCCACTAGATGTTAAGTAGTCGCTACTGTCTTTACACATCTATAATACCAGAAGCCTTGCAGATGCAATTCCATCCCAGAAACAATGATGAAATGTCTCATATACTTTTAATATCACCGACATCCATGATCTTCAAATGGTTGAAAACATACACCTCTTAAAAATTTTGAATGAATCAGAAGTCAGCCTATATAGGAGTGTGTCATGTAATCAGAGTGTGTCATGTAATCAGAGTGTGTCATGTAATCAGAGTGTGTCATGTAATTATGGCGATATAATTTTTTTTTTTTTTGGGATAATCCCGCCACACTATTCTTACACCACCGCATCTTCTGAAAGCCAGAATGCAGCTCGACGAGTCCCGGAGAAACATTACAACTGTTTTGGATCCCGCAACGAAATGATTCAGAAAAGAACAGCGAAGGAGTAAGAAAATCATGTTTTTAATTTCCCTCCAAATCAAGCAGTAGACAGAACAGAACTAAGCCAATAGACACATAGGGATGTTTGCAACTTGGAGAAGCCAAGTTGCCAAGCACCACGAATTATAATTGACATAATTAATGGGTCCTAAACGTTCCATCCCGAGCTGTTCTATTTGACTCCAATAAGAAAAGAAGAAAGGAATGAACTTAGTTCTAGTTTCTACAAAATCCACATAATACCACCACTGCCTATGGACATTTTCAATACCAGCCTTGCAGATGCAATCCCACCCCAGAAACATTGATGAAATGTCTCATATAATGTCTGCTTAACTCTGCATCACCCAAAGGTTGACAGGTAGAAAATGCCTATGGCATTAAGTCCGCCTCTGTATTTTGTGCTTGAAGTGTTAATAAATAAATAAATATACCTCTAATAATACCGACATCCATACCCTTTAAATAGTTCCATAATAATAGCTGTTCTATCCTCATTTCTAACCGTGGGTGTCGTAGAAGGAGCTGCTGTCCGTACGGGCAGCAGCGTCCTTTTGAGTACCATAACACCGCCTGCAATCGCCAACATGCATCGGCCAAGCATGGCGATTACGGCGGTACCTTCCTTTGGTGGAGACTTATACCCAGATGTGGGTGTGTAAAGGTTGACATGATGATGATGATGATGATATTCATAAATACTTGTACTCCTTAAAAGAAGTCCAATGAATTAGAAGTCAGTCCTTATGTCTATGTATATCATGTATTCAGTAACCCAATTACTTCAAGCCAAACCAATCGACCATAAAATGCTCAACAACAATATCGTCTCTGAATTCCCGAAAATCTCCGAACTTATCCGAGCGCCGAAACGTGTTGTTTATCTCGTAAAATAGCAATTCAATCGGATTGTGCCCCATCCATAATGTATGAGACGATATAATTCATTTTGTTACCTCCACAGCTAGGTATGAAATGAGTCAGGTGTTGTTATGTATTTAAATGAACGCAAGAGAGAATATTGAACATGTTTTTTTGGGATGAAGCTGAATCTTCAAGCGTGTGTTTCACACACTTGCACGTAAAGCCCTTGGTCCCGGTTGTCATTTGTAGATCTTTGTGAGCCGTTATGGGAGAAGCCAGAAAGACTGACAACCAGTCTTATCAAGGGGTATCGTGTTACCAAGTTGTGGGTTGTGTGTGTGTGTTCTGGGTTGTGGAGGTCCGATAGGCAGTCGCTCCATGTAAAACACTAGTATTCAGCTGCATCCGGTTAGACTGGAAGCCGACCCCAACACCGTTTGGAAACGGCTAGGATAAAAACATACAAAAACCATACATACATAAATAATATGGTTTTTACACGTCATTAATTCTAGTACTTCGTAGATCATACAAATGTGTGATTACAGCAATTAAAAACTTTTTAACAACAAAAAAGACAACCGCCTTCAAAAAGTAAAAATATCTTTCAATTCGCAAGTCGGCGGCTTTGGTTTTGCTTGTTGTTTTGTATTGCCACCGACTTGCGAATTGATAGTAAATTTTTACTTTTGAAGGCGGTTGTCTTTTTTAGTAGGCAGTTTTTTTGTTCATTGTTAGTGCCTACTTGTTACATACAAATTAATTACGAAACGGTGACACCAAAAAAACAGTCATCCCTTAATTTTCTGACCTTAGGGGTGGAATATTTTCTCAAAATTTATATGGAGCCATATTTGAGGTATACACTATCAATTAAAAAAGAATCATCGAAATCGAACTACCCTGAAAAAACTTATGCGTGGTCAAACATACAAAAAAATAAACATAAAATTAAAACTACTGGACCAAACTATGTCAAATTTTTATGGGACCAAATGACAACTATTCTGCATCAAAATACAGAAGAATCACGTAAATCGGTTCATCAATCTCAGCGTAATTGGTGCACATACAAAAATACCAATCGAATTGAGAACCTCCTCTTTTTTTAGAGTCTGTTAAAAAGTCAGACCAAAATGGCGACCAATTTTCACAAAAGAAAAGTTTTCACCTTGCACCATTACCGTTCCTCCATTATTATCATTTAAATATTATCGTTTCCAGCATCATCCATTAGTAACTAGGACTAAGTTCCGTATTTTTAATGTTGCGGAATTTCCAATTCATTTATTCCTCCCCTCGCTGTGTAATGGCGGACATTTTCTTTGTCTAACCAGCTCAGAATCCTGTGAATGATAATTTGGATTAAGTCAATTTACATCTTCGTTAACTACTTCTGGTTTTACGAAGTTAGGTCCTGTTGCGCCTAAAACTTAACTTTAGAGTTAGTTGGTACGAGGAAGTTAGATTATAAAATACTAGCTTTTGTCGGTTATCGCGGATGTAGATGAAGTCGCGGATAAAAAGTACCCTATGTCAAGAGTCCAGAGGTCAAGCTGTTTTCATACCAAATTTCATCAAAATTGCTTCAGCCGTTTCATCGTGAAAGCGTAACAGACAGAGATACTTTCGCGTTTATAATTAAAAAATATATAACGTGTGGAAGTATGGAAGTATGGATAGTATGGGTGGATATGGATTAGTCACTAGCACTTTGCACGCGACTTCGTCCACGTGGTTCATAAGTAGCAGTCAAGGAAAAAGTAGCTATTTCTGAAATATTTTTCAAAATCTTATAAGTATTTATCGATAACAAACAAACATACAAAAAATCTAATCTTTTATCTGTGTAATATTTGTTTAGATAATCACAACTTCTTAAGTACGTATTGTTTACTTATTACCTACCTTTACGTATTAGCTACTTTTATGTGTTGTTGTTGAACCGTTTTAAGTGAAGTTGTTAAACCGTTTTAAGTGAAGTTGTTGAACCGTTTTAAGTGAAGTTGTTGAACCGTTTTATGTGAAGTTGTTGAACCGTTTTAAGTGAAGTTGTTGAACCGTTTTAAGTGAAGTTGTTGAACCGTTTTAAGTGAAGTTGTTGAACCGTTTTAAGTGAAATTGTTGAACCGTTTTAAGAAGACATTTTAACGAGTAGGCCTACTGTCTTCTTGTAGAAATTATCGTTTAGAATAAAATATACTATATATATTTATATATAAACCTTTTAAGTATTTATTATAAGTATCTACCTACATTTAAGTTTCTTATGTACCTAAGTAATTGATACTTACCTACTTAAGAGGAGTAAAAATTTTTGATCGTATCTTTATTTTCAGACACCTTTGGGCTATATACAAAAACCGTTTTGAATACTTATTTACTATATACGTAGGTACCTAGATGTAGTTGAGGCGAGACTAATAAACAAAGTACAAACAATTTAAATCTATAATAATCTAAGAATATAAATTACCAAAAGCAATCTGTTAGTTATTGGAACCGACTCAATCATGATAAGCCATGTCAATGAACTTAAGCGTGATACCATACTATAAAACCAGCTTAAAATATACTCATGTTTTATTCATAGATTTTCTTTATAATATTTTCCTTTACCTTTTTTAATTACCTATGAGCAAGAGCGAGCGAGCACTGAATTTTTTTCCAAACGGAATTTTGATCGCAGAAATACGACACGTGAATTTATGTGGATATGTATTGTGTGTAAAGTAGATAAAAAATCGAATGAAAAAGTACTAAGAAGCGACATTAAAATAGTAAATACTTGAATCGTAGTGTAAACCGACGGAAATTAACCGAAAATCGCGATCGATTCCTTCCCGCAGTGTGAGGACTCCAGTATATTGGTATTATTTACAGATTTATTTATTTATACTTAATGCATCATTATCATCAGCCGAAAGACGTCCACTGATGAACATAGGCCGCTTGAATCCACCGGTTTCCCGAGACCTTGCCGATGTCGTCGGTCCATCTGGTGGGAGGCCTACCAACGGTTCGTGGTAACGTCTTACGGTTCGTGGTCGCCACTCGAGAACCTTTCTTCCCCATCTTGTATATTATGCACAAAGGTACTAAGGCGGACTTAATGCTTTAAGCAATCTGTACCAGTCAGCATTACAAAAAAGCAATAATTAAAATGTTAAAAAGATGAAAACTACACAAATATAATATGATTGGCGATTGGCGGTTTTTATCCGTCAAAATAAAGAAATCCGTTCGTCAATCCGTTACGTTTAAATTTAATAGCGCGCGATAGGCGCGTCTCTGCGCAAAACGCAGCACTAGCCGTTTTTGTTCAGTTTTTCAGACCTATGTACTCTATATCCAAAATAAATATCAACAAATAAAAAATATATAAATCTTCTTCATAATCTTGACTCCAAAATGGTAGATCTGATTTTTGTTTACAAAGTATAGTATTTAATTAATGTCCTCACAACGAAGCCACAGAAATGAGAAATAATTATTAAAAACATGCATTTCCTCGGCAAGTAACCATTAATTCGATTTTTTACTAACACTAATGGATAGGCAATTTATTAATGAACATTTTGGTAGATTTTTTTTTCAAAATCCCTATATGTGATTTTATAAAGATTTAATTCTAAAATCTGAGCGTATTCGCTACTGTATCTCTTGCGCGGCGAAGAGGGAACGAATGCTCAAGGTTATTTGCTCAGGGTACCGCCTCAGTCCTGTAAGCCACAGTAAGTAATAAATAAAATAATTGAGCAAAAATAGCTGACGTTAGAGCGTTGACTGGCCACTGAAAGGTCGTGGGTTCAAACAACACCTTCCTGAATTTTATATCGAGGCAAAGTGGATTTCTGTGTAAGGATATTTCGGTTGTATATTCCCTGATCAGTAGAAAGATTTTTTGGGTCATGGCCACTTATAAATAAGTAAATGGTAACCCCACGTTTGAAAGTCGGATAATAATAATAAGTTTATTTCATATTTAACAGGTTTTACAGAATTTTAGAGGTCTAATTTTAAGTATAGATATTCGTGTAGCAGAAGACATTTCTCTTCTATTGATATTTATCAAAATGATACCTGTTATATTTAAAGTGATTGCGTCAGGGTAGCCCGAGCAATTTGAATACTCTTAAGTTTTTCAGCCCAGTATTCAGATACTGGAAAATTGCCCGTGAAATTCCGCGTTTAAGTTTTTTATTAACATACTGTTCTCATTGTAAGGACATTAATAACTTAAACGCTAGAGTAAATAATTAACATAATCCGTAAACATCAAATTTTAATTAAATAGGATATCTCACACTGAGCTGCAAATTGCAAAAAAATCTTAAAGAAGTGAATTTCGTTGGCTATCCTGCATCCTTTAAAACAATAGAAATTAGACTTACAATTAAAATAAAATTTAAAATACATCCAAATCTAGTGGATTTAAAGTATTAAATTAGTATGATGTGTAAGTGTGATAAAGTTGTGACAAAGTTGTGTACATTGTAGGAGTATCTGTGTGTGTGATGAATGAGTAAGTGAAAATTAAACAATTAATTAATATCTCTAAAATTTACCAGGGCATTTTGATTCAATGACTAATTAAAGGTTATACGGTTGAAGATTTTATCAGTTTATACAAGTTAGGATTTCAAGCCCAAATTGGCAATCAAAGTTACTGTTAATTAAAACGTTTAACAATTATTCTACAAATGAAAAATCACCCTTTGGTTGGTATATTAAACATTTACGTATTTATTGGGCACGTGTCCTGTGGACAGCGATGTGGACGAGTGTTTTGATGCCCTTTGAGCTCCCTGCCTTTTTCTTGGAATTGTAAATAATTTTATTATTTTGATTTTTATGATTTGTATGTTTAACGTTCATTTATTATACAATATGAAAATGAACGTGGAAATGGACGTGGACGTCTTTTGGCTGAAATGATGATGATGATAAAGATTTTACAATAAAACTTCGTACCTATATAGGGTGACTGGTAATTAGTGTACGATACTTAAACACGTGATTGTGTTCATGATAACAAACGACTTTCCCGAAGAAAAAATGTTTTTTGTACTGGTTCACTTTTATCACAATAACACAACAGCCGTATGAAATTCACGCGCGCGCACGCCTGTGACCTAAAGTGAAACAGTACAAAAAAAAAAAACTTCGGGAAAGTGGTTTGTTATCATGAACACAACCATGTGTTTAAGTATCGTACACTAATTACCAGTCACCCTATATAGATTGTCAAAGTCAACGAAAAACATACATTTATACAAAAGACGATCTTCAACCAAATCTTTTGACCGGATATCGATGCTTCCGAACGATGTTCTGGAGGGACTAGCCTAGTATGTAGGAGATACTACAGTGCACAACCGTGTGCGCAAACGCAGGTACAATCCCTTCCCCCTAACTCTCATAGTACAAAGGAACGACAATTCAAGATGATCAGGGAAAGATCAGGCGCAAGACCAACGGCTTTACGTGCTTTCCGCGGCACCACCAGTCTAAACTTCGTGCTGCAACAAAATTGTCCTAATGGAAAAGCCCAATAATACTTTGGAAGACTTGAGAATCGTCGTGTCGCGTCGCATTATCATGACAATCTTAAGACGCCCACTGCGGGGAATAGCTCTTCCCCAAGGGGGGGTTCAGCAGTAATCACCATACTTGGCCGCTGCATGTTCGCGATCGCAATAGGTGTTATGGTACTCAGAAGGACGCTGCTGCCCATCCTCTGGTCAATATCCCTCTGTCGCCTTCTACGACACTCACGGGTAGAAATAGGGTGGTGCTATTCCGCCACAGAACATCCGACCCATTATCTACAACACAATCATCACACGAAATGCTTCACTATATATCCATTAACAGTCATAAAAGAGCCTCCTAAACCCCATTTCATAAAAATATCCCAGTACATGAATTATTCAGTAAACCAGTCCTCCACGAAAGTATACATTTTGAATGTTTTGCGTCAAATGAACATGAAAATGTGGGTATTTTTAGGCACTCGGGTACACGGTAGATTTGGATTGTGGAATGTGTTATGTGGTCTGGTTAGGCATTGTGTTTAAAGGTGCAGGTCATTAAAACTGCTGTGTAATGTAGGAAAAGAGTACGTACAGTCACATGAATATGTATACAGATTGCAAAATTCAACAGCACACTATTTTCACAATATTTCAATCAATAGTTTAGGAGAAAATCGGTTTAGAATGTTTTTTCATGTTTTTTCTCGTGACTACTGCTCAGTTTTACACTATTTTCATGTGATTAGATGGCAAAGAAGCCGATGATGAGCTCAACTGTCAATTAGGAAACACAATAGTTAAACAATGACAAGCGACCGATATTTGGCTTCTGGACAGACGAAGCTGCCTATAGTTTGAAGGGAACTATTATTATTTTAGGTGACCTTAACCTAAAAAGTGCGTCAGTAAATGTTAATAATTACTACTGTTATTTTCTAAGCTTTTGTAGTCTGGTAGAGATGAATGAGGTGATGAATATGCGTGGCAGTAAGTTAGATGTAGTGTTGGCTCGGGAGGACGCTGCTGTTAACTGTGAGTATGTCGAGGGTACGGAACTGGTTCCGATTGATATGTATCACCCTCCGTTAGATATTGCTGTTACCATCCCAAGGCATAAGGTACATGAAAAACTTGACCCTAGTAATATTGACCGTAGTAAGGATTGGAACTTTTGTAAAGGTGACTACACATTATTGTTCGATCTTGTTCGCTCTGCTCCATGGCAAGACGTTTTTCGCTGCAATGACGCGTCCACCGCTGCTTGTAACTTTTATAATCTAATGTACGATATATTTGATTCCTCTATTCCAAAGAAGACGAGAAGGACCTCTGGTAATAGGCGGTACCCAGTCTGGTTTACTAGAGATATCATAAGCGATACTCGACATAAGTCAAAACTCCATAATAAATGGAAACAATCCCGATGTGATGCTACATATGCTCAGTTTAGCGCACTGCGGTCGGAATTAAAAGTGAGAACCGAGGAGGCATACAGACTGCATTGTTCTAATGTGGAAAACAGCCTAGGCAAAAATCCAAAACTGTTCTGGCAGCACATTTCAAGCCTGCGATCTAAGGGTGGGTTTGAGCCGAACGTTGTGCTTGATGGTAAGGTCTATTCAGGTGTCAAAGCTGCTGAGGCATTTGCTGAATATTTTTCCAGTGTATTTCTGCCGGACACACCAGAATTTAACCCGAATTCAAACACGGTGAATAGTGAGGGAGGTAATTTTCCCCTTCCCGTTTTAGTCCCTCCGGACGTGGTTAGGGGTATTTCTAAACTCAAACCCTGCAGTTCGGTTGGCCCAGATAACATGCCTGCATGTATCGTTAAGGGATGTAACAGTATATTGGCAGCTCCTTTATGTCATGTTTTTAATCTAGCTCTTCAGTCAGGCGTGTATCCGGAGCTGTGGAAGACTTCACGTGTTACTCCCATCCCTAAAACCAGTGACAAGACATCTGTCGAGGAACACAGACCCATCGCTATTTTATCGACCATTGCAAAGGTCTTTGAACATATACTTCACACTATTATCTGTAAACAAACCAATATGTACCTTTCTGATGCTCAACATGGTTTTCGACCTGGTCGCTCCGTGAACTCAAACCTACTGATTCATGTTGACTTCATATCCAGTAACCTGGAATCCGGTGGGCAGGTCGACACTCTGTATTTTGATTTCCGGAAAGCGTTCGACAAAGTGGACAACGATGTGCTTTTGGCAAAGTTAGGGGCTATGGGCTTCTCATCCGGCCTTCTTAACTTCTTCGCCGACTACCTACGGGATCGCAAACAGTTCGTCCGGCATGGCTGCTTTGAGTCGAAGTCTTATTACACTCGCTCGGGCGTGAGTCAGGGATCCATATTGGGGCCGCCTCTGTTTCTGATCATGATCAATGACCTAATTAGTAAGATTCGATTCGCAAAATGTCTACTATATGCCGACGATCTAAAACTAGCTGCGCAAATCAGAACAGAGGTGGATTGCGAACTCCTACAAAAAGATATCGATACAGTCTATGAGTGGAGCATTGCGAACAAGTTGTTGTTTAATATTAGTAAATGCAGCGCTATGACTTATGGTCGAGGGTTGAAACCAATAAAATATGATTATAATTTGGGGGGTACAGTGATCACTCGTGTCACCAGCGTTAAGGACTTAGGAGTGACTTTCGACCGCAGTCTGACATTTAGAGACCACGTGTCTGCCCTTGCAAAGGAATCCTTCAGGCGCCTGGGATTTGTCTTGAGGAACGCTCGTGACTTTCGCAATCCCAGTATTATTAGCTTTTATACACCACTTTGGTTCGGAGCAAACTCGAGTCCAGCGCCTGTGTCTGGCATCCACATACTGCGTCTCAGACACTGATGCTTGAGAAAGTTCAGAAAACCTTCCTGAGATTTTTGTATCAAAGGCTGTACCACTTCTTTCCATTCATGTACCCAACGAATTATCTTCTAGGGGTATTGGGATTTAATTCGTTGGAGGTAAGAAGGGGCTTTGATCAGCTCACGATTGCCTGTAAAACCCTAAGCGGTCGTACTGACTGCCCTGAGCTCCACGGACTTTTCTGCCGCCTGTTTGTGCCCGACAAATACCTTGGGCACCGTCAAAGCCGCCGTCATAATCTGTTTGCACTACCGCTATCTAGATCTGTTGCTAGGGCCCAATCCCCAGTATGTCGAACCCTAAGGATGCTAAACGCCCTCCTGACTGCCGACCCTGAATGTGATGTGTTTGCTGATGAATGGAAGAAAATAATGCGTGCTTGTCTGGTGTTCTGTGAGAGACAGTATGTGAGGGTGTCCACTGTTACATGCTAATTTATGTTAATGTGTTATGTATTTAATTTATTCAATCATTTACTCCAATAATTATTAATAATTTTATCCACGAACTGTTTAACTTTGAATTTAATTTTTGTATTGTATGTTATTTTAATGCTTATTTTATTTTAATTTTTATAATTCTATGTTAATTAATGTAATTGGACCTGTGCCGTTTTAATTAACTATAAATAAATAAATAAATAAATAAAATAAATAGATATCTGTAAAATCAGAGGCCTTGCATATGCATTCCCATCGTAAAAATATATTTGACATGTCTAACATGACTGTAATTTCACCGAAACCTAAAATCGGAACACAATAACGCTACTTCATGGCAGAAATATGTATGGTGGTAGTAGATCCTTCCCCGGATGAGTCCTTCAGAAAGAACTTTACAACTCTATGGCGTTGTCCTAATGCCGGTCACTCACATTAGCACGAATACGCAAACCCACAAGTGTAGGACGACATTTGCAATTGATTATGCAAAGTTTTCGCTGCATACGCGGTTTTCCAAGCTGTGTCGGTTTTTACCAGCTTTTTATTAGCTTCACCTGTATGTTTGGTAACCGACTTCTATGGGAGCGATTTTGACCCACTTTAAACGGCCAGATTTCGTTCAAACTTTGTAGATATATCGAGGACCGATGACAATACACTAATTTGATAAAATTTTAAAAAAAAACAAAAAATATAAAAAACACAAGTCGTTCAAAATTAGTTGCCGAAAAAACAGTTATTACATACTAGGAAGGTACTGCACAAGCGCCCCTGGTAGAATAAATGTACATAATATTTGTAGATATAGATATAACCAAACTAAAAAGCAAAAAATAAATAATAGTTTAAAAAAAACTAAAAACACGCTTTTTATAGAAAACCAAACTAAAAAATAGAAAATAAATTTTAATAAATTATTTTATTTTTAAAAAAGCGTGGGGTGCATGGTGTCAATAGTTATAAATATTTTATTGACAGATATGAGTACAGTGATTATCATTTTGATAATATCTTAACCCCTAAGACATTTTAAAAAGCACCCCACGCTTATTTTTAAATAAAATAATTTATTAAAATTTATTTTCTATTTTTTAGTTTGGTTTTCTATAAAAAGCGTGTTTTTAGTTTTTTTAAACTATTATTTATTTAACTAACACCAAAGCGCGCGAACCTCAATTCTTCGCGTGGTCTCCCATACATTCGTGTGACCAGTTGCGCATACGACTTGCGAAGGTAACGTACGTTTAGCCATTTTCATGGTTCGTGACGTCTACTGTGTAGCTTACTTAAACTATTTTAATCATATGATATATATGTAAAAATCTTCTGTGCGTGTGTATGAAAGTGAACTCCTATTAAACGGCTGTAAAGATTTAGATGATTTTTTTTGTGTGTTCCAGTGGATTCGAGAATAGTTTGAATTCACAATTGGACCCGGTAGGTGGCGCTGCAGTCGAGTTGTAGGACTTTTTTATTTTAATAAGGTGCGTGTAAGAACATAGTTATATTGTTATAGTAAGAACATTGTTATATTTTCATTGTCAAAGCAATTATTTAAGAGAATGGCTCGGGACATTGTGTCTGGCGAGTGATTTATGTGTATTTTAATTTAAGTGAAATTAAGTTAAGCTAAGCACAGCATTATTGAGGCAGCAACATTCGTTTCGATTTTCTTTTTTTTTGTATCACTTGTCTTGTTCTTCTTTTAACCTGTAGTTAAATCTTGTACAATGGTGTGGGTTACATGTATGTAAATTTTTAGTTAAGTATTTCTTTGTATTTTTCTGCATGTAACTGTTTTTTGTCCCTAATAAATAAAATAAAATAGTTAAAACAGTCCAACCGCACTAATAATTCACAAAATCGCAAGCAAGACTGAGACAATCGCAAACAAGTGTAGGAGGAAGCGCAAACGGGTTCGCAAATTAAGTATGCATATTATCCGCTAAGTTTGCGAATGAATGCTGCGCAGCGTGTTGTGGGTTCGATTCCCGCCCAGGGTAAACATTTGTGTAATGAGCACTTGTGTTTGCCTGGTGTCTGGGTGTTGTTTATCTATATATGTATGTATTTACAAAAAAAGTAAATGTATTTGTGTATGTATATCAGCTGTCTGACACCCATAGTACAGGGTCTCCCTACTTTGGGGTCAGATGGTCGTGAGTGAAAATGTCCCCAAATATTAAAATGTCTGACGGCCCTTCACATGCGCGCAAACATTCGTACAATGTACGAATGTTTGCGCGCATGTGAGTGACCGGAGGTAACAGAACGCAGCTACGCGATCAGTGCAAGGTGGCGCGAATTTTAGTGATACGGTTGGGTGACTAAAATATTTGTTATGTATTCGCGCGAATAAGTTTGTACGAACGCGCGATCAGACATATTGATGTCGAATATGTGTCCCATATCTTCCCGTGGGTGTCGTAAGAGGCGACTAAGGGAATCACCAGAGAATGGGCAGCAGCGTTCTCTGTGCCTTTGTAACAACGATACTGCGATCGCCAACCCTCCTGCCAAGCGTGGCGATTATGCAAAGCCGCCCCCCTTTGGGGGAGGCCTATGTCCAGCAGTGGACGTTTTTCGGCTGAAATGATAATGATGGTTAGGTGTCCTAATTGAAAACGATACAGAAGGAATTCCTAGTGTGAGGCAACGTTTTCATATAAAAGAAAAGAGACAGGCCTGTGATAAACGGACATATAGACAGAGTGTTGGTAATAGGGTCTCGTTGGCATCCTACGGGTACATAACTCTAAAAGCCAGTAAGGTAAAAGCAGAAAAGGCAACGAGAATATTGACGACACGGTTGGCGTAGTGGTTGAGCGATCGACTGCTACGCTGTTTGTCGCGGGTTCGATTCCCGAAATATTTGTATGGCCTACAGATAGTTGTTCCGGGTCTGGCTGTTTGTGTATGTGGGTTTATATGTTTGTAAACGCACCCACGACACAGGAGAAATTACATGTGTGGGGCAACGTTTTTTAAAAAACAAAAAAAAAATAACCACAAAGTATGTCACTAATTTGGCCTGTGCAGTAGCGAACGAATATTGACGTAATATCTACATAATAATATCTACATACTAATAAGCACAAACACTCGCACAGAACTTACATGCACATACACAGAACACCCTCACACATTCACGCACCACACACACACAATCATATAATAATATCAATTCACATAACACTTCACATACCACTTCACAAATTTTTATATAACCACACCTTTATTATAGATTTAAGTACCTCTCTATAAAAAGTGTCGAAAACTGTACCTATTATGGATAATCGGAATTAAGATGCCGCAAATATGAAATATGATAATTTTTAAAAGGGTGTGAGCCTGGAGATCTGTCATACAGGTCCCGAACCTAGTACAGACTCCAGCTCTCACAAAGGTCCTAGATTAAGGCTAACATGTTTAAATATACAAATTGTAGCAGTGTCCTTTTTGAGAGAAAATAAATTATATTATTATTATATTATTATTATTATTATAATGGCTTCATAACCCATTGCTTACATTGTCAATTCTCCAGTTTGGCTACTCGTACAGCACTGTAATAAAGATTAAACTAGCAATCAATTGTAAACACCCTGCTGGTTGCGTGTTGCATCCAAGCATTAAGCAAATGGGTACCATTTGTAACCACTTAGTGTGGTACAACAGGCATTTGATGGCTTGTTATTACCAAACAATGAGTGATGGCTCGAACAGTAAAGATTTTATGATTTGTTGACGGTTTTATAAATAGATCTTTACGGTTAGATTTTTTTGTTAATACGCTCGATAGATCTTGATTTGAGTGGTATTGTTGTACAGATTAGGGATTATAAGATCAACAACTGGTCTATTCTGTAAAAATGTGCCGTTGGTGAATTTAGGTAAAGTGACCTTGAGGTTAAGCCGTGCAGTGCCGATCGCGAAAAGCATCGCCCCATTTCTACCCGTGGGTGTCGTACAAGGCGACAGAAGGATATTGACCAGAGGATGGGCACCAGCGTTCATCCGAGTACCATAACAAGCATCAAGCAAGCATCGGCCAAGCGGATCCTTCCCTTGGGGGAGATCTATGCCCAGCATTGGGTGTCTAAAGGTTACACATGATGATGATGATGATAATGATGACCCTGAGGTTTACAGATTTGAGTGCTACAGTTTACAGACAAATTAGTGAGAATGGATGGATGTTGCAATTCGGCAAATTCGTCTGAAATTTGGCACAAATATTAATGCATGTCTGATGCTGAACGACCTATGGGTCAGTAAATCCCAAATTTGGTGCCCAGAAATGGCGAGACGGGGTCGCGGTAGACCAAGAAAGGCAAAGCGGGACGACTTGAAGGGCTTCCTTAAAAATTGGCAAGACATAAAGAAAAGTCGAGATCGATGAAAAGAATGGAGGGAGCCCTTTCCCCTGCGTTAGGACAGTACGGGCTAAATATAATATATTAAAAATGGTAAAGAACATGTTGCGGGAAGGATGCTATCTCTTTCTGGCAGAGTGTCTGGAGAGAGACAGAATTCCCACCCGCGAAAGAAAAACAGTTTCAAGGTTTTCAACACGGGTGTCACAAAACTTAATTTTTATTTATTTATTTATTTATTTATACTTCATGCACAAAGGTACAAAGGCGGACTTAATGCCTTAGGCATTCTCTACCAGTCAACCAAGGGTGGTGAAGAGATAATATGGCAGGTGCATTACAAAAAGTAATATTGAAACAAAGTTACACAAAAAAAAAAATATAAACTACCCATACATAATTATATCTTGGAATACATATACACCGAAGTAAATATATACATACCTATATTATATATATATTATATTAATAAACGAAAAGAGTTTATGAGACAACTCTGCTCATTTGTGCTGAAAATAAATTCGCAATTTCCGCTTAAATGCATACAGACTGGTGGCCGTCCTGATATCGAGAGGAAGCGCATTCCAGAGAAGAATGACCTGGATATGAAAGGATGAATGAACAAAATCAGAAGTATGAGAAGGGCAAAGTAAGAGAAGGTTATTAGAAGAAGGGTTTTAATAATCTGCTATCTATTTTTTCTTAACTATTTGAGTGATAAATACCTTTAAAAATGTCTACATGTACTATTTATTTTTAAATTTTATTAAGAGTATTTATAAATGACAAGCACTTTGCCCGCGACTTCGTCTGCGTGATTTTTCTCAAGGATCCTTAGGTTTTTGATAATGCCAAATAGCCCATAGCATTCAGGGATAACATAGCTTCATGGTGGTGAAAGAATTTTTTAAATCGGATGAGTAGTTTCGGAGGTTACCCCCTACATACAAACTTACAAACATGCAAACATACAAACAAATACCTCTTTATAATATTAATATATACAAAACACTGAGGGCAAAATACTCAAGTAAGTCGGCCGGTAAGTCTCGTGCTGTCTCTATTACTTAATGTCAAAGTGACTGTGACAAACCAATAGCAACAGAATTATAGAACCCAACATTATCACAATTGTAAATAATGTTAATTTTTTATTTGACATGTTCCCAATTTAATTTAGATATTTGCCCCTAAGAGGACCCTTCCCGGTTCGTCACGCAAGCATGCTTAAAAAATATTTTGTTTCATTCAACGCTACTTTTAAAAACAAACAATTGAGTGAGTGAGAACGCGATAATATCGACAGAAAATTGGCACTCTGATATTTCACAAAAGTTGTTTCAGGAAATACGTATTTTTGGAAAAGAGTTTACAAGTTTTTGGTAGGTAGGTATGTACAATGAAAAATGGTATTCCATGAAAATTGTATGTTTAAAATAAATTTTGTATGCCTCAATGGCGGAACATACCAGAACTACCTATCATTACACCACATTCTATGAACCTATGTTTCATAAAAAAAATGTTAATTTGTTTCGACTTTTATTGTTAGCTGTACAAAGGCAACCTATTTCCAAAACTCGGTTTACCCGTTCCAAAAATAGCCACGATGGCAATTATTCTCTCAAAAAACAATGACATTCATGTCACCAAGAGATATTGCAAACAATATATTGTTACAAAGAAAGGTCAGGGCGGGCGGATGATGTTTGTGGACAATAAACCGCCCACGTCGTGAGCATGGGCGGACGTGAGGCTTATAAATAAATGAGGACATTTATGAGGGAAATGTAAGTTAAGCGTAACTTGGAAATATATATTGGAACCAGCACGATTGATCTTACAATATACACATATAAGTATCTACAATATGAAGTGAACTATGGGGTGAATGATTTATTCCCTTGATGTCGAGTCGCGCCACGTCGAGTAGCCGCCACGTCGAGTCGCCGCTACGTCGAGTCGCCGCCATGTCGAGTCGCCGTTACGTCTACTTGTTCTTTTGATATTTCCTTAGGCCTTTTATAATAAAAAAAATCTTCCTGGTGCCGCCAAGTCGAATGTGACGACAGGTACAGTCAACGCAATAAATTATTCAGTTATTACAGTCAGATTAGTACAGGCAGATTTTTTTATAAAAATCCTAAATAAATACCAAAAAACAAGTAGACGTGACGGCGACTCGACATGGCGGCGACTCGACGTGGCGGCTACTCGACGTCAAGGTAATAAATCGGGTGAAGATTGGGTGAATGATATTTCAATCCGAAGGATTTGGACGGAAATAAAAAATTCTTTGCTATGATAAGTTCAACCACTCGACTATGCCACGGCACGCTTGGCATCACCGCCTCATGGTTTATGAATGTGAGTTGACATGTTTGAATACATACAAACCAAAATCTAATATATAAAATTCTCGTGTCACAGTTTTCGTTCCCGTACTCCTCCGAAACGGCTTGACCGATTCTGATGATATTTTGTGTGCATATTGAGTAGGTCTGAGAATAGGCCAACATCTATTTTTCATCCCCTTTTTTCACCCCTTTTTCATCCCCTAGATCGGGACAGGACAACGTCTGTCGGGTCAGCTAGTAATCATATAAAAATGCAATCAACATGTTTTGATTATTATAATGACAGGCACTGATGAAAATACTTTCTATGTTACGGGTTTAGGCAGCAATTCTGTGTTCAGCGGTTTAAAATAGAATACTGGTAAGGCGTGCATACCCGCCGTAGAAAGGTTAAGGCGACGATATAATAATAATAATAATAATAAAGTTTATTGTTTCACTAAGACTAGATACATGGTGAGGTAAACAAAGGATAATGATTGCCTTACATCTAGTTAGTGGGAGGATTACTGCTCTCCTAGATAGGCTACAGGGTAGCCCGTGTTTAGAAGAAACAGTTCCGACCCCCTGTCGTAGTGGGTGAATTAGAAAAACACGTGTACATATTTTTAGTATAAACAATAAATAAAAAACAAAGATCTAGGTGCGTAGTGTGTACGAGTAAGTGTGTGTGGTCTGTGGTAGTGTGAGTATTTAGTGTAGTGTGTGGTGTGTGTCTGTATTTCTGTGTGGTGTGTGATGTATGAATGTTGTAATCACTTCTTTAGGAATTCTTCAGTATCGTCGTAGCTTAGAGTTTGAAGAAACGTCCGAACAGTCTTTCTGCAAATAAGAAAAGTTGAGCTAAAGATAGGAGTTTTCTTATTAACTTTATTGTAAAGAGAAGGGCCGAGGTAGATAGCGAATCTTTTTATAAATGATGTGCGTGCAGGCGGAATAGTGCATACTATGTATGTCCTTACGGCGTTTGGAAATTTGACGGAAAGGTGTTCTTTGGTGTTCCAATAGGACAATGTGTAAAATAAACCGCTGTCTTACGCCGGCAACCTTGAGCGACCAGAGAATCGTATGCGCTGCGTCCAAAACTCTCAAAGTTTAGTCGAAAAAATCAAATAAAAGATAGTATTCTTCAATTTAAAAAAAAGCGTACACTAAAAGATAGATAATAAAATTGCCTGTAAGATAGTAAAAGTTTTGTTTAAATATTCCTGGTATATTTTGTGTCATATCAATGTTTTGTCCGCGTCAGACACAACTTCACGATTTAATGAAAGTATTTAATATGAACTTAATCAAAAATATTCACATACTAAATGATTAAGAGAATGTTCTAGTTTAACATATATTTTTTTCAAATCATTTACACTACACATTTTGACGTGATTGTCAGTTTAAAATCTGCAAAAGTCGCTTGTTAGCGCCTTAATCTTATTTAAAAAACGGTCAAGTACGAGTTGGAGTCGCAAATGAAGGGTCCCATACCATGATACAATAATATGTCCCTAAAAAATTTCAAAAAACGTCAAAATTTAAAACACGTTTCTACACTAAGGGAGGCCCGTTTAATTTTTAATTTATTTTTATTACTGGTTGTACATAGCGGCAACAGAAATACATACCTACTCTCAAAATTTCAACTATCTACCTATTAGGTACGTTTTATAAGATACAGTCCACTAACTGCCACACTCAGAAACGTCACTTGGATAATACTGAATCATTAACTTTAATTGACCAACTTGGAACGCTCTCAGTCAAAAATATTGTTGTTGACATGTGCCAAGTTATGTTGGTCAATTAAAATTAATGATTAATTATTATTAAGTGACGTCTCTGAGTGTGGCAGTTAGTGGACTTTATCTTATAAAACGTAATAGGTAGACAGTTGAAATTTTGAGAGTGTGTATTACTAAGAGACAGACGGACAGACAGCTGTGGCTTAGTTGTACGGTAACTCTGAAAACAAAACCATTAAAATTAAAAATAATAGTTTTAAAAAACTAAAAACACGCTTTTTATAGAAAACCAAACTAAAAAATAGAAAATATTTTTAAATATATTTTTTTTTTTAAAAAGCGGGCGGTGCTTTTTAAGATGTTATCAAAATGATAATCACTCTACTCATATCTGTCAATAAAATATTTATAACGATTGACACCATTCACCCCACGCTTTTTTTAAAATAAAATAATTTATTCAAAGGACATGTTAGGTTTTTGTATGGAGGCTGGGCTTTAATTCGGAGCTGCTGTGAACAGGGAAGAGATTATATTTTTATGAAAGTACATAAATTAAGACTACTTTATGTATATTTTTAATTTTTTTTAAAAGCACCCTTCCTAAATTATTATATTTTTAATTAATTGTAATTTAAAAATAAATTGCAACCCTCGGTAATTATTGATTTTGGCAACACTTTTCGGTTGGATGTCATTATTGTCATTATGAAAAGTGTAAACGTCAGTCAAGTGTCAAATTCAATTATAATTGCGTACCTATGCGCGCCCTATTATTAATATACTCTGCGAATGCGTCTGTGGTTTGCGTTACAACAACGGAACGGACACAAGTGATTTGATATTTTTTTGTTGTGTTATTGATGTTCAAGTTTCTTGTAATCTTTAAGTTATCTTTATTTGACCTGGCTTTTAATTTGGATTCTTTCCTGCACAGTTTCTTGATAATATAATTATAAGGGATGATGTTGAAAATGAAGAGGTAGAATAAATACAGTCAAATATAAGTAAATGCATTACTTTTATTTCTCTACCTAATACACAAAAATGTTCACCTATGCTGACCTGCTGGAGCGGCT
Organism: Charanyca ferruginea; assembly: GCA_947361185.1. Classification (NCBI taxonomy): domain Eukaryota; kingdom Metazoa; phylum Arthropoda; class Insecta; order Lepidoptera; family Noctuidae; genus Charanyca; species Charanyca ferruginea. The sequence continues at coordinate 60,088,568 of OX376055.1, forward strand.
ATTTACAAAAGGTGAACAGGTCCAATCCATTTAAGTCTGTCTGTATCTGGACTGTTTGGTTTACGGGCCTGCCTTGGAGGAGACGTAAAACCATCAGTAATCATTTTGCAATTTACTGAATTCATGATGATAAGATCATAAAGTCCCAAATTGTAGGAGAAAATAAGGATCTTTGATACAAATAAATTCATACAGTTTTAAGCTTTCACGGTTTAAAACTAAACTTATATTGTCACACAGGATATCTTCCGTGATACGCGATCATGGCGCTTGCCAGCGTTAAATATCGGGAGCTCAAAACAATGAACAATCACGGAAGATATCACCTATGTGACAATATAAGTTTATATAAATTCATTAGCTATCCTTATCATAAACCATTTACTGTTATTGAAAATAATAGCATTTCTGCGTTAATACCACTTCGCTATTAAAAAATAAATTCAATCTATTACTGGCCCCTTGCTGGGCACGGGCCTAGAGTGAGAAGGGTTAGGCCTTAGTCCACCTCGCTGGCATGGTGCGGGGATTACACACCTCAGATGATGATTTTACTAATATCAAGTAGAAATTACAAATATTAAACCTAAATATTCATAAGCAAACGGAAAAATAGCGATTCTAACAATGAGACAAGGGCTTGACAAGCGATCGACATGACAACTGACATGTGTGGTGTGACACTGACAACCTTACTGACACAACACGGTTAATGTTTTCATAGATTCCGGAATCAATGCCATGCATACAAATCATAGAGATAATTCGTCGGTTTTATAGCCATCTAATAATGTTTAAAAATATTTTAAATAACAATAAGGTGTTTAAAGTACTTTCAAAAATGATATTTAACCCTTTTTTCTTTGTTTCAATGTACAAAAATAATATTACGATACAAAAAAATATCTGGATTTAAAATATTTATTAATTAAATAATGGTGCTTTTAATTTTTTTTTGTTTTTGTTAGGCCATCTTGAATAATTTTCTCTATCAGAAAAACCACACATGATAGCTGTTCGAAATAAAAAATATTTTAAGCCCATTTCATAACATGTCCAAGTTTTCAATTTTTTAGTTTGGTTTTCTATAAAAAGCGTGTTTGGTTATATCTATATCTATAAATATTATGTACATATATTCTACCAGGGGCGCTTGTGCAGTACCTTCCTAGTATATAATAGCTGTTTTTGCGGCAACTAATTTTGAACGACTTGTTTTTTTTTTCTTTTTGTTTTTTTGTTTTTTTTTAATAATTTTATCTAATTAGTGTATTGTCATCGGTCCTCGGTAAATCTACAAAGTTTGAACGAAATCTGACCGTTTAAAGTGGGTCAAAATCGCGCCCAAAGAAGTCGGTTACAAACAAACATACAAACATACAAACATACAGGTGAAGCTAATAAAAAGCTGGTAAAAATAAAAGCATACGTCGGCACTTTGTATACAAAGAATAATAGTCGAAAACCAAACCAATAAAGTCAGCTATCTCGACATAATAAGTCGTACAAACATTCATGTGAGGAAAATTGAACCTGGAACTTTTCGCTACAATGAACCATGATTGCATTTCAGCCAATGACGCCTGAAATAATACGGTCTACTGATTCACTTGGAAAATTGAACTGGTTGATTATATATTTATCGAGCTCATTCGAGTCTTTCGTGACTTTTTCATGAAGGAGGGAAAATCTGCAGCTTTTTTCCGAGAATTGTTTATCATCTATATTTTTTTTTAAAGCTGTGTCAGGCTGACTATATATTGACGTCACGGTTGACGCAGTGGTTGAGTGATTGACTGCTGCGCTGCGAGTTAATATAGAAATATATAGTACATATATATCGATGAATATTGAGTTATTAATTGTATGGCCTACAGATAGTGTTTCCCAATCTGACTGTTTGTGTATGTGAGTTTCGATGTTTGTAAACGCACCCACGACACAAGAAATATTACTAGAGTAGGGCCAAGTAAAAAAAAAACTGCGTGTTGATTTGTAGGTGAAAATAAACATAAATACGACCATCTCTTATTACGGGAAATCAATAGCCTAGCCTTTTTCCAACTATGTTGGGGTCGGCTTCCAGTCTAACTGGGTTTTTTTTTTTACTATTAAATAGGCTTGCGTTTGACCGCAATTCACCTGATTGTAAGTGATAATGCGGCCTAAGTTGGAACACGCTTGCCTAAGATGAACCGGTTCACTCGTGCCTTGAAGATACCCAGATTATACTTATCAGGGAACAGAGAGGCAAGGAATTCCACAGCCTGGCAGTTCGCACAATAAATGTGGAGTCAAAGCGCTTGGTTTGAGACCGTGGAACTTCAACCATATAGCGGTGACGTTTTGCCGTATCTCTGCTCGTCCGATGATGGAACGGAATGGGTGCAGCTAAATACCAGTGTTTTACGTGGAGCAACTGCCGTTCTGACCTCTGTTAAATATGCTCGTTGGAGAAAAATAAAAGTGCTTAACTTAGTTGTTGTTTGTTTTTCTTACTCCTCCGCTGTTCTTTTCTGATTAATTTCGTTGCGGGATCCAAGACAGTTGAATCGTTTCTCTGGGACTCGTCGAGCTTCATTGCTCTGGCGCTTTTCTGGTGGTCGCCACTGTTGATTCTGGCTTACAGGAGTTACAGTGGTTAGGGAATAGTGTGGCGGGTAACTTAGTTGCTGGCTAACACAATATCCCTTGGTAAGACTGATTGTCAGATGACTCATTCTAGATTTTAACTACCTATTTATAAAGACTGTCAAAGATCTATGAACGACAGCCGAGACCAACAGTTTTACGTGCTTGGGTCTCAGTATGAAATGGATGGTCACCCATCCACGAACTGACCGCGGCAAGCGTAGCTTCACCATGACCGACTGGTGTATACGGCTTATATTTAGGCCACAAGCCCCTCTAAACTTTTATTGCGAGACAGACAGTTAAATATGAAAAAAAAAACGTCACTCTCCTAAGACACTTTTTTAGACTCCGTATATTTTCGTGATAAATATTATTGCTAGAAAAGGGTTCGTAATATAGCTATTATTGGATATTTTATTTTAACTCAGAGTCCTTTAACGATACACAATAATTTGTAGAAAAAATATATATTATCGAGCTTTTGTCCGCGACTTACTTACGGATTTCTAATTGTTTCATAATAAAATATAGTCCATATTTTTGCTGATAATGTAGCTTCCTATAGTTGAAAGAATTTTTAAATCAGTTAATTATATCTTGACTTTAGCCATTACGAACAAACATAGAAAAAAAACAATTAGTTTTCATTATAATATTAATAGTTACAAAATTGATAACAAAAATCTTACATTGATAAATAAATTAACTTAACATGTGTTATCATAACACGTCAATAAAGTACCGCCCCCAGGCAATTCCCTGGAAACTAATTTGAGCCGTTTCAGGCAAGGAAGGTCGCCCCATTTCAAAAAGTTTTAGGCTCGACTGCTTTTGTCATAATGTTATAAGGCATTTGTTGGTATTTGAAAATCAGTTTTAATTTACTAAAAATATTCGATTGATTTTGAAATTAGGTACCTATATCCATTTCGACTATTATATGTATGTATTTCGTTCGAAGGTTTTATAAATATCAATGGGTGTTAATTGTACTTGAATATTTATTTATTTAAAGAGGTACAAAGGCTGACTAATGCCTTAGGCATTCTTTACCAGTTAACCAAGGTACAAAAAAAAAGGTAAAAAGATATAAACACACATAAGTACATAAATATACATTTAGTATATCATATTTATACATATTATATTTTTACCAGTGAAGTGAAGTGAAGTGTAGAATGCGACAGAAGGATATTGACCAGAAGATGGGCAGCAGCGTCCTTCTGAGTACCATAAGTCCTACTGCGATCCCCAACATGCATCGGTCAAGCATGGCCATTTAGGCTGAAACCCCTCCTGGGGGAGATACATGCCCAGCAGTGGATGTCAAAAGGTTGACATGATTATGAACAAAGATAGATGATGAGATTTATTGTGCGAACTGCCAGACTGTGGAAATCACTGCCCGCCTCTCTATTCCCCGATACATATAATCTGGGTATCTTCAAGGCACGAGTGAACCGGTTTAGGCCTTAGGCCGCAGATCAGGCGAGTTGCGGCCAAACGCAAGCCTATTACAATATAAAAAAAGAACACTATTTTTAGATAAACTGAGCAAGTTTTATACAAATAACTGCACCTAACGACTCTTAATTAACCACTATTGTAACATTGCCTTGCTAGCAGCGTCATCGCTTCTGTTTATAATACACTGAACAATTCTTCCAGCCTAGTTGTGATAGGGATTCGTTGCAATAGTATATTTAAATGAAAAATAAAAAAAACGACTATAAGCAGTAACATACTTTTCCTTTGAAAACCGATTTTCATAGCACAGTTTTTTGAAAGCCTGATCAATGGGGTTTCCAATATTTTGTCATGATTGTTGTGATTTGTTGGATAACATGGCAGCAACGAATCACATTAGTTGAAATCTGTTGTAATAATAGATTAAATTGTATGGACTATCAGAAACCGGGGACGTACTCATAGTTGTTGATCTATATCTTTTTTATGAAGTACCTATATTAACATCAACAAAGGGTGATTCTCAAACGATATTTAGTATTTTTGTTTAATGAATGTAGGTATGCTAATCTTTTTGATTTCAGATTATTGTTTTTAAGAAGAATAATAATTGTTTTATAGTTTTAGTCATATTAGTAAACTGCCTAAGGCTCGGTTGAGCCATAATGCCATACACAAGAGGCCCGTGTTAGCATCGACTTACTCGGAGTTAAAAGATAGCCCTGACTAGCGTAAACGAAGTGTCTTTATATTTAGTCTTCCCCTATAATCGGGACAAATCAACATCGGGAGAAATGGAAGGAATAGGGAGGAGGCATTTGCCTAGGAATGGGACCGTAACCATGTCAACAAATAAAACAATTATAATAATATATTGTTAGTTTAAAATCATAAGGCTAATTCCTTTAATAAAAATCGGTTCTTAACTAGTCGTAATATTTCAGTGCCATCATTTCATCACAATAAAATTGTAGGTAGGTATTTCCAATTGTAGGTATTTCAGACAGATTGAGACTGAAATTCATTCATTCATTCATTGCCATTTTGACACAATCAATAAAAAAATATGGCTTCTTTCAATTTCATGCTTCCGTGACTTATTACCCTACTGTTGCGTTATATGGGGTTGTGAACAATACGACAAAGCAGGGGGAAAATGGGAGTCGTGACTACGTAATAAATAAATAAATAAATAAAAGTCGAACGTATCGGTTGGTTATGGTTAAGCTACGCTTGCCGCGGTCGATCCGTAGATGGGTGACCATCCATCTCATACCGAGATACCTTTATACCTCGGAAAGTGCGTAAAGCATTTGCTTACAGTTAATATGGGTAGTCAGAAGACAAGCAAAAAAAAACCAAACCAAAAGCATATTATACGGTAAATGAACACTTAACTGACAAATTATAATTATCATTTTTATTATACAATTTATTGTTTCATAAATTTAAATCTAAATTCTTTAAATTAGAATTAATTATTATTATATTTTTATATTTTATTGGAATGTTTTATCGTGTTGACAATTTGTATTATTTATTATTGTGTGATAATTTTATTAGTTTTTATTGTTTGTTCATCAATTTATAATCAGCATGTTTTATTCAAAATAATATTTGTACGTCGATGACGGCTTGACATAGTGCTCAACAATAATCATAACACCTGTACCTGACCTACCTATGTTGAACAAATAAAATGTTTGTATTTGTATTTGAGAAAGTCAGACAATCAGATTCGCCAAGGGTTACCTATCGTGTTCAACAGTAACTGGGTTGTGGAGGTCAGGCAGTCAAGACACAGGTATTTAGCTGAATCAGGTTGGATTGGAAGTCGATCCCAATATAGTTGATAACAGGATAGGCAGATGATATTCGAAAATGTACATAATATGTAAGGAAAAGTAAAAAAAAAGAGGTATCGACTTGGAAAATAAATGTCAAATTATATTAGGAGTTTTTGTTCAATTGCCTGAAGGGTTGACATGTAAGCGTCTTGTTCACGAAGTAAGTATATTGTCTTGTTATTCGTTCATTCGTTTTATCTCTCTCTAAAAGTGATATGATATTTTCCAATAATATCCTCTATCTAATGAGAAAGGTATCTGTTGTACCTCTGAGTAACGGCACTGCATTGAAGCTAGAAAGTAGGCACCTGTACATTATCAACTACTTACATAATAATACAGAATACTTAGAGGAAATCAATTCTTAATGACTCTTAATGACGTAGGGGACTCTGCTATCTTAAACCATATCTAAAAGAAGATAATGAAGATACTTTAAAAAACGAATTTTAGGTAACTAGTCCAGAGGTTACCAAATGTTACAGAATGTAAGCATTTTCACTGTTATGTGTGATTTTCTCAACGAAAAATATTTTTTTCATTCCTTTTTTCATAAACACAGCTCATAATTATCTGCTTAGTCTTTTCCCAACTATGCTGAGGTCGGTTTCCAGTCTAACCGGATGCAGCTGAATACCAGTGTTTTACTTAAGGTGGTTGCCTATCAGTGTCTCAAGACGAAAGTCTATGACCAGTGTGTGTTGCCAGTGGCATATGGGACCGAAACGTGGTCGCTCACAATAAGCCGCAACAGCCAGTCTCGCAAAGGGCAATGGAGAGGGCTATGCCCTCAGTTACCTTGCGTGATAAAATCAGAAATGAGGACATCCGCAAGAGAACCAAGGTTACCGACGTAGCCCGAAGAATTGCCAAACTTAAGTGGCAGTGGGCAGGGTACATTGCTCGCAAAACGGATGGCTGATGGGGCCGAAAAGTTCTGGAGTGGCGACCACGAACCGGAAGACGTTGCGTTGGAATTCCTCCCACTACGTGGACCGATGACCCGGTAAAGGTGGTGGGGATCCGCTGGATGCGAGTCGCACGGGATCAGTCAATGTGGCTACACTTGGGGGAGGCCTATGTCCAGCAGTGGACGTCTTTCGGCTGAAATGATGATGATGACTGCCTATCCGACCTCTACAACCCAGTTACTGTGTAAGTTTTGTAACGTAAACAGAGGTTTACGTTAGGAACTCATGGTACTATTAAGTATTCTGTGCTCATGGGTAAGTAAAAACCATACGGACCAGTCTTACCAAGGGGTATTGTGCTACCCAGCTGGGTAGCACAATACTTAATAGTACCATGAGCACAGTAAAGATATCTAACAGTATTGTCACTCGTTTAAGGTCACGCGCTTAAGTACCTACGGCTCGCTTTCGTCCGAACGTCCAAAATCCAGTCGGGTTGCCACGCGCTCGCTCAAGTGTACGTATACCACAGAGATTTTTTTTCCGATACAGTTTAATTAATAGTTCCGTACGATACTGCGACCGCAGCTTTAATAATGGGTAGTCGTGCAAATTGCAGTGTAGGCTGTCGAAATAAAACAACCAACAAAAGTTTATCATTTTTTACATTACCTAAGGAGGAGGAAAGGTAATTATTTTGTATTTATTTTTTCTTTGTTGATTCTTTTTTTTATAATAGAGAGTTCTTTGTGTAATGTTAAGGAGAAAGTTTTATAATAGACCGTAATTATAAGTAGGTACCTATTGATTTGGTTAGATATTTTACTTATACTTATTATTTTTTTAAACACACAATAACCAGCCAACTGTAAAAAACAAAAATATGAAAACTGTTTTTATTCACCTATTCTTTTGTGTAATCATTTCATAACAGACAGCCCTAGCGTTGCGTAATTTGACGCAGGTGATCGCCCGACCCCACGTCAGACAACGTAGTAGATACTCTCGAGCGTGTGCGTAAGGTACATTTTAGCGCGCACGAACGGCTGTAACATTTTTGTAGGCAGTTATAGCGTTAGGTATCTATCTTTTTCTATGGAGTGAACTATCTGTTCCAAAGGAACTATTAGTTAATCTGTGCCATGAGTTCCTAACGTAAACCTCTGTTTACGTTACAAAACACACTGAGCTCTCTCAGTGTAATAAAATAATTATTTGAACTTAAACAATAAAGAATAGACCCTTTTTCGAGCAAAAGTCCCGCGTTCCCGCATTTCATTTCGTCAACCCATTTAAATTACCAAAATAATTGAATTAAAACGTTGTTAACGACAGATAAGTATAAAGTGTAATCTGCCTCCAATTTACCATTTCAACGTCATTATTATTATTCCCATTTAAATTAGATTACAGGAAACCTCAACAAGACATTTGAGAATAGCCTACGAGGTCTATGCTTATTCCAAATTCAACCTTAAAATGTGTGTAGAATGGTCGGAATTTGAAAAATCTGAATCGAACTTGGACGTATTGTTGAGTCCCGGGATCGATCTAAGATGGAATTGTGTGTATGTGAGTTTGTACTTTGACGTCTTCGCTATATGGTTGGAATTTAAAAACCTGTAGGAAAGTCAACTATGCTGTTCAATATCGGGATCGGTCTTGGATATTTTTATATGTGAATTTAAACCTTCATACGTTAGCGATATGGTCGTTACTTGTTAAGCATGACTTGAGCTCATTATTCTTTCTATTTACTTATACTCATAAATAATTAAAGCTGCATCGGAAATAAGGTAGGTATCTATTTATCGGTAAAGTGTTTGTTTGTTGTTTATCAAACCTGGTTTCTTTTAGACTTGGGAAAGTAAGGTCATTCTTTTTGTTACTTTGAGTTAAGCTTTGCTAAGTACATAATGCTTTGTTACCTTAGGTACTTGAAGAAAATCAATAAAACAGTCTGAAAGTATTTAAAGTAATTAAACATTTGTAGTTACTACAGAATATCCTTTACGAAATAGATTACCTATCAATTGAATTTATACGATCGTATTACAAAAGTCAGTTTTTGTATGAATTAATTTTATGTTATACATAATTGGCAATGTGGACTATAGTATAAAGTGTGGTTGAAATTGAAGCCTGGAAATTAAATGAACATAATGGGTTAATAGAAAATAACAAAGTTTAAAAGTAAAAAAAAGAACATACCCCTTAAAAGTTAAGTAAAATCATTAAAAATGTAAAAAACAACCAAAGAGTTTGTAACACAACTTAAAAAAAAATCCGTGGTAAATTGGTCTCTCTAATCTCCGAAACTGCTATACCGATTCAGAAAATTCTATCGCTAATAGGAATCTACGTTATCCCTAATTGCTATGGGCTATATTTGTTTTTATCAAAACATTAGGAATCTGTAGAAAAATTAAACAAAAAAAGTCTCCGTTACCCAATTTATCTCAACAAACATTATTCAATGTCAAAATCGAAAGTCAAGTCATTTATTTCAATTAGACCATTAAAACGTACTTTTAAACGTCATAATATTATAAGTTCGAATCTAGATGCCCCTTCCAAATGATAGTTTCGTATGAAGAAGAACGGGCACAAAACTCCTTACTTACGCGTTCAAAAAAAAATTGTTTACAATATTTTTAATAATATCAATATCATAATCATTTTTATCTACCGACAAACACAAAAATAGCCTAAGAACTCTAAGAAAAGGCCTCCGGTACAAAACCAAAGAGTCCTCGGGCGAGTAACTCTATTTTAAGACATGTAGTCCCCACAATGTATGTAGAGATGCTCTATTTGATTACAGACGCTGGGGACAAAGTTGCTCTACAAAGATTACGATGTAGAGACGTCAGTAACGTACAATAAGATGCCTATAGTAGCTCTACTAATTAAAAGCACAGAAGAAATGCATAAGGGGCCGTTCAAATATTACGTAAGCAGATTTATTACAATTATTTACCCCCCATCCCCCTTGTCAGCAAAAGTAAGCTAAGCTCTTATCCCCTCCCCCATGCTTACGTAAACATTTTTCAATTATAAATGTATTTTTTTTATATTATAAAATTTATAATTTAAAAAATAAGAAAATAGATTTGCAGATGCATTATTTGCGGGAAATAATCCCCGAAAATGCGTTTCGTTTTCAAGCATAGACAATGTGAGGGTTGCCATTCGTGTAAAAAAGTAAATAACTACCGATGACGTAATCATCGTCTAGACTCCCCTACCCCCCATGTCATCCAAAATAAGCAAAACAAAGACCCCTCACCCCCCCATAGTGCTTACGTAATACTTGAACAACCCCTAAGGGCAATATGTGGCATTCAAAGCACAGACAGTTGTAAGCCACATTTCCAAGAACTTCAGCTAATAACACTTCCCTGTCTCTACATATACGAAGTAGCAAGCTATGTTAAGACAAATTTACACCTATACAATCACCCAAAGAGTTTACGCCACAAAAATAAAATATGCACAATACCACATCAAAAAGCTATCTTCTTATATATAAAAATGAATCGCTAAATGTGTTGGTAAGCGCATAACTGGCGAACCGCTTGACCAAATTGAATAATTCTTTTTTTATAATATTCCTTGAAGTACGAAGATGGTTCTTACGGAGAGAAAAGAAAAAAAAAAAAACTTTTGTAGGGTAGGTGTAGGGTAGGCGTAGGGTAGGCGTAGGGTAGACTTAGGGTAGGCGTAGGGTAGGCGTAGGGTAGGCGTAGGGTAGGCGTAGGGTAGGCGTAGGGTAGGCATATGGTAGGTGTAGGGTAGGTGTAGGGTAGGTAAATAGGCAGGTAATAAGGTAGATAAGGACAGGGCAACGTCTGTCGGGTCAGCTAGTTTTTAATAAAAATGTTTTTGGTATGGCACCCAAAATCTATAATAAACTACCTGAACACATAATTGAAAATAAAAATATGGATCAATTTAAAAAAAAATTACATGAATTTTTAGTTGCGAAATGCTACTATCATATTAATGACTACTTAAATGAAAGATGCTAGAGGCCTGCTATATCCGATTTATTATATTAGGGATAAACCAGTACTAGTTTTATGAAATATCAATTAATTATTGTGAATTAGATTTATTATAGTTTTTATATTATTCTCTTTGAATTGTTTCGAATTTAATTTGTATTTTCTTGTAATTTAATTTATGTTGGTTTGTAATTTTACTTGATATTGACGTTTTTTTGTATATAATATATTTTTAATATTTTAATGTGACTTAGAAATATTATTATAATTATCTCATACCTGTGACTGACAAGGCTGACATATTTTATGTTTTGTTTATTAGTACTGTAATATTTTGCATACTGTGATGGTTAAACATGGAGAACTTTATAACTAAAAAACATCAATGTGTATTTATACCCATGTTTGCAAATGAATAAATGATTTATGATTTAAAAGATTAGATTTTTTTGTATGTTTGCTTATAATTAATACACTTTCCCGTGTGATGTTGGACGCGAATAGCACCACCCCATTTCTACCTGTGGGTGTCGTAAAAGGCGACAGACGGATATTGACCAGAGGATGGGCAGCAGCGTCCTTCTGTATAACACCTACTGCGATCGCCAACATGCATCGGCTAACCATGGCGATTACGGCTGAATCCCCCCCCCCCCCCCTTGGCGAGACCTATGCCCAGCAGTGGGCATCTAAAGGTTGACATGATGATGATGAATGAATAAACTGAGGGGCTCATGGCTAAGTAAAACCAGTATGAATCTATCGGTCAAGGTTAAGCTACGCTTATCGCGGTCACTCCGTGGATGGGTGACCATTCATGTCATACCAAGACCCCTCCATGCCTCGAAAAGCACGTAAAGCCGTTGGTGTCGGCTGTCATTCGTAGATCTTTGACAGTCGATATGGGTAGTCAGAAGCCAGAAAGTCTGACAACCAGTCTTACCAAGGAGTATCGTGTTACCCAGTAACTCGGCTGTGCAGCTCAGATAGGCAGACTCTCCATGTAAAAATACTAGTATTCAACTGCATCCAGTTAGACTGGAACCCGACCAACATAGTTAAAAAAAAAATGTGAGCCGTCACGGGACGCCTGGCAGATGTGAAACATCGACATTATTTTGTAAAAGTAGTATGCAGAAACGAAAAGATTGTGATAGGAACTAAATATGTCATAATGATAAAATAAAATATTACGATTTTTTTTCCAGGTAACGATGACAATTTATTGAATAAACATTTATTTCCATTAAATACAAAAATTTACGAATTGATTTCAAATCGTGACTACTTAATTCGTTTAATCAGTGACTTCGGTAATCGCACAGTCGATTGCGCATGGCGACGCGTCGCCACACCGTACACATTACTGCATATAGGCTGTATATATACCATCATATAGCGTGGCGACGCGTCGCCACGGCATGCGTCGCCACGCCAGAAATCGGTTTTACGTGCGGCTATAGATGTTTCACATCAAAAAATATAAGTCTACTGACTATAATTAAACATCTATTCATTATATGATGCATAAATGATTCCATCCTCACAAACATCAAGCTCATTTCAGACTACGCCATAATAATAGCATTATGATATCGCTACACGACGCTAAATGCATATTATTATGCATGTTCTAAATAAATGTATTGTGAGCGATATTCTTGTGCTATGAACTATATACTGCTATTATATTATAGCGTAGTCTGAACTGAGCTTTAGCGTTCCTAATAGTAGTAGGGTTATGAGCAAAACACAGGTATAACTAATTTAAAAAACACGAAACAATTTACATTTCAACACTTCAAAAAAAGAAGGAGGTTCGGACATTTTTCTTAATTTGTATGATAAGAAATAGGCACTCAAAAGCGAAAAAGAACAATTTTTACAAAAAAGACAACCACCTTCAAAAATTAAAAAATAACTTTAAATTCGCAAGTCGGCTTTGATTTTGTTGGTTTTGTATCGCCACGGACTAAAAAACGTTATTTTTGTTTACTATCCTAGACCCTCTGTTTGTATTCTGTGTGAATTGATACTAAGTTTATACGTGACAAGATATCTTTTTCCTTGTAGTGTATGTAGGTAGAAGGTACTACAGTAGGATGTAATGAAGGTAGGCGTGACGTGGTAAAGGAAAATCGGAATTATGCTAAGCAGTATTTAGTCATTGTCATCAGAGGGTGAAAATGGAAGGACTAAATAGACGTTACATCGCCAACGTTATTCCTCGAAAAGGACAGAGATGTGATACAGATAGTGCACCCTTATGTAAACGGCAGAAACGTGTTTTTCCTTATGTCACTGCAGGGATTCAGCAGAATATCAGCGTCAGGTATACTTGCCTGACACATGCTGAGCTGGACTCCCATTTGGTGCAACCTTGAGACACACACCTCACTTTGTTGTAATCCTCTTTTTTGTGTTGTTGTTTGTGTGCACCGAATAAATGTTTTATCTATCTATCTATCTTTAGTTAATAAACAACCCAGCTACTGGGTAACATGGTACCATGACATTGAGAGGGAACGTATGTCGCTGGCTGTCCGCTGTAACATGCTGGCCCGCAGTTTTGCACGATGTACGAAGCTAGTGATGACAATGCTATTCAAAGCTTACTGTCAGTCATTTTACATGTGCAACCTGCGGGTCAATTTAACTCAGCGGGCATACAACGATCTGCGTGTCCAGTATAATAACATTAATAACCCACTGAGAGTACAGTTGAGGCTGCCATGGCGCTGCAGTGCGTCAGGGATCTTAGCGGACAACCATATTGACGGCTTTTCCGCCATTATTAGAAAAGGTTCTCTGGTGACACGTGTCTGTGGTAGTACCAACACTATTCTCAGTGTGTTCGCTGACCGGTGGGACTCAATACTCAATATCTTTGAGAGGAGCTCGTGGCTAAGTTAAAGCCGTACAGATCGATCGGTCAAAGGTTAAGCTACGCTAACCGCGGTCGGTCTGCGGATGGGTGACAATCCCTTTCATACCGAGTTTCCTCCGTGCCTCGGAAAGCACGTAAAGCCGTTGATCCCGACTGTCATTCGTAGATCTTTGGCAGTCAGAAGCCAGTAAGTCTGACAACCAGTTTTACCAAGGGGTATCGTGTTACGTAGTAACTGGGTTGTGGAGGTCCGATAGGCAGTCGCTCTATGTAAAACACTGGTATTCAGCTGCATCCGGTTAGACTGGAAGCCGACCCCAATATAGTTGGGAAAAGGCTAGGCAGATGATTTTGAAATGTATTGCTTTTCCATAAGTACAAATATGCTTAGGTGGTAGGGGTTTGGTTAGGATCATTATGGACCCTGATCGGACACAGCAATAGGGTAGAAGAGAGGAAGTTTTGTTTTAGAAAATAATAAATTAGTTAATATAAAAAGTAATTAATTACGTTATTGTTATTATTATTTATTTATTGTCATATATATTATTGTTATTCATTTATTTATTGTATTTATTATTATTTGTTTCTAAAATAAATTGTTATTATTTTATTGACATTGTTTTTTTTTTATTTCACGATAGTACCTACGGAGGTGGTTGCAGCTCCACGCTGAATTTTAATTGTTTTTTTTCTGTGTTGTACCTACTATCATTAGATGTTAAATTATTTGTTACTAACACATGGACCTGGTCTGAATTAAAACGTTCATTATTATTACAAACTAGCAACCCGACCCGGCTTCGCATGCCTATAGTCTTCCTCGATAAATGGACTATCCAACACAAAAATAATTTTTCATGTCGAACCAGTAGATCCTGAGATTAGCGCGTTCAACCAAACAAACAAACAAACTCTTCAGCTTTATAATATTAGCATAGATATATTTATTAGAGAACATAACTAACCGGGTGTTAATAAGGTAGGTAACCCTGGTTGACGCAATCGGGCCTAAGTATACATACAAGAGTACAATTTGGCACTTAACAGCATATAACGTCGATTTAGACGGTAAATAAACAATTCTAACTCAATTAACTTAAGGTATAAAATTCAAATGCAAAAAGAATAGGCTCACAATTTGCCAGTGGATTATTTTTCAGTGTCGATTTGCAAAGAAATGAGAAAAAGGTCTAGGGTTTCGACCATAGTGCGAGCAGCGGGCGATTAATAATTCTTGACATACTGGATAATTATGCTTTCTATACAATATTCCAATCCATATGGAGTAAAAATCTACTATTATTTTTAATTTTTATAGCTTAGTTTTTACTAGTACACGACTAGGAAATAAGAACCTAGAAATTGTTTGTTTTTTAAACACAGAAGAATTCCTATAAATTGAAGCATTTTATCAATTAACTTTGCATTCCGCCCGCTTTTGTAGCTTGTTAAGTTGCCACTATTTTGGTACGGTACCCTAATCACATCGTAAACACTACAAACATTATAAATCGGAAAGATTTGTTTGTTTCTTACGATTTAACTTAAAAAGTACTGGTCCGATTTCAAAAAATCTTTCAACAATCGATAGCTACATTATCCCAAAGCAAATAAGCTATATTGCATTATTAAAAATTAGAGTCCTTGAGAAAATTCACGCGGACAAAGTCGCGAGAAGCGTGCTAGTGTATACAGGATGTCCAGTAAATAGCACGACATACTGCAGGGGGTGATAGCTTGGGTCAATACCTGCCAAAACAACACAATATAATGTTCAGCAAAATCTTACGGATTTTTGTTCACCACTGTAGGTTAAAGTAAAACGATAAGAAAATTGTTCTGTAAAAATTTGAACAAAAAATTGTATTTCTTGAAAATCTTTCTGTTTTTGATAGAAAAAAAGACTTATCAATGAGTAAAGTAACTATTCACGAATAAGATGCACAAAAAAAATACTAGAAAAGGAATTTTTCATTACGAGATGCTTAAAAATCTGTTTCAAGGTAGAGATTTTTCGATATTTCAGAAAATTTTGTAAAACTGTAAATCCGTAAGATTTTGCTGAACATATATTGCGTTGTTTTGGCAGATATTGACCCAAGCTATCACCCCCTGCAGTATGTCGTGCTATTTACTGGACACCCTGTATATATTTGTTTTAAAAAATAAGTTTAAGTACACTAGAAACTCCTGTATCGTTGGTCCTGTATCATTTGCAAATCACTACATATTATACAACAAAGTCCCCAGCCGCGTCTGTCCCTATGTATGCTTAGATCTTTAAAACTACGCAACGGATTTTGATGCGGGTTTCTTTTATAGATAGAGTGATTCAAGAGGAAGGCTTATAGGTATAATACATGCATATTATAGTACAATAAAACCGAGAAATTCCAAGAGTAATGTGAGGTTGCTATAAACATATTTTTGTGCGCTTACATTGCAAACGCTGGCTTAACCTTACGAGATATACCAAATTAATGTGCTATGGAATTGTATATCTTAAAAAGATCGATAAAAAAGTCCGCGATGGTATATATTTATCTCTTAAGAATAACCCACAGTAACCATTTTTATCTTTTACATATTACAAATAAGATATGGGTAATTTACCAAGCTTTTTTAAACAATACAGTTTTGTTCCTTACCAAATTAAATGTCTTAGATACGTTATGCATTCAATGTAGATCAAAATTGCCCTTTACAGCATATCATTAAAATCAATATATTAGAAGATATCACAGTGTTCAAAAGCGGGGGTAGAGCGGCTGGCGCTTAGATTTTGAGCGTTGAGTGTTTTTCACATGGCTAATTATATGTCGCTATTTCAAGAGTAACTTTTAAAGAAAACATGTTTGTGTTGTCTAATGACAAAAAAGCTGTGAACATTGTATTTAAAGACATTCTGTAGTATATTTAGTATCACCATTGCATCCGTGCGAAGTCGGGGCGGGTCGCTAGTATAATTATAAATTTATACACACAAACATCCAGACCCGGAACAACTACCTAGATAATTGCATTACACAACTCAAACAATTGTACATACACACCAGATTACATGATAACGCAAGCAAATACATCTAATTTCACTTTGTCAAACTTTGCACATATAACCCAAACAAATAAACATCAGAAAAAAGAATTGAATCACAGAAAAGAATTCAAGTAACGAATGCCAACGCAAATGTAATGTTGGGTATTACCACCATGTTTATTACCATGATTATCAGGAAGCCTATGGTTACTCGTACTGCCAGTAATTATAATGGGGAATACGGACCGGTGTTACAGTGGCCTACTTCTGAGTTATACGGCTTGGGGTCTTGGTCAAATAAGGGGCAGGAATATCGATCCTGTTGGGACTTGTTTAGTGAAAGGTTAACTACGGTGTTGGTATTTTAGTGATTAGATATAAGTGTGAATGACAATGGTGTAGTTCATTTAAACTGTACATGCATAGTTATGACGCGTTTTCATGGCATACTAACTTTTACCCGCGACTTCGTCCGCGTGAATGTCAGTTAACGTGGATGCAGACGAAGTCGCGGATTAACAAGTAGCCTATGTCTGTCCCCAGGGTTCAAGCTACTTTCATAACAAATTTCATCAAAATCGGTTCAGCCGTTTCGTCGTGAAAGCGTAACAGACAGAGTTACTTTCGCATTTATAATATTAAAAGTATGGACTAGATTTTGCCTTGAAAAAGCCTTTCAGCACTTAGGAATAACGTAGCTTCAAATCAGTGAAAGAATTAATAAAATCGGAACAGTAGTTTTGGAGGTTACCACGAACGAACACAAACAACAATAGTTTTCCCTCAAGTCATGGGAACAGAGTGCTCATCTTCTTTTTAAGGAAATGTCCAAAAGGTTGGTTAATACTTCCTGTGATCTAAGAGTTGGTATCTTGGGATTAAGCATTGCCATCCAACTTAGCACTGCCGAAACCGTCGTCGTCGTGCCAGTCTCTTGGGCACATTCACGGATGACGGCGATGTGGAGGAAGTTTCCTATGCTTTATTATATTAGTTTTTTAGTTTAAAAGTTAGTTTTAATGGGTCTTTAACTAAGTAAAGAAAGCTAACTAACTAAGTGCTGCCGTAACTAAAAAAGATGACATTAATATTGTTTAATCATTGTATTTAATTCAATGATTACTGACATTTTAATTTTGACTTATCTGTAATATATCAATTTTATTGTACAAATATAATATGAAAATAATTAAATACCTAATAAAAATGTTAAATGCATGCTAATTTAGGATGAAAAGGGTAGGCGAATGATAATATTGCAATGCTTGTAGAAGGCTACTAAGTCATAAGTACTAACTTAACATATATATAACACCAATATTGTACGCTTAGTTCGCAATAAACACTTTGACTTTGACTAAGAAACTGGAAACACTTCATTCGATTCCTACTCCCGTGCAAATCTTGAAATTAAAAGTAAACAAGATAACTTGTGATTCAGTGCCAGTTTCAAGATTGAAATTAACTTGTACGAACTACTCGCTAGTGTCATTTTAGGGTTTTCCATGAACTTATGTTAAAAAAATGATTTAGAAAACTTATATTCAGAAGAAAAAGTAGGTAGGGGTAGGGGTTCTTCAGGCCAAAATAAACAGGATTTTGTGGTGTGATAAAGTTGGAGTAGCTGTGATTCGATCTTAACCAAAGAATTTCCGGTGGATATAAATAAATACAATTTCTAAACGTGCTATACCACATGTAGTAGGAAGTCAAAGTCCAATCATTTATCTATTTCAATAAGAGCATTGGAAGGTAACTTAAAAAAATATTTTAAAAGAAAATCAAATTGAATCGCATCTGCACCCGCTACCTTTTACCACAAAACCAGTAACCTTATGCTAATAAATTCACTTCATTCATTGAAATCGGATAGCCGACGAATTTCCATTTACATGAGAATTGCTTCAAGGTTTCTAACTAACAGCTATTTCTCTACAGAACGGCCAGTTTAACTTGGACCGTGGGGAAATAGAGAACTAAAGCTAAATGATGATGCATCGGTCCTTTGTGTTCCCTAGCAACGCCACCTTGAAATATCAAGATGTATTGGTCGGGCTATACTTCTTTCGTAAGGTATTAAAATGTAATGTTTTTTCTCAATATTTCGTTGCTGGCATGCTAAGTTTCAATCATTGGTTTTGTTTATTATATTGCGTTAGTTTGCCGTGTGCTATATCGTTGGTTGGCCATGATTTCTTCAGTCAATATATTATGATTAAAGCTAAAAATATCCATGGTTTTAGCGGCATTTGTAAAGTCGGTTTGTTTAATTTTTTTAGACTGTGTGGTTGCTAAAAGTGCGTAAAAACCCGCCATACTATTACCAAACCACTGCAACTTCTGAAGGCGCTAACAAGCGACTTTTACAGATTTTAAACTGACAATCACGTCAAAATATGTAGTGTAAATGATTTGAAAAAAATATATGTTAAACTAGAACATTCTCTGAATAATTTAGTATGTGAATATTTTTGATTAAGTTCATAGTAACTCGTGAAGTTGTGTCTGACGCGGACAAAACATTGATAATCACACAAAATCTACGAAGTTTATTTAAACCAAACTTTCACTATCTTACAGACAATTTTATTATCTATCTTTTAGTATGGGTTTTTTTTAAGTTAAAGAATACTAGGTACCTTTTATTTAATTTTTTCGGCTAAACTTTGAGAGATTTGGACGCAACGCATACGATTCTCTGGTCGCTCAAGGTCGCCAGCGTATATCGTCGCCTGAAATGGATAATAAATAGTGGCGACCACTAGAAAAGCGTCGTGGCGGTACCACTCGACGAGTCCCACGGAAACATTCCAACTGTCTTGGATCCCGCTTTAATTCCTGCAAAACTAGAGGAATGAAGCACAGGATCGGGAAAGATGGAAGGGATTGAGGTTTGCCCTGGAGTGGGACATAATAGGCAGACAAAAAATATACTAATTGGCATGTTGAAAACGTTAGGCTTAAGACAAACGGACCGCATTTCAACTGCAATCCAACAGCAAATTGCAGTTCAGATGCAGTTTGAATGCAGTTGACACGACTGCAATATGACTGCAAACCAAACGCCACACCCACACACAACTGGACTGCAATTGGACTGCAATCGGACTGCACGTTTGGTTTGCAGTTCTATTGCAGTCGTGTCAACTGCATTCAAACTGCATTCGAACTGCAATTTGCGGTTGGATTGCAGTTGAAATGCGGTCCGTCTGCCTAGAGCCTTAGACCGAAGGTTTATTCCCATTTCGGCACCCCTGAATGAAAATGGGAATGTTTCGTTGGCATGATAAATTAATTCAAGGGTGCCGAGATAGAAAGGTGCCGCTAAAGCAGATGTCAGTTTTTTTTCTTCGTTTCTTTGACCTCGTTCCCTATTTGGGAATAGGGAACGAGATCAAAGAACAGAAAATGGTTTATTATAATGCTCAAAAGAATGGACTCTTTTAAGTTAATAAACCATTTTCTGTATGTCAACTTAATATTTTCATCTCGTTCTGTCGTATTTCTCAGTTAGCGTGCAAAAACCTCTCAATAGCTTCTATTCAAATGCAAATGTAGTTACTTACTGAAACAGAAAAACGCAATAAAGAGAGAAAAAAACCTTTATATTTAGGCTCGTAAAGCTATGCTTGCCGCGTTCTGTCATTAAATGGGTGACCGTACAAACCGAGACAGCACGGAGGGTGTGCCTCGGAGAGTACGTAAAACCATCGATCTCGGCTGTCATTAGTAGATCTTTGACAGTCGTCAATGTATCGTGTTATTCAGCAACTTGCTTGTGGAGGTCAGACAAGCAGAAGCTTTATGTAAAACACTGGTATTCAACTGCATCAGTTAGACTGGAAGCCGGCCCCAACATAGTTGATAAAAGGCTTGGCAAACAATGATATTTCGCGTGACCAACAAAAAAAAATAAAAAATAGAAAAATAAGTCTTTATGTTTGAGCTGCTACGCTGACGTTTAAAAATCCAGGTAGTTCAAAACACTGAGTTTTCCACGCCAAAAAGTTAGTTACTCTGATAAAAATACGAGCGCCAGAATGGAAATACAAAACAGTGTTTGCACAATAACTTGCAAAGTCTACACGTGCGATTTTTTTTATGCAAATGCCTGCCTACATGTGCTCATATTTGTTCGGGATTTTGTTATTTGCCTACCGGAATAGAATTAACGGGAAATTGTGAACTGTGTTTTGTGTGTTTCAAATGAAATCATTGTATGTTTTTTACAAATGTTGTATGTATGTGTATAATAGGCTATATACAAAATCGAATAAATATTGTGGTTGATTTTTACCTTTGCTGCTCTTTTGCTCAGTAAAGTACCCTGGTACCCATTTAAACGAGCTCACAACGAAAATGTTTGTTTTACAAAACTTGACACAAATCAACTCGTTTTTGTCTCAAATTATCGCGATAGAACATCACTGACATTACGCTTAGACGATACGTGACTTGTGGTAGTAAAAATAACCTCAAAGCATAATGAAATACGCGACCATACAATTGTACGCAGAAGACTGCATTAAACATCGAACAACTTTAAAAAAAAACTGTAAAGTTTGATTTAAACTTGCTTTGCATTGAATATGAGTTAGTCAATTAAGTAGGCAAAGAATTGACGTCAAAATCACAGATTGCATTACAAAATCTATTAGAAATCGCGTTTTGACAGCTCATAAAACGTAGGTATGCCAATCGATAGGTGGTGTCATCAACTCTATACTGTCCAAAAAAGGAATTTTCTTCACCGAAACCCGTTAATGTAGCCCAATCAAGACGAATTGGGATACTTGATTAGCAAACGTTTTTGCGTGGGTAGTCAGAGCCAGTCGGTCTTGATTAAAAGTCATATGAGGCGTAGAGTGGATTACTGTGGATTGAGGGACCCGAGTGGATTTCGACACGTGTCTAGGTAAGTGGCAGCGATTTTGAGAGGAATCGATTTAGTGCGTGGCACCTCATATCGATGCTTGTGGATTAATATTAATATCGATTATTTTTACAAGCACAGAGTTTTCGGAATATCTTTATGTGACGCGATTTTGATAGAAATTAATTTAATACGAATGAGGCACCATAAAATATTTTAATCGTTTTTGGAACGAACTTCTTCTCGACACCAGACTACTTTTAGTGAAAATTACTAATTTACTTTCTGCAAGCAGTCATCTCATAAACCTCTTTTCTTTTCTTTTATATGTATAAAAATACATTTATATAGATATTTAAGTTATGCATTTAGTTAACTGTTATTTTGTCATTCTGTTTGTAAAGACAAAATAACCACTTTTAACACTTCAATTTTATTTATTTGTTTGTATGTAGTGTGCGTCACTTGGGCGGGTTGTTTCAAACAGTCTGTTAACGCTACATATATACGGACGGTTAAAAGTTACTATGACGTGAGATGTTTAACGTACGTTAAATATAACGAGTTATTTCATGACATAAAAATTCGTCAGGCAAAGTTATTCAAAAAGAGATTCCATAATATTTTGATGTTTGACGTAGCTGTTGGCAATACAAAATGACGTTGACTGGTCGGTAATGGTAATAGTAACTTTTTGACGTACGATTTTGTGAAACAACCCATTTTTTTTTATTAGACTGTTGTTAGTGCCATTTTTGACTATTACCCGTCAAAAAAGTATAGTTTAAGCAACCCTCCCTTAGGTATGACAAAATACTTCGCATCTAAATACCACAAAATTTCCTGAAACAGTTTCGCTTTTACAATTTTGTTTTTCCATTATCCAGAACACTATCCAGAACACTATCCCGTAGCTAACCAGCACATCTTCTAACCTCCAAATTATCCGCCACTAACAGCTACCGACGGACAATAAAATGAGTCATAAGGACGACAACGCTTCGTAGATTTACATAATGATTTCATTTTCGCAGGGTTGCCGCGTCGTAAAAGTGGAGTAAATAAATGTATACATATGTTGTTTGCCTAGCTATTATAGTTATGGTTTGGGGGTTGGTTTATTGGTTTGCGTGGTTTTGGTAAGTTTGTTGTTGTCCAAAAACTAGTAGCGTTGAAAGAATATGCTTTTATAACAACAATAATAATAAACCGCATTCTGAATCAAGGATTTGTTTTAGAAAGCGGTACTCCTGGACACTTTTAGACCAATAAAAACTATCGCACTTTTTTCAACAGGAAATTCGAACAAATGAAAAGTTTACTCTAGTAATCCAATAAAACAATCTGAAACTGGAAACTTGTGAACTGAAGATGTTTAAATCGGAATTGTGTAGAAATAGCAAACTTTTGGAGCGTGGCATCCCTACGTGAGCAGAGATACGCTTATTAAAAGATTTATTAAGAAATATTTTGTTGTTATCTATCCCTGAGCATTTTAGGCTTAGTCTCAGTTATGAGCAAAATAACTTATCAGAAAAGTTTGTTTGTCTAAGCTAATATTTTAAATAGGAATAATTTGTTGGTTTACGTGTAACGATTTAACTCAAAAACTACTCGACCGGTTTTAAAAAATCTTTGACCATTAGAAAGCTACTTCTTTAACGAGTAACATAGACTACATCGCATCATTAAAAAAATAGGGATCCTTAAGAAAAATCACGCAGACGAAGTCGCGGGCAAAGATAAACAACATTCACTAGGTACCGATTTTATTTCACCTTTATAAAAACTACAAAACTAGCTAGTAGTAAAGGCTATATTATTATCAAAAAAAACGGCAAGAAAAAGGTAAGAAAAAGTCACGGTCGAAGTGCTAGTATAAAATATAATTGTTGAAGATTAGGTACAACTAACTCCTTTTCGCTGCGATACATGCCTACTACGCTACCTACTAAGCTAGGCTAGGCGCCAGTAGTATAACAATAAGATAAAAACATCAATTCGAAAAGAAAAAGAAATCTTTTATCAAACTTTTATTTTAGTTTCAAGTGTAAGTTGGCGTAAAAACGTTAGTACATAATTTCTAGTTGATAAAAAAACTTTTTAACAAAAAAGACAGCCGCCTTCAAAAAGTAAAAAATAACTTTCATTTCGCAAGTCGGCAGCTTTGGTTTTGCTTGTTGTTTTGTATTGTCACCGACTTGCGAAAAAAAGTTATTTTTTACATTTAAAAGGCGGTTGTCTTTTCTGTTAAAAAGTTTTTTTTTTCGCTTTTTACCCTAAGAAGTAGTCTTATCATACAAATTAATTACGAAACGGCAACACCAAAAAAATTCAGTCATCCCTCAATTTTCTACCCTCAGGGGTGGAATATTTTCTTGAAATATATGTGGGATGGGACCAAACACTAACAATAAAAAAAAGAATCATTGAAATACAAACTACAAAAAAAAAAAAGTATTCATAAAATGAAATCTAGTGGGCCAAATTATGTTAAATGTTTGTGGGACCAAATAGTAACTATTCCGCATCAAACTAAGGAAGAATCACGTAGCTCGGATCATAAATCTCTGCGTAATCGGTGTACATACATAAAGAAAATACCAATCGAATTGGTGGACCTCCTCCTTTTTGAAGTCGGTTAAAAACCACATTATTTACCGCTGCAAACAATAACTAATAATGTCTTACACGAATGTGGCCTCTAGCCATTTCATAATACAGAATAATAATTAACCATTTCTAAATAAATTAATTATAAATGAAATACAACCTCAAGATAAGATCCTAATTAAACCGACCTTTACTAGACAACCTAACAAAATACCTAAAAAGAATTAGATCTAGTATTTTCTAGCCCAAAAAATACATCAGCTTATGCCTTGTAATAAGACGTAAATCTGAATAACATAATCCCCAGAATCGATTTCAATATTCCATAAGAACTGTAATAGAGAAACTAGGAGATGATTCATCAAAATGTTCACGGGGTTGAGAAGAAAATTGAATTTTCTTCGTAAATTATCTATTACATCGGAGGTTGCTAAAAAAGGGCCGCATAAAGGGTGCTTGGAAATCCCTACACGTATTTCACATTTCGTAAGAGACTTATAATTTACTAGTACTTTATCCACCGACTCTGTCTATGGGAAACATTTTAATTTTCCACGACGAAATGTATTCTCTCTGTGTATTTTATAAGGTACTAAGCTATCTTTCAACGGAACTTTACCAACTTCAGTTCAGGGGGCCAAGTCTGCTATTTTAATAATTTCGTCATTCCAACACGATCACATTGTCATTTTGCTAAAAGTTCGTAATCTGCTAAATTCATAATGGTTGATCATTGGTCGGTCGAATTAAAAGCAATGACTGCACAGTGACGTTCTAATGGTAGGTCACTGATGATCAAAGGAACTGTCAAAATTTAAGCAGATTACCGCCTAACTCAGTAATTTTGTACGAAATTACCATTCTACATCATTTCTTTCAATGGCGTGTGTCAGTGGTTGACCATTAGAAAGTCATAATGACGCCATTATATTAGTAGATTACCAAACTTGTCAAAATCAACAATTATGAAATCAATGATAGACCATTCTGACACTATTGTAATAGCAGACTTGAGGCCCAGAGTTTTGTCGTGATAACGCAACATATATTATGCTTTATATCGAAAAGTAAAATATTCGTATGTTAGGAAAAGTTAGATCTAGAGGTACCTAATAACATGATCTATTTTGTGGGCTGTATATAAAAAGAAATAAACTCTTTAGTACACTTTTTTCCGTAGGATATACGTATTACCATATTGAGACCAAGGACAAAACTGTGAGCTCGTGACTACGTAATAGTCGTATAATTCGATCGGTCAAAGGTTAAGGTACGCTTGCCGCGGTCGGTCTGTGGATGGGTGATCATCCATTTCATACCGAGTTCTCTCCGTGCTTAGGAAAGCACGTAAAGCCGTTGGTACCGGCTGTCATTTGTAGATCTTTGGCAGTCGTTAAGACTCTGCCAGTCCAAACCAGTTTTACCAAGGGGTAAGTATCAATTCACTTCTGATTAAAAGAAGAAAGAAAAGAAAAAATACCTTTACAGACAGGGTGTCCGGTAATTAAAGGATAACCTTTAAATTACTTATAGTAGAGCTTTTCGGAAAATAATACGAAAAAAGTCTATCTTATGTAGTACTTACCTAAGAAAAAAATTATTATTAATAATAATAATAATATGTGGGGACATTTTCACACACGGCCATCTGACCCCAAACTAGGGAGACCCTGTACTTTGGGTGTCAGACAGCCGATATACATACACAAATACATATTTTTTTTGTAAATACGTACAAATATAGATAAACTAATTGCCAAAATTTACTTTGTTGAACACTACGACTAGAAATATTTTCTTTATCGTATTTTTTTTCTGAATGGCCATAAGTTCTACTATAAGCCATTTCAAGGTTTCCATTAATTACCGGACAACCGGTAATCATTGTTACAAAGCCTAAAAACAAAAACAAGTGGATTTTAAAAAATAAAATGAAATATATAGCGCCTTTTATTTGCGGTGTTTCTTTTACTCTAAAGTATTTTTCACATAGTACCTATCTACCCTTCTTATTTTAGTACCGTGATAAACATTCCATAAAAGTTAATTTAGATTTTATTCTTTTAAAAAATGATGTAGAGAATATTCAATATAATAAACCGAAGCAACGACGGTACACTGTGTTCTGATCCACACAATTAATTTTAATGTCGAAAATTAAAAAGCCAGTTTTATAACGACTGCAGTACGCAACATGGGATATCACACATAATAAAATTCCGTTATAATGTTAAGTGCAAAATAATAATAAAAATTTAAAAGCAATTCTGGGAATGAATTCCCATTAAGTATTTTGGTCATGAAAGTAACGAACTCGATCTGGATGTATAAACAAGGTGGTTTTTTTAATATCCCATAAATTTAGGGTATGAATGAGATCATATCAAAGAATCAACTGGCTTATATGAATTATTTTTTAAATATAACTATATTTTTTTTAATAATTCAACAAAGTCGCGATTATTACTGTAAAACGCTCAAGTTACGTGTAATATGACAACGTCGCATTTTCTTAGCTTTAAATATGAATGATTGGTTTGAATAAACATGAACTACTCGTATTTATAAATGAAACTTAGATACCACACACGATAATTATGATTGATAAAATCTTCGAAACTATGCAATTTTGGACCACATATTCTAGCACTTGTTGTATAATTTTTACTTCACTATCACTACATATTATAAAACAAAGTCCCCCGCCGCGTCTGTCTGTCCCGTAGAAACCGCTGGTGACGGGTTTCTACATAATATCTATAAGGTAGTTTTGTTTAGAGATAAATCGAAAAGAAAAATAAAATAGAATAGAGTTTAAACTCCATACTATTTATTTCTTTGATCAACTGTGTTGTTTGTTTGTAAAAAAAACTGTACAATATATTGCATCCATCAAATAACAAATTAGACGTGAACACGACGTGATGATGACACGACGATATTCTGGAGACGCGACCTAATCGATATAAATATTAATCTTCGTGTATCTGTAGAAGGTGCCATGTTCGTACTAAATCGATTCCTCCCGAAATTGCTGTCACTTATCTAGACACGACGTGTCGACAGCCACCCTGTCCTTCAGTCCTCAACATCAGTACTCCACGCCATATTGGAGTTTTAATGAAGACTGACTACCATAGCACAGAAATCCTTTACACGACATTTTCTGAAATTCCTCAACTTATTCAAAAAAAAATATTCCAGAATATTATGGTTCTACTGCAGGACAAAGGCTTCTACTGAAAGCATTGATCACCACTCTTGCTCAACACGGATTGGTGATTTCAGTCTTTTATCTAACCTTATATTATAAAGTAAAAAGATACAATACTAGCTTTTGCCCGCGACTTCGTCCGCGTGAATGTCGGTAATCGCGGAAGCAATCAAAGTCACGGATCAAAAAGTAACCTATGTCTGTCCCCGGGGTTCAAACTATTTTCATACCAAATTTCATCAAAATCGGTTCGGCCGTTTCATCGTGAAAGCGTAACAGACAGAGTTACTTTCGCATTTATAATATTAGTATGGATTTACACACAAAAAAAAGGAAAACCTATAACTATTAAACTAAAATAAAAACAAAACTAAGATACTATTTACAATAAGGCATCAAAAAATTCCCCCACATCGTCGTCAACTGGGAATGTGCTCAAGTGACTGGCGGCATTGCCACGTTGGATGGCAGTGCTTAACCTCTGTCCGAGGTAAAAACCAGCCCTTGGATCACGGGAAGTGTCAACCAACCTTTTGGAAATTTCGTTACAATATTACACAACCGATTAAAAAAATATTTCACCTATAAAAAGCTACCATGAGCTACATTTATCAAAATATTGGGTTTCCGTAAAATGAATCACACGGACGAAGTCAATCAAATCTCGGGCTAAGTGCTATTAATTACATAAGTTCAGATTTCCTTACAATGTTTTAATTCACCGATGTCAGTGATCTCCAAGATAACATTAGGCAGGCAACAGCTAAAAGGCAGATAGACCGCGCGGAACAACGGAGTGAAGCCAAAAAAACAAATACAAATTCAAAAGCGAATACCTACAACGCACTTCGTGACACGACGAAGTGCGTTGTAGGTATTCGCTTCGACACGAGTTAATATAGCACGAAACGCCGTATCGTTACAAAAAACAAATAAAAATACTATTTCAAAAGTGAATACAATCACGAGATTGTAGGTATTCGCTTTTGCATTTGTTTTTGCTTTGGTGGCTTCAGTCTCAGTGTTCCGCGCGGTCTATCTACCTTTTGTTTCATAAAGAAAGAGTATATTATTCTAAAAAGGCCCCTTATAATTATTGCGTACGATATTAAGCAGCTGATCCACGTGGTACAAAGGTGACCTCTTCTTAATGCACCTGTCACAACCGGTAGGTCACTGTAATACATTGCACCCACATTTGCACCTGGGACTTAGTGGCAAAGTCATCCGGTTTCGGTTACCGCCACACCCGAGAAACATCATTTTCGTCCTCTCTTTTGGTAGATATGTATAACGTAAAAAAAACATCACATTACCGTAAACTATGCATTTTGACTATCAAACTGAGAATAATAAAGCAAAAATTGTTTCTATGAAACTACTTTTATTTTTGGTGTGAAATGTCATTGATTATGTAAGAGCGTACTGTAACGCAGGTAAAAGGTGCTTACATCGCCTCAGTTTTAAACTGATGCAATGTTCAAAACTTGTTTTTGACGTGACAACGTCTTATAATTCGATAGAGCCGGCTGCACGCACGAAAAAACATGAATCTTGCGACGTTACCATAACGCCGCTCTGAGGCGTTCCATGTAAGGCTTGAAGTGCAAGCGAGAGCGCGCAATGAGCGACAAAGAAGCACAATCGGCATGATTCTTTCGCGTTGTCACGTTCAACTATCGTCAGTAAACCGACTTTACAGACAACCAATTTTTTTGTAAATAAATATTATTCTCGAACTTCAATGTCTCCGTATCCAGAAGGTTTCCAGATTCTTAACAAAACGTGATCGCAATGATGAGAAGTAGTATCTTTCGACATCATTGAGAGACTTATAGTACATATCCATTATCACCTGCGTAGCCTTTTTCTAACTACATATTATGTTTCCGAACATACCTAGTTAGTTAGAAAAAAGCTAGGTTTCCATGTCTTTTTACGCCCGTTGTAATCTTATATCATAAAAAAAAATGTCGTGGCACATTGTTTGATATCGCTCCTCAAAAACGTCTTGACCGATTTTTATGAACTTTTTTGTTTAGATTTAGTAGGTTTAAGAATAGGCCACAGGCTATTTTGTACACCCCTAGGTAATAAGAAATAATTTATATGGCAAAACAATGTTTGCTGGATCAGCTTACTAGCTGACCCAACTAACATTGTTTGCATTTTTTACATTGGTAACAAAGACCTCTTCCTGTATAACTATACAGAAAGAGGTCTTTTATCCAGCAATGTACAAATTAAGCTACCATATTAGTCGGCTGCTGCAAATGCCGAATACCTCAAACGGCGCAAATACGTTAAAGCCTTCTAGGTAGTTATATAAGTTTGAGCCGTTTCGGGTAAAAACTCTTAAGCCGAGTGCCCATTTTCTTTTTCGGGACATCGCCAAGCGGCTAGTCGATGCTTCAAGTGAGCCGAAGGCTGGTCTATTATTGAGCCAAATCTTCATTGCCATACAACGTGGCAATGCTGCCAATCTGTTGGGCACGGTCGTGTTTCGTTGATAGCGATGTGGACAAATTTTGTGTCTCCCTTTTTCTTGGAATTGTAAATAATATTATTATTTTTATAATTATTAAGCTTTGTAGGTTTAGAGCTATCATATTAATTAATCAAAGTAATCTGAACATGTTAAAAATGAACCACCCCTGGGTTCCAGAGTACTGTAAGAATCCAGGTTATAACATCAAGCAATACGGGCAACATAATGTTATAAAAACTTGATTTCCCTGAGGGCGACAGCGATGTCAGAATGCGAGATAATGTTAGTTAACGATACAAATACAATATAATAAAGTGTGTTGTAAAAGCTTTGATTATTTCCGTATGTATCAGCTTCAGAACAAGTAGGAAATAATCATACTAGTCACTTTACCTAGTGGTCCACGTTTTGATATAAGTCTAATCCATGGGGCTTTTATGCCCATTTTTACCAACCAATCCTAAATTTTAGGGACTCTTAAGCCATTTTAAGTAATACCTAGTAGAAATTTCGTCTTAATAACGTCTCTTTCGCAAAATGTCTACTGGTCGAAAAATTTATTTTTCTCATAATGTCTTTAAGTGTCACTTTCGCAGAATGACTCTTTCTCAATAGCTAGCTTTTGCATTATGCCTCTTTCGCAGAATGTCTCTTTCTTGAAATTTGATAAAATAGCCTTTTTTTCCAGGCTATTTTTTTTTTTTTTATATTGTTTTATGCTTGCGTTTGACCGCAACTCACCTGATCTTAAGTGAGTTATTTTATTATATGTTACTAACGCGACATTTTGTGAAAGAGACATTCTGCGAAAGAAGTATTATGGGAAAGCTACCTTTCGCTTAGTATAATATCTTATACGTGTTAGGCTGTAAACTTCATGAAATATCCCCGTCCCAACTAAACAGTCTCAAGAAAGACTGAAGCTATGGCCAAACATTGCTTCCTTAACCTTCTACATAGGTATTTATTTATTAAGATTATAAGCTGCAAAAAGTGCAAAGGCGGACTTAATGCTTTAGACATATTTTATCACTCAACAATAGCCATTCCAATCGTTCCATCTGGTCAAAATCTTCCACCTGTTAATTAGTTGCCTTAGTGAGACAGGAAGTCTATATACAGACTTCGGGCACAAATTGATGGAAGCAAGAAAGGCTGTTTCTCATAGAGAGAAGGACCGAACAATAATCACCACGCTTGCTCAATGCAGGTTGGTGATTACGAACCGAGGTTAATTTCTCCTCAGGTGGATTTTAAAGAAAGGATGGAAGCATGGTATGCAAATGTGGTGGTGATCTTCACACAGTAGAACACCTGTTATCGTGTCCTGCATGTAATAAATACCTAACAGGTTCAGGAAATATGAATGTACGGTTCTGATAACGCTAAACTAACGGCTAATTTCTGAGACTCGGTATAGACCATCGACACGTTAAGAAAAAGTGATATCTCTATGACGCAGAAAATAGTTTTCAAATTTTAACCCAAAAAAACTGTAGTTAGTAACACTGTAATAATACCTTAAATGTGATTTTTAAAATCGTGAGGAAGTATTCTCCATAAATGTAGCTACATTTAGTTCGCTACATTATTACCTATCAGTCAAGCTAATTGATAATTGTGTTCTATTCACTGTTTTTTATGACGATAAAACAATAGTACAATCGTATTTTTATAGTATAATTTCGATAATGCTTAACAAAATTAATGTATACTTCATATACAAATTGGTTTTTCAAGATAAAATCTCAAATGAAACGTGTGATGTCCTTGAACTATGTTTTGTGCGATATTCAATACAAAAAGTCAACAAAATCCGTGACATAAGTCCTGTGTGTTGTCTTCATAAATACGTAAGCTTGATAAATCCTGAATAATATAGAAGCATTACATATTCATGTGACGTCATAAAGATGTGAAAAATAAAAGCGTTTTTATACCTCAGCGCGCGGCTCCAAAGGTATAAAAACAATTACATTTATATTTCGTTTCTTAAATTAAAATTGGTGTATTGCTATTTCATCCCTAAGGTATTTCTAATATTTTTTCTTTCATGTCTTTACGTCTAATTTCAGTCTGACTGATAAATTATAATAACGATTCTATAAATTTATACTGTTAGTCAATTTCATAGCATAAAAAAAAACATTAAAAAAACTTACCTATAAAAAAATTTATCCAGATTAACAACACAGCACAGTGGCACAAAATGAACAATTATTTTAACGTATTTTCATTGCGTTTTCAGATTTTCAGTGACTGAATGCGCCCTCCGAGGCGCGTCGACACAGACTGGCCCTACAGACTGATATCCAAAGATCAAGAGGCGACTCGCAGACACGAATTTATGGAAACTAATCAAATTATGCCTATTTGATTGCATCTGAGTGTTGCGAGTTATTGAATTTATTGGGAGTATTTTTGCCCCGTGTATTTTTTTCACGTCTATAATAATATTAATGTAACAAAATCATGTGTTTTCCGATTTGGACTATGTTTTACAAAGTCAGACGAAGAATATTTTTATATAATAGTCCAAAAGACTTAAGTTTTAAACATAATAAAAAAGAGAAAAAAAAAACTTTTTCAGTCGTCATATTAATAAAAACACGTAGATGTACGTGTGGTCCAATTTATAATACATAAACATTACAACTGCTACAAACAAAACACATGTAATTAACTGTACAAACAATCGCGTATCGTGAAACATTAATTAAAATAATTTCACACGACGTTTACGACTTCACATAAAAAAAAGCTTAAGTCAACAATACCGTATAAACAAATTATTTCCTTACTTACACCATTTTCTTGCTTAACACCTAAACAATAGATTATAAATTATTTTTACGAGCGATCATTAAGTCGTTATTCACCCGTGCCGGTCTTAATTGAACATAAAATCTTATTAATTAGTCTATTTATAGTTATACTTTGATTGATGTTTTTCCTGTATTTATTTATAACCATTGCTTGATTTATAGGTTAAAAAACGTTAAAATACAGTAGGTTATTTATGTGGTGGGTAATGATTTGTTTAAAGTTGTATTTTATGGTCTGTGGCAATGGATCTGCTGTTTGGCTTACGATTATCTTGTAATTCATATTAATCTGGTGTTTTCCATACATTTTTATAGCACACAAAACAATATTTTCTTGGTAAGTACTGCTTTATTCTTATATATTCATTTAAGTGTATTTCATTTCCCTTCAAGTCGATATTGTAGAGGCCCATTATACAAAAAAATAATTGCTTTTAAATTGACAACTCAATGAATAGTTTATCATTAGTAACGAGACAATGGCTTGTCTGTAAGCCAGTTTATACTTACATTGTTATCATTGAAACGCAGTCCAGTAATATCTGTAACAGAAAAAAAAACACATAAATCATCTTTCCTCACAGAGGCAAAACACTTTTACCTACAAACCGAACTTGAATATCGAATAGTCTATGAGAAGGCTTTGACCCTCCTCCTCGCTCTCGCATAAACAGTTTTCTCGGTCTATCTCTTTCGCACACACACTTAAACGATTGACGTAAGTACGCGGGAAAATGTGGCTGGGAGTCAAACTCAAGGATTTTCTCGCTTTCATAGACTCAAATAGTACCTACTGTTTAAGTACAATTTAGGAAGTTATAGGGGCATTGTTATTACTTCGTTAATCTAATAGTGGTTGCTGATTAGAGTGAACGGAGAATAAGACTACATATTAGTTGATAGAGGGAAAAGAAATAAGCTTATTTGTGGCGGTTTTGTTCGTAGTAAAGGCGGTGTCTCGTGTGTCTAGACTATGCTAACAGATTGAACAAAGATGACATTATAATGAGAGCAATTTAGTTGTAGCGAAATGAAAATGTGTAACGGATTGTAATGAATTTGTAATTTCAACCTATCTGCTACTTCTACATACTTACGGTCAGGGCTTGATTCATCATCATCATCATCATTTCAGCCGAAAGACGTCCACTGCTGGACATAGGCCTCCCCAAGGGGGGGTTTTGCCATAATCGCCACGCTTGGCAGGCGGATTGGCGATCGCAGTATGGATGTTACAAAGGCACAGAGAACGCTGCTGCCCATTCTCTGGTAAGTTCCTTAGTCGCCTCTTACGACACCCACGGGAAGATATGGGATAGTGCTATTCTTTACGTCCGACACCACACGGACTCGATTAATGATAATAAACTAAAATTTTTCAGGAATAGAGTTGGAAATTGCTTATTGCCTCGGAATTTTCAACATTATTTGTTCGTAACTAGCTTCTGCCGGCGACTTCGTCGCCGGTATTCTTTTTTTTGGCCAGAAACTTTTGCAGTCTTACATAGAACCGCTTATCAAGGTTTCATCACAATGGGATCAATGGTTTTGGTGCGTATCGAGGACATT
This sequence comes from Charanyca ferruginea, assembly GCA_947361185.1. Classification (NCBI taxonomy): domain Eukaryota; kingdom Metazoa; phylum Arthropoda; class Insecta; order Lepidoptera; family Noctuidae; genus Charanyca; species Charanyca ferruginea. Next base: position 60,122,943 of record OX376055.1, read on the forward strand.
TCATGTAATGTTTTTAGTTAATTATCTATACATAGGTACAGTACGCAAAGGAGATAAGTATCCATGTCGCCGGAAACAGCTGAAGTTTACTTAGGAACCGATAGGTTTTTATGAATAAAATAAAATACAATTTATAGAGAATAAACAGTTCAATGATTTAATAAAATTTCATTTGAAAGCCCGCATTGGTTTCTAAGAAATCTTCAACTATTCCCGACGACATGGATACTTATCTCCTTTGCGTACTGTACATACCGTACTTACTAATAATAAGGTCTTTACCTGATGAAGTTGCCGTTTAACAATATTTGAAATATCTATAGATGGCAGGCAATAAATTCTAAATTCAAATAAATATTATTTAAAAAATATCGAATTCATTTTTCAAATTCAGTCATTTGTTTATCATAATAGAGTTTTGTTTTCACTACTTTTGTATCTTTTTCATCAACTAGTCTGATTTTGCCTATCGTTCTCTAAAGTATTAAGCTACTTTATCCCTGAGTGCTTTAGGCTATATTTTTTTTTTAAACTAAAGCTGCGGCAAGAATTACTCAAATCAAAAAATGATACTTAACTTGTGATCGTAGTCATGTATAATTTATAATATTATAGTGTCTGTAAATGCAAACATTGTAAACATCTTTTTAAAAAAGAGTACCTAAGTATGGAGTTTCTTCCCCATTCTTCTCCACACAAAACTACTTTTTAGAATGGGTAACTAGAACAAAATTTTTCCCCATCTGACGTTCAAAAATACCATAATGGTCTAATTAAAATACCTAAATTATGTATGTGTAGTTTATATATTCGTAAGTTTATCTCTTTTTAACTTTTTTAATATATTTTTTTTCATATGCACCTGCCATGTTATCTCTTCACCACCGTTAGTTGACTGGTAGAGAATGCCTAAGGCATTAAGTCCGCCTTTGTACCTTTGTGCATGAAGTATAAATAAATAAATAAATGATTTGACTTTGACTTTTAGAACTACTCGAAAATAACACAGCTTTGTCTAAACTGACTGTTGTTGTGGTTCTTGATGTCCACAGCAATGCTGACACCGCGTAATTTGCCAGGTATGGCGATGTTAGTGTCACCAGCTACCGGTACGCGGGGCTCGTAAAAAGATCGTTATGTTACAAGGACAGCGGTATTACCTGTTCTCTAATAACAATACTGGGAACATCAATACGTTTGTTAGGAGTAGTAAATGCAGGGTGGAAGGGACATTAAATTCACACACACACACACACACAGAACATACATTCCACATCCATTCAATTATTCATTCATTATGACTTTCTTTTTTACTTACTTACACAAAGTTCTTAAGCAGACTATAACGAAGTAACTAGTGTTATTAAAAATATGACTATATTCAAATGACAATGCCAGATCCTGCCCCACCCATGTACAGAAAAAGTAAATTAATGAAAATAATTGTAATGAATATAGAACCTTTCTATACTAAATTGTTTTTCTTTAGAACTTGCGGAATACGAAATACCTACCCACAAAATACAAACTCATTTTACCTAAAATACAATTTAACCTATAATCAATGTCATTATTGTTTTTAGATTTAAACGGAAACCGCAAGTTCTACAGTCACTAAGACCAATGTTTAGTTATCAGCAATAAATAAACAGTAAGATGCTACATATTGCACATGACTTTTATTGAGTGGGGCAAAGTTCTATAGAGTTTCTAGCATTGTCCTTTAAGAGGGCATTAAATTAATTTATAATTGATAGTAAAACGTTGCACAATTGGTGAGTTATTTAATGATAAATCACTTACTGATTGACAAGGCGTAACATTTTTAAACATTATTTTTTACTTATTGACTCTTCCGTGCCTCGGAAAGCACGTAAAGCATTTGGTCGCCGCTATTATTCGTTCGTGGATCTTTGAGAGTCGTTATGGGTAGTCAAACGCCAGAAAGTGTGACAACCAGTTACCAAAGGGTATCGTGTTACCCAGTAACTGAGTTGTAGTGGTCAGATAGGCAGTCACTCCATGTAAAACACTGGTATTCAACTGCAACCGGTTAGACTGGAAGACGACCCCAACAAAGTTGGGAAAAGGCTAAGCAAAAGCTAGATTAGGTTACACAGCAAAAAAGGGTAAACAGTATTAAAGTCATCATTTGATAAAATGATGACTTTAATACTGTTTCAACTATTTCTGTTTCTGAAAAGTCTAGGTAGATGGTAAAATAAGTAATAAATAATAATAATTGTTTACTTCCTAAAAATACACATACATAATCATAATCAATCTTAGAATTTAACATAGAATTTATTTCTTTATTCAAAACCAGAGTGAAAGAGCTTTACCTTTCCTCTCAATTATGATTTGTTATATATATATATATATATATTACATTATATAACACATAACACACACACACATACACACACACATACACACACACACACACACATACACACATACATACACACACACATACACATACACACACACACATACACATACACACACATACATTACATTTTGCATTATGTATTTATATAAGTATATATTAATATTTACTTAAATGTATGTGTATTATTATTTAATATTATAGGTTAGTTAGACAAGGCACATATATACTTTTTGTCTTTCTTTTCTCACACACTATTGTCTACGTTTCTTTTTCATTTCTCCTTTTGCAGGTCTGCTGGCAGAAATTTCTTAAGAAATAAGCAGTACCTTTGTACTCATATTTTATAATGTTTTTTTTTTCCTGTGTTGTCTACTGTGTGTACATTAATAGTAAAATAAATAAATAAATAGAACACACTCATTTGCTGATGATGATTTAATTTTGACTTATTTAAATTGAGACTCCAGTGGCATTTTATTTTATTGAATACTTGCCAAACATTTATTGTATGGCATGAGACTTTGCATTATTTAAATAATAATAAAAATTTGATTTAAATCTTATTAATCTCCTTAAACGACATTATTTCGTATGTCTTTCGGCAGGACTTAGTAAAAGAAACCTATGTCCTTTTTTATTTTATAGTTTAAGCGTAGTCTATACCAAATTTCATCAAAAGCGATTCAGGGTTTTAGCCATGAGAGCGCAACAAACCAACAGAGTTACTCTCGCATTGACTATACAATTTTAAGTATGGACTCTTTAGAAGACTGTCATTGGACTGTCACTTCATTAACAACAGCTCCGTATTAAATAATAATTAAAAATAGTTTATGTACATGTTAAGTGCTCTGAAGTAGTTAATTAGTGAAAGTGTACTACAATACTCAAACCACATTGTTATGTAGTGATATAATTCACAAACAATAAAGTTATTGGCGACTGAAACCTAGACGCTGTAAACATAAAAAGAAGACCGTATCGTGTGTAATTGAAGCTAATTATCGTTTTGAAGTGGTAATAATTACGCTTGTGACCAATAAAAACTACTCAAAGTCAAGCAGTGAAACCAAAACAGTGAGTTATAACAAAAAAGTTTTAATAACACACACAAAACAACAAAACAACAAATTATTTTCAATTCACCTTCACTATTTAAATAAAAACTAACGGAATCATATGCTTAATAACTGAAGACCAATTTCAAACAAAAAACTAATGCCCAAATAGCTTAGCGGTAACTGCGGTTGGAGTGTGTGCGCTAGAAGGCGCGAGTTCGAAACTCGGACAGATATTCTCTTTTTCCATTTTTATCAGAAGCTAAAGATTATTCCATATTAATAAAAATGAACTTCTTTGACAACATTACGTTCAGAAAAACAAAAACACGTTCTTTAGAAATGTCCGAAGAAAATAGCCTTAACAGTTCGAAGTTAGATGGCAGCACTAGTAGCTTACCAAATATATCAAGTGACGAAAACACTATTCAAATACAGGAACTACAAAACCAAATTGCACAAATTACATTACAACTTAACGCGGCGCACGAAGAGATAAAAAACCTAAACATAGAAAACACTCAGCTCAAAAAATCTGTCAATGAATTAACAAGTCAGAATGATATACTAAAAAAGGCCACAAAAAAATTAGCGAGTGAAGTGATAACTCCTAAAAAAAGCTCACTTACATCTACTCCGCGCCGAAATTCTCAAACAAAGTCACAGAAGAAGACTAGGCAGACACAGCTATTATCTAAAAAACAGGACATGAATAATACCTCAACCTTAGAACTTGATAATACAACAACACAGAAGGAAAAAAGTGAAGACCACTCTTCGCTTTCCTTAAAAAGAAAACTGTGCATTGTTAGCGCGAATAAAAATAACAAAGTTTTGACAATAGCTCAAGAGACATTTAATAATTTTCAAATATGTCATTACCTCACGCCGAATTGTGGTACACTTCGACTTATTGAAGACTTACATAAAAAACTAATTGATTATTCTATGAATGACTATTGTGTTATTTTAATTGGACGAGAAGACTTTTTGCATACTGAAAATTATGTTAATATCATTATAAAACTAAGAGAGACATTGTTGACAATACAAAATACGAATATAATATTATGTGCTCCTACTTTTGAATTAAGTAATTACTCGACGTTGTTTAATTGGCGTATAGAGACGTTTAATAATTTATTACATCTAGACTTGCAAACATATAACTATGCAACTGCATTTGATTCTAATTTTAATCTTTTTTATGACTTTACTATGTTCTCTAAACTCAATAGAAAAATTAATGACTGCGGTATACGTAATATCTTTCACAATTTATTGTTAACCATAACAGAGATATCATCGACCCAATGTGAATCTTCTGCAGATGAAAAATGTTGTGAACATGAAAACTTTTTTCGTGTATAAAAATATTAGTATTCTGCATCAAAATATAAATGGTCTTTTGAACAAATCTCATATGTTTACTGTCGCACTTAGTGAACTATTCAATTCGGGAAAAAAAATTGATGTGCTGTGTTTTTCAGAGCACAATATGATATTACCTGATGTCGACTTGTTACATATTCCTAATTTTTCACTTGCTACACATTTCACTCGGAAATCCCGACATGGTGGTACATGCATAATGATACGTAACGGAATTAAGTATAGAGCTTTGGAGTCGGTGCAGAAGTATTGTGTTTCTAATATAATTGAATGTTGTGCAGTAGAACTCACCGAACACAACATCATTGTGATGTGTGTCTATAGGAGCCCAGTCAGTAGAGACATAAAAGGTAATCTTGGGATATTTTTCAATAACCTGAATACTCTCTTAAAGTCTTTTCTTTTACACAATAATAGAAAACTTATCCTATGCGGTGATTTCAACATTGATCTTTTAAAAAAGACCACGTATTTAGAGCAATTCAAATATCTTACAATGGGGTACAATCTCAAATTTGAAATAAAAGTTCCAACAAGATTAGGCAGCGGGACTTGCATAGATAACATAATTCACAATGTACGAGGGGCAAAAGGAGAAGTCTTAGAGCTGGCGGTTTCCGACCATACGGCACAAGTTTTACGATGTCCAGTTAGACGAACGTGCATATTAAATTACTGGTTCACAACTAAACGGGATTACTCACAAGAAAATATTAAAAAATTCATAGACAACATCAAAGCTCTCACTTTTGCTGACATATACGAGGAAACTGATCCCGCTAAGGCATTCAAATTATTCTATGACCTGTTTAAGTTGTTATATGATTTATGTTTCCCGTATATAAAAATAAGGATATCGACTAAAGAAAAGGCAAAGTGGGTTAGTCGTGGCATTAGGATTTGCAGTAAGAGAAAAAGAGAATTGCTGTGGAAATACCGATCATTACCAAATAAGCAAAATAAAGCAAATTTAAAAAACCTTTCTAATCGACTGAAAAAAGTTATAAATCTCACACAGAGAGCTCATAATAATAGTTTCATACAATCAGCTCAGAATCTATGTAAAGCAACATGGAAAATAATAAATAAAAATAAGAATAAACATAATTTGCCAAATGAAACAATAATGAAAATAGAGTCAAATGACAAACGCTTAACTAATCCTCTAGAAATAGCACAAGCTTTTAACAATTACTTTGTAGATCAAGTGAAACCAGTTACTAACTTAGACATTAATAAAAATAAACATGAAATAAGCAGTACAATGACCTCTATGTTTATGTCGCCTACAATACCACTAGAAGTTCACCAAATTATTATGTCGCTAAAGAATACATCTAGCACTGGGTATGACGATATAAGTACAAACATTGTTAAACGGGTATCCACGATAATTGCTCCTGTGTTGAGTCATCTTATTAATGTGTGCATATGTCATGGTTACTTTCCAGAAGAATTAAAAATAACAATAATAAAACCTCTCTTCAAAAAAGGCAACAGAGAAGATATGTCCTGCTACAGACCTATAGCTTTAGTACCGATTTTTTCAAAAATATTTGAGAAAGTAATATATAATCAACTAACTTCATACTTTGAGAAAAATTACCTATTCGTTGATAACCAGAAAGGTTTTAGAAAAAACAGATCTATTGACATGGCCATCTACGATTTCTTACATATGGTTACCAGCAGAGTGGATAAAAGACTACCAACTCTGGCGCTTTATATGGACATGTCAAAAGCTTTTGATCGCGTTGACCATAAAATACTGATAAGTAAACTAAACGCATACGGAATAAGAGGAAATATATCAAAATTAATAGAATCTTATCTTTGTGATAGGCAACAAATAACGACAATTAGTAGAATTTCTGAAAAAAACGAAATAAGATATAAATCTAGCCAGAGAACGGTAAATTGTGGAGTACCACAAGGTACTGTAGTCGGGCCGCCCCTATTTATTATTTATATTAATGACTTTCCGACAGCATCACCATATCCTATGACAATGTTTGCAGATGACAGCACTTTGCTTTTTAATAGTGACGATGTAAGCACATTAGAGGCTGAGATTAACTCTACCTTACTATCAGTTGTGAACTGGCTGCAAAATAATAATTTAATCATAAATCTTGATAAAACAGTATTAATGAAATTTCAACAAAGAGTAAATTACAATCTGGACTTAAATATTAAATACAACGACAAAATTATTAATGAAACAAATGTGACTAAATTTCTTGGACTAAACATAGAAAACACTTTAAAATGGAACTCACATATTGACAAAGTATGCAGTAAACTGAACCAACATTCCTATGCTTTGCACATGTTAAGTAAGACGGCCAATCGAGCAACAGTCTTAACGGCATATCATGGTCTAGTAGCCTCAACATTGAGATATGGAATTATATTTTGGGGCAATGCGACGGGTAAAGATATGGTATTTAAGTGCCAAAAAAGGTGTATAAGAGCTATATATAATTTAAAGACAACGGACAGCTGCAAACCGTTTTTTAAAAATAATAAAATATTAACTATGCCGTCGTTGTACATTTATGAAACGTCAATGTTCGTCAAAAACAATTTACATAAATTTGCTCGAGTAACTAGTCGGCGCCGTTGTGATAGGCTACAGACAATTGGATCTAGTACTGCACTATACAGAAACAGTATTTTTGTGATGGCTCCGAAGGTCTATAATAAATTACCAAAATGTATAAGAAGTGAGGATAGTGTTCACAAATTCAAAAGTAAATTGTACTCATTTCTATTAGATAAGACGTATTACTCTATTGAAGATTTTTTTAATGATAAAATATGACACCACCAACCTTTTAATTTAATTTATGACATGCATGTAAAAATAAATTATACTTAATTGATTATTTATTAATTAATAATACATTTAGTTGACATTATTTACAATTTCATTCTTCTTTTAATGATAAAATATGACATTGATTACTAGCCCTTTAATTTATTTTACCATTGGCATGCATTTTAAAAATAAATTATAATTGATTATTTATTAAAAATATACATTTTAATCGACATTATTTATTTATTCGAATCGGACTTTGTATTGTATAGATTCAGATTCATAGATTAGAGACTCATTACTGAAAAATAATATATTTGTACACCAATTTCATTGGTAGGACATAGAGCTCTGAAAAAAATGTATACCTACATAAGACCTTTTGTAACACCTGTGTTCACAAATAAAGATTGATTGATTGATTGATTGATTGATTGATAGTGTAATATTAATTCAAGGCAAACATGCAAAATATTGTTACCCAATTCAAAACATAAGGGAGTCCGTTTGTGCCAAGTTTATGTAGTACACAGACATTCTGCATGCAGACAAACATTATAATGCTAACAACTGTTGGTTCCCAGCCTGAGTGTTTGTTCGTGATAATTGAGAACTGTGTAGTGATGCCCACGAGAATAGAATAGAGTTGGGAAGCAATGGGATATGTGGATATTGTATTGAGTTATGTTAAAATTGTGATTATTCTTTAAACTTTCTGATCCTGAGCTTACATTGAATCAAATGTGATCACCATTGTGAACATAGTTTAGCTATAATTTGAAATACTACTTTACACTTTTATTAATCGACTTAAAAAAAAGACAACGCTTTCTATTAGACACGTATATATTTTTTTTTATGTTTGACCACGCATAACTTTTTATTATTTATTATCATTTATTTGTCAGATCAGTACAATCCATGATTGTTAGTAATGACATAGACAACTTACAAACTAGTGTTAGTACATACACTTCTGTCAATTAATAACTTCAATAAACATGTCAAACAATCAGATGTCACAATCCTAATACACACACTACTTCTGGGCACGGTTTGAAGGCAACACTAGCGTCCTCGTCCAGTGCTTCCATATAAGACCGTCAGTCCTATCTGCTACGGTCATAAGGAGACTGTTGGCGCTGCCACGCACCCGCCACAGGATCAGGGATGCTATACTCTTTCGAACAATAGCATAGAAGGCATCTATACGTGCCTCAGCGAACATCCCTGATGCGCTGCTTTTTACAGTATTCGATTTCGATTATATTTTTAATGGATAGCATACCTCAAAGTTAGTCCCATAAAAATTTCATGAAAATATTTCAGCTTCAAGGAGGAGCTCCTGGCTAAGTTAAAGCCGTACAGATCGATTGGTCAAAGGTTAAGCTAAGCCAACCGCGGTCGGTCTGTGGATGGGTGACCATCCTTTTCATACCGAGTTCCTTCTGTGCCTCGGAGAGCACGTGAAGAAGTTGGTCCCGGCTGTCGTTTATAGATCGTTGTAGACAGTAGTTATGGGTATAGTCAGAAGCCAGAAAGTCTGACAACCAGTCTTACCAAGGGTATCGTGTTACCCAGTAACTGGGTTGTGAAGGTCCGATAGGCAGTCGCTCCTGATATTCAGCTGCATCCGGTTGGACTGGAAGTCGATCCCAATATACTTGGGAAAAGGCTGGGCAGATGATGATTACAGCTTCAAGGATGGAAAATTAAGGGATGACTTAATTTGTTTGGTGTTACATTTCTTTATTAAATTGGAAGAGTAACTAGTTTTTAGTGTTCGAAGGAGGTTGTTTTTTTTTAATATAGTGATTTTATTCAAGGTTGTTCGTCTTCACGTATATATATTTTACCAGATTTCTACCCGTGACCAAGTCTGCTTTAAGTGTAGAATAATTTAACCAGTATTTTTTTGTAAAAAGTAATATATTGTTTAAGGGCGCGTATTCGATTTAGCGCAACAAAAACCCCCGCCTCAAAATCTGCTAAAACATCGTTGCAGCATTGACGTGTATACTAGTACAATACAATGGTATGTTTGTGTGCGTAGGTAAGCGAGGAACTATTCAATGAGCACAAATTATTAACACACAAATAAAAAACATTATAGTGTTTATTTTTAAAAATTGTTCAAAATAAATGAGTTCGTTTAACGGACTGAAAAATATTCTGATTATTAAACACCATCTTCATTTTCATAAAATAAAAATATCAGTAATGTTTTTGTTCAAATACTGATGAAAAAAAAATGTTAATTTGAACCGATTTTGTATCTTTTAGAAATGGTTTTTTAATAACTAATAGTATTATTTTCGTAATTTTGGATCAGTATTGTACTTTAAGACTGTAACTATATTCTGTTGGATATACGCATAAAACATAATATTTTGGTTGTATTCGTCCTGAAAGTGAACTCTGACGTCTTTTTTCGTAAAACGCTATGAAGGGATATGTCCGCTTTGAAAAACAATCATCAAAAATTATACTTTTACTCTGTAGTTCTTCAAATCAAAAGTTTATCTTTCTAATGCCGCAATTTTCTTCTAAATCTGATCACATCATTACGATATTGCTCTGGGAATAAAGCAAAAACATGAAGTTTTGGTCACGAATCGAATCCACGCTCTTGGTAATCCTTAATAAATAAATACCTACACTAAACATATATATGGGTGTGTGTATATTTATATTGGTATATGATATTCCAGAATGTAATTATGTATGTGTAGTTTATATCTTTTAACTTTTTAATTATTACTTTTTGTTATGCACCTGCCATGTTATCTCTTCACCACCCTTGGTTGACTAGTACAGAATGCCAAAGACATTAAGTCCGCCTTTGTACCTTTGTGCATGAAGAATAAATAAATAAATAAACATATCAAACAGCAAACAAGACTCTCAACCAATCAGACACCGCTCAATATCTTTATAAATGTGTATATACGTGGGAGCAACAACCCAGCCAGTGACACTATACCACGGGTCAGAGATCCAGGCCCGAGACCGTGACAAATAAGATTTAGTTCTAGTGCCCCTTGTAAATGTTCGTATTTCAGCAGTTAGGTGGAATGGAAAACAGTCCCTATTTAATTGAAACAAGGGTTAAAAGTCCCTCTCCCTGTGAGTTTAAGGTCAGATACTGCTACACCCCTTTCTAACACGACACATTATGGTTGTGACTCGGTTAAAGATTGCCGATAACATAACTATAGTAGTATCGACACGGTTGGCGCAGTGGCTGAGCGATCGACTGCTGCGCAGCGTGTTGCGGGTTCGATTCCCGCCCAGGGTAAACATTTGTGTGATGAGCACTTGTGTTTGCCTTGTGTCTGGGTGTTGTTTATCTATATGTATGTATTTACAAAAAAAAATGTATTTGTGTATGTATATCAGCTGTCTGACACCCATAGTACAGGGTCTCCCTAGTTTGGGGTCAGATGGCCGTGTGTGAAAATGTCCCCACATATTATTATTATTATTATCGACAAATGCCGAAACGAGCCCAGCTACAATTTTTCTATAATTAAATTAGTCAAAGTACGTAATTCAATTAAACCATTCACAGGCACTTTTGAATTGTAAGAGGCAGAAGTTTAAGCTAGTTGATCGTTCCAAAACGTACGGTGGTAGGTCTCAGTTTCTATGGAGTAAAAAAGATCCAGAAACTCCACGGACACTCTTTTTAATCGAGTTTTTACAAAATCCTGGTTCATTTGAGATTTAGAATGTTATGCTTAAATATTATCATGATTAGAAAAAATATGCGTACGATGTTATGCGTAAATAATGGTCAAAACATGCATTATCATTGACGTAGAGTTATGTTGGCGAAACCTTCGTGGGTGAAAAGACCTTTGGATAAAAAGTTAATAGTTTAAAGATAATGTTGACCAACGTTTCATGGACCAATCAACTGTTGGTAAACGGTTTCAGTTTGTTCTGAAAATGCTTTTGCTAATAGCTGAGACATATAACTTGACATGACATGACGTATGTTTTTTTCACGTTAACTTAGATGTTTGATTTTGTCACAGCTTCAAGGGACTGTAGACTTGAGTATATGGTTTTAATTTCAATTCCAACCTACGGCATTCCTGAGATAAAGGGTCTTGACAGACAGACGGACAGCAAAATGATCCTATAAAGGTTTCGTTATTTTCCTTTTGAAGTCATCATCATCATTTCAGCCGATAGACGTCCACTGCTGGACATAAGCCTCCCCAAAGGGGGAAGATATGGGATGGTATTATTCTTTACGTCCGACACCACACGGACTGAACTTTTGAAGTGCGGAACCCTAAAAAGAAGAGAAGCTACGTTATCAATGAGTGCTACGGTGGCAATTCTGCGTTGCACGAGCTAAACATATTTATATCTCTTTCTCTCCAATCAAACAAGAAAGAGACAGATATTAATAACAGCTGCCAATTTAAGTTGATCTAAAATGTTTATACAATTATGTCATGTCATTACGTATTGAATAAAAAAAGCTTTTTTACAAAAAGACAACCGCCGTCAAAAACCAAAAAGTGAAAAATAACTTTAAAACAGAACACACGTCATGACTTTAGTTTCGGAAGTCGGTGGCAATACGAAACAACAAATAGAACAGCAAAGCCACCGTAGCAAAGTCATGTGTGTTCTGTATAAAAGTTATTTTTCACTTTTTGGTTTTTGAAGGCTTTATTTCTAGCTTTTTAGTACTTCCTGATCATCCAAATCCATTAAGAAATGGCAACACAATCAAAACGGAGATTAAAAGTACAAGGTGAGAACATTACAACGTCATCCATGTATATTTTTTAGCTTTCTGTAGATTTTTTCAAAAACTGCTGAATCAATTTCGATAAAATTTATAAAGGACCACCCTTGAGGCATACATCAAAAAGAATTTTCAAAATCGCTTTACACTTGCCGGAGAAACCGCGTAACAAATATACAAAAACAAAAAACCACTAATTTGACATCTCAAACTTAATTCCTGTCTGTCGACGTCCTTTTCTTCAGCTGCCTGCCAGTAAGAGATGCCAATAGTCTAATTTTAGTTTAGATTGTAGACAAGGGTCATATTTATCGATTTAAAAATATGCGGTTTAAATTTATAAAGTGTTAAAAGATAAAATCGTTGTTCAAAAGTTAGCATGAAAACTACCAATAAAATCAATTCAGTCTAAGCACCTTTACCAAGCATAATACCACAATAAATCCTTACATTTATTTTCGTCTATAAAGCTAAGGCCTGAAGATAATGTCGTCCTAGCAAGAACTTACTTAACATCTTTTCAAGTTCAACTAGAAGTTACGACGTCATTGTATATATATTTTGCTTAGGCATACAAATATTTCAGTAACCCTTTGCAGACTTCGCGACAGGATCGACGCCCTGACTTTTACGTTTAACAAAAAAAAGCTTGTAAAAACTGTCAATTTTTTCCAATGGGTTATGAACCGTATATTTTTTAAATAAAGTGGAATATCTATCAAAGAAAGAATCATGGCGAGATCCATACATTCATTTGTATGAAAAAAAAATAGTTTAGAGAGTTTAAAATTTAAAATTTAAAAATAGAAAATACATTATCAGGAGTTGATTGATATACTTACCATATTTTTAAACCCCCGCATAATTAAAATATTTTGAAATGAAAATAACGGTATTTCGTTTCATCACGTTGCCCATTTTGTGTTTATAAAAAAAAGAAAGTGACAAGTGACATTAACGAATCTATCACGTTGGCAGAGAAGTGATGTGAATCGTTGTTTACAATGGCGGAGTTGAAAAAGTACATTAAAATTGTAACTGGTGATTTCCATTCACGATATTGCACAATGTTCCACAAAAAAACGTTTTAACAAAAAAGACAAACGCCTTCAAAAAGTAAACAATAACTTTCAATTCTCACTCGAAAATTATTTTTTACTTTTGAAGGCGGTTGTCTTTTTTGTTAAAAACTTTTTTTCGCCTTTTAGTGCCCACTTCTTATCATACAAATTAATTACGAGACGGTGACACCAAATAAAATTAGTCATCTCTTAATTTTTTACCCTTAGGGGTGGAATATTTTCTTTAAAATTTATATGGGACCACATTTGAGATATACACTATCAATTAAAAAAATAATCATCGAAATCGGACTACACTGAAAAAAGTTATGTTGTATAAGTAGTCAAACATAAACAAAATAAATAAAAAATAAACAAAAGTGTTCATAAAATGAAAACTACTTAGCCAAACTATGTTTAATTTTTATGGGACTAAATGGCAACTATTCTGCATCAAACAAAAGAAGAATCACGTAAATCGGATCATACATCTCAGAGTAATCGGTGTACATACATAAAAAAAAACAATCGAATTGAAAACCTCCTCCATTTTGAAGTCGGTTAAAAAAAAAAGAGTTTTGTTCGCAAAACAGCAGCGTATGCATATAAAACGAAAGCCATACGCTATCACACAATAAACAGAATATAAAGCTCATCCTCCCACAAAAGTAGATCAAAGCCCCTGTGTAACAGATGTTCAGTATAACAAGTATAATATACAGTCTGTGGCCTACCTTGACCCAGTTTCAGCGGGCTCAAGCGCTCGATCCGCTGAAGGTTGAAAAGACAACAATCTCTGTTGATAAAAACGTTGGGAAGAAAGTATGTTGCATACTGAAGTATTGTTGTCGTCATTATTTTGAAGTGTTTTTGGTACTGTGTCAGCACCAAAAATGGTTCGTAATATAAGGAGAATTTATAAAAAATTGAGATTGTGCTGAAAATATATTTCAAGCGAGATCACAAGTTGATTGATGCGAAATAAATTTATTTTCTTTGTTTTCTTAATTTTCTTTATTTACTTTATTTTCTTTATTTTCTTTATTTTCTTTCATCATCATCATTTCAGCCGAAAGACGTCCACTGCTGGACATAGGCCTCCCCAAAGGGGGGGTCTTGCCATAATCGCCACGCTTGGCAGGCGGGTTGGCGATTTTATTTTCTTTATTTTCTTTATTTTCTTTATTTTCTTTATTTTCTTTATTTTCTTTATTTTCTTTATTTTCTTTATTTTCTTTATTTTCTTTATTTTCTTTATTTTCTTTATTTTCTTTATTTTCTTTATTTTCTTTATTTTCTTTATTTTCTTTATTTTCTTTATTTTCTTTATTTTCTTTATTTTCTTTATTTTCTTTATTTTCTTTATTTTCTTTATTTTCTTTATTTTCTTTATTTTCTTTATTTTCTTTATTTTCTTTATTTTCTTTATTTTCTTTATTTTCTTTATTTTCTTCATTTTCTTTGTTTTATTTATTTTCTTCATTTTTTTTTATTTTTTTTTTTCTTCATTTTCTTTGTTTTCTTTATTTTCTTCATTTTCTTTGTTTTCAATACTTTATTTTTCTTTTCATCCCTTCTTTTGCCATACTTTCGTTTCTTATCTTTATTTATTTGAAATGTGACACCTATTGAACGATGACTAAAATCCACGGACTGACAGTTAACTTAATTGTGAATAATGTATTACATTTAATGTCAATAATGTCAACAAAATTAACTTCATTTTATTCATAAGTTATCGTCGATTTTCACCAGCAATAGCCTCCAACAACAATACATAATTTCTCTAAAAACAACACAATAATTGTAACCCTTTTTTCTATTATAACTAGATCAGAATAAATCTTTTACATGAGGAAAATATGCGGTGAATATCTAAACCGTTCATTCCGCACGAGGTCCCTCTTTATCACAGGAGAATGGAAAGGAATGCTCGCGATGGAATAAAAACAAAACAACAATGGCATTACTCGCTCCTTATCATTTCATGCGAAAATAATGCAAACTGAAAGAATGCTTCTATTAATATTCTGATAAGATTCTGAGGTTTATTGTAAATCTTTTGCCTGTGACTTTGCCTAGGTATCACAAAGAAGCAGATTAATATATTTCAATTAAATTATATCTTTACGTGAGAGGGCTGGCCTTTTCTAGGGCCAAAGAATTAGCATTGCTATTCAACGTGGTAATGTTGCTAGCCTACTGGACACTTGTCCCATTGAGAGCGATGCGGACGAGTTTTTTGATGCCCTGTGAACCCTCCGTTGTACATAATGTTTATTTTTTATTTTTGAGCTTTTTAGGTACATATTTAATTTCAATTAAACCAGTTACAGGCACTTTTTAAGTGTTAAGAAATCGGTCAGTTAGTCATAAATGTTGAGGCTTGTTGCTCGTTCCAAAACATAGGTCTCTATGGAGAAGAACGAACAAGAAAATCCAAGGACACGCTTTTCAAGCAAGATTTAACAAAATCCTGGTTCTTATTTCTTGTTGCTTCTATAAATGTGATTATAAAAAAGGTAAAGAGCAATAAAAAACCATTAAAAAAATAAAGATATAAGTCATGCAGTTTGCTGAGTGTTGGTCGTTTCGTGCGGTAGTGACGCATGTTTACGAATCGGACATTTTATTTTTATTTCACTTGTAGTTTTAGGCTTTGTACCAATGTTTATATAATATGTACTCTTTCGCGTGAATAAAAGGGTATTTTTTCTTTCCTGGCAGTGAGATGACCTATCTCAGCTGACAGCCGTTCACAAAGTAAGTTTGTTAGTGCAAAGTAATGTGCTACTAATATAGTCTTAAGAGCGTGTATTCGATTCGTGACGAATTTTTTTTGGTTTTCGCGTTTTGCCCAGAGCAATATCGTAATGATGTGAGCAGATTATTTAAAGACAATTACAGTTTTCGAAAAGATTAAGTCTTGATTTAGGCAGCTACAGAGTAAAAGTATAATTTTTAATTATGGTTTTTTGAACCGAAGACAATTCTTTCATATCGTTTTACGAAAATAGACGTTAGAGTTAACTTTTAATATTTTGTTTTATGCGTTTTTCCAACAGGATATACAGTCATAAAGACAGCTACAGAGCCAAAATTACGAAAATATTACTATTATGTATTAAAAAACAATGTTGAAAAAGTAGAAAATCGGTTCGCTCTGACAATTTTTTTTCAGCAGTATTTGAATAAAAACATAACTGATATATTTATTTTATGAAAGTAAATGTTATACTTAATATACAGAATATTTTTCAGTCCGTTATACAAGCTCTTTTATTTTAGACAATTATTTTAAAAAGCACTGTAAAACATCGCTCGCTGTCGTTTTGCCGATCAATTTCAACGATTCGTGCTTATTTCGTGCATATTTTTTTTTCTGATGCACACAAGCAGACCATTGTATTGTACTAGTGTGTGTCAATGCTGCTACGCCGTTCTAGCAATCGTTCAGATTTTGAGTTGCGCTAAATCGAATACGCGCCCTTAAGTGTTTTCTACTAACAAAGTACAAATGATAATAATATATACAATACGTATGTTTAAGTTAAGGTATTTATCTATGGGCCTATGCAGGCTAAAATAAATGAATTATTATAATTTGCTTTCATCAGTAATTTTAATGTACATAAAAGTGAGTGTCACCTCTGCCAATCGCTTTGGAAAATGCAATATTAATGCTATTCTATTTTTATATCTAGTCAGAAATAAATGATTAGATCGCTCGCAGACTTTCAGGCTTTTTTCTCATCGTAACGACTCCCGTAGGCATTCGCAAATATACAATTTGCGCGATAGATATTATCGAAATGGATCCCTCGAAAACTTTATATAATTTATGATTCCACGACTATCAGATCAATGAACTTATAAAATGTTATACCAAACAGTTGATGATCTCTTTACAGCGAAAAAACGTATCAAATGATATTTTTTAGGGTTCCGTTAGAATGGAGGCGACCCTATGACTAAGCCTACATAGTCTGTCTACTGTCTGTCTGTCTATCTTTAGAACAATAACATCATACAAAAAAGAAAAATAGCATTTTTTATATAAATTACTAGCATTTCCCGCGACTTCGTCCGCGTGGATGTTGTTTATCGAGAATGCAGACAAAATCACGAATGAAAAGGCAGCCTTCCTCCTTTCTTGGGGTACAAGTTTACTGTCTAAAAAATTGTATCACAATCGGTTCAGTAGTTTTTCCGTGAAAGCGTAACAAAGAAAGAAACTCACTTTCGCATTTATGATATTACTAGCTTTTGCCCGCGACTTCGTCCGCGCGAATATCGGTTATCGCGAATGCAGACAAAGTCGCGAATTAAAAAGTAGCTAATGTCCTAACAAAGGGTTCAAGGTCATCATCATACCAAATTTTACAAAAATCGGTTCAGCTATCACATCGTGAATACGTAACTAACTGAGATACTTTGACGACACGGTTGGCGCAGTGGCTGAGCGATCGACTGCTGCGCAGCGTGTTGCGGGTTCGATTCCCGCCCAGGGTAAATATTTGTGTGATGAGCACTTGTATTTGCCTTGTGTCTGGGTGTTATTTATCTATATATGTATGTATTTACAAAAAAAAAAATGTATTTGTGTATGTATATCAGCTGTCTGACACCCACAGTACAGGGTCTCCCTAGTTTGGGGTCTGATGGCCGTGTGTGAAAATGTCCCCACATATTATTATTATTATTATTATTATACTTTCGCACTTATAATATTAGTATGGAAGTATGGATAATATGCGAAAGTGCGTCTCGAACTTGGCCAGTTGTTTAGTCTGTATTGAAATGATACCCAATAATTCATTGTACCAACTCATTTTTATTGAAACGCGAGTATCAAAATGAAAAGACGCCATCTTATAAATTTTGTGGCTGGCAATGATATCGTGTCGGTAATAAATTTTAACTAGCCTCGTTTGTGGGATTTATGAAAAATGTGTTAAACTGAGTACATAGTAAAGTCATAATGTTTTTTATTTGAAATATAAAACTGAGTGTGATTCTTTTATATTTTTATGGAGATTTTTTAAAGGCGAAAAGATAAAAATGTCACCTTGTTGCCTACTTAGAAAATGTAAGTGCTTTACTGTAAGTTGAAACATTATTTTACACTTCAAAGTAAAATGGGTTTTGTTGCCAAGGTCCGGGAATTTAATTCCATAAAAAATATTTTACGCGGCACTTTTTTAACCGAAATCACACAAAGTGATAATTTCAACGCTCTAGCGAACGTTGTCACTCGGAGCGTAAAAAATGCGTCAAGAAAACTGAAAATAGGTCGTCTGAGTTCAGGAAAAATATCTGGTACTTAGAACATTTTATTACGATCTTTGTCAAAGTCAAAGTCAAATAATTTAGTTGAATTACATCACTAAAAGGCGTTTTTAACCCTACTTCAAAAAGGAGGAGGTTATCAATTCGAATGTTTGTATTTTTTTTTATGTATGTTCGGGCATAACTCTGTCATATATAGACGGATTTGCTGCTTTATTTTGTTCGAAAGGGGTTTATTCCGAAATGGTCCCATATAAATTTTACCAAAATTGATCTAGCCCTTTTTGAGAAAATCAACAACATCCGAAAAAAAATACTTAGACGACGTTTTAGTTTCTTCAATCTTTGGGGATTTACAATCTCTTTTAAGTATGCCGCCGTTTCTTAATGGATTTGGATGTTAAGGCAACACTAAAAAAAAGAAAACCGCCTTCAAAACTAAAAAGTGATAAGTAAATAACTTTAGCACAGAACACACATTACTTTACTTTCGGAAGTCGGGGGCAATACAGAACAACAAACTCAAAGCCGCCGCCACCGACTTCCGAAAGTAAAGTAAAGTGTGTTCTGTGCTAAAGTTATTTATCACTTTTTAGTTTCTGAAGGCCGTTTTCTTTTTTTTGAAAATTTTTTTTTAATAGTCATGATAGAAAAATTGAATCTGCCTTGAAGTTGCTCCTTCCAAACGGTAGTTTCGTACGGAGAAGAATTATCAAGAAACTCCATGCCTAGCTTTTCCCAACTAAGTTGGGGTCGGCTTCCAGCTATCCGGATGCAGCTGAATACCAGCGTTTTACATGAAGCGACTGCCTATCTGACCTCCACAACCCAGTTACTGGGTAACACTATATCCATTAGTAAGACTGGTTGTCAGACTTTCTGGTTTTTAACTTCCGTAACGACTGCCAAAGATCTACGAATGACTACCGGGACCAACGACTTTACGTGCTTTCCGAGGCACGGAGAGAAATCGGTATGAAATGGATAAATAAAATAAAATAAAAATCGTTTATTTGGAACCGAAACAATATTAAACATATGTAAACGATGGCAGCTGCAAAAGTTAAAAACTGTGGCGCAGCTGCCAACGCCCGTCTCCTAGCAAGAGGATACGTGTTCCAGATTAAGTAAATGGTAAAAATATCTTTGTGAAATGTTAAAAATTACTTAAGACTAAGATTAAAAATAAAATACAAATATGTTATCGTAGGGTATGTGCCGTATATGTGTGTGTGAATGTGTATGAGTATGTGTGTGAATGTGTGTGTGTGTGTGTGTGTGTGTGTGTGTGTGTGTACATGGTGCTGAGTAACTTTGCTTGTGTATTGAGAAATTGATAGGTATTTTTTGTTCTGTAAAGTTAAACTTTCATGAGAATCTCTGTGGAGTCGTACGTTTGCGATTGCAAAACAAAAAAAAAAAAACAAAAAAAAAGTCGGTCCACAGACCGAGTTGTAAGCGTAGCTTAACCTTTGACCAATCGATTTGTACGGCTTTTGTTGTGCTTGGAGCTCCTAGTAGGTAACTCCATACCTACTGTTTGTATGATATTTTGTATAATTACTAATACAGCGTGCGCGATTGACCAGCATGGCTATGCGCTCGAGCCGCTGGTTACGTGGTATTTTCGCGGTGTCCAGGATCGAAGTGAGTTCATGCCTTGAACAATCCTTGGCAGGCGCGCTTTTTTGGTGGGAGGGAGAAGGAAGTCACAGCCTGTTCTGACACTTATGTCATGTAAAACAATAATCTACGAGCGTTACTAATTTAATTTTAAACTCAAAGATGGCGTAACCTGTTATTGTAATTATACTTTAACGTGAATACGATGTACTTTGCGTAAAAACGACTATATTAGAGTTGGTATGTACAAAGTATTACAAGTTAAGAAATTACAGCTTTTTTTTTTATCTATTGATAGGCATACGTTTGACCACTATCTCACCTGATGGGAAGCAATGATGCGGTCTAAGATGGAACACGCTTGCCTAGAAGTAACCTATTCACTCTTGACTTAAAGACTCCCAGGTTGTAGCTATCAGGAAACACAGACTCAGGCAGGGAATTCCACTCCTTAGCAGTACGCACAATAAATGTATTCCCAAAACGTTTCGTGCGTGTGGGAACAGCTAAGTTATGTTCATAGACACATACTTAGTGTTCACATATTTACAATTGTTGAAACTGTACCTAGACAACCACTCCTTATATTTCAACAAAAAATAAAATAGTGGGAGATTCGAAACCAAAAAAAGAACTGTGTAGTGTTTCTATTAGTACCTCCTCATCATATCCCTCTTTCAATATGAAAGATTCTGACAGGTTTAGTCATGTTCAACCCTAGTTTTAGCATCTCAGGTTCGAAAATAGAACGACAGGACTTAACAGTCAGTCAATATGGCTGACAGGCGATTTAACTTATATGGTTCTAATAATTATTGTAATACCGTTATCGGAGTTCCTTTCCTATACGATTCCAGGGACTATAAAATCCCCATATCATTTAGGTAATAGGTACATTTTCACTTAGAGATGAGCTGCCTACGTTTAGTATCTCATCAATTTATTACTTCCATAAAAAATATCCATCCATCTAATACACTCAACCGATATCGGAGGACAGAACATAAAATATTTACCAATAACACATTTCGACGTCGATCTATTTTTTCCCGAAAAGTCTCCACTTCGGCTCACTGTGCGACTAATCAAATTTCTCAAAACGTCAGCCTTTAGGTTTGTTAAATCCCATTTTTTTTCACGTTTGTCGCGAAAGGAATCTACGTAAGAAATTCCCTTTTTTACGCAGTATTTTGTAAGGAATTCTTAGGATTTTATTTAGGTTATATTAAAATTATGAAAGCGTTTTTCTGCACGTATAATGTATTTTGGGATGTACGGAACGATCCGGAATTAGATATGTTTTGCGTAAAAGGGATTTTTCTGCTTTCGACAGCGTATTCGTTATATTGCTATTCAGCGGTGTAAATTGAATATTTACCGGAGTAAATGTTATTTTTGTATTAGCTAGGAATTTCGTGTCTCGGAAGATATTCACAGAAGATTATTTTTAAACGTGTAGGCGTGAGAAAAACTGACATCGATTCGTCCCAGTCATAATGATATTTGGTTCAGACTTACGTATTCGGAACGTCTTAGTTTCTAAATGTTGTATTATGATTAAGAACTGCTTTTAATAAGCAATCAAAATAGAAGAGTTGCTTCCAATGTACCTAATTAGGCGAGAGAATATAACCTTATTAAAATCCATACTAATAATACAAGTGCTGTAAATGAAAGCCCTAAGAAATGGCTACCTTCTATTCCGAGACTTCGTCTGCATCCACGATAACCGACATTCACGCGGGCAAAGTCGTGGGCAAAATCAGTAAATTTGTTTACTACGTAAAGCGTATTAAATCGGATAGTTATCTATGATATTACACCAAACGGCGAAAGGTAGTTGTATATACTATTCATATAGTGAGTGTCAAGAGTGTATTATTGCACTGCAACAACGCGAAAACGGCGCTTCATCCAATATGCAGACAGTTTCATTGTGTAGGTCGTCTTCATATGCCTAGTCTTTTCCCAACTATATTGTGGTCGGCTTCCAGTCTAGCTGAATACCAGTGTTTTACATGAAGCGACTGCCTATCCGACCTCCACAGCCCAGTTACTGGGTAACACGATACACTTTGGTAAGGTTGTCAGACTTTTTGGCTTCTGACTACCGATAACAACACTGTCAAAGATCTGCAAATCGAGGCACTCGGAAAACCTAAATAGAAAAAATAAATGGTTACTGATCCTTGTCCGATCGAAAATCGATGAATCAATCGTATAATAATAATAATAATAATGATATGTGGGGACATTTCACACATGGCCATCTGACCACAAACTAGGGAGACCCTGTACTTTGGGTGTCAGACAGCTGATATACATACAGGAGACCCTGTACTTTGGGTGTCAGACAGCTGATATACATACACAAATACAAATTAATGGTGGTTTTCTAGTTATTGAGACTTTTAAATACATACATATTATATAGGTAAACAACACCCAGACACAAGGCAAACACACATAATATTTCTAAGGAGTAGGTACATTGCTTGAGACGTGATCGACAACTTTTTAAATAAGTGCAATTTTTTTTTTGTTTTCAATCTAAACTCAACCATCGCTACGAAAATACCACACACCTACCTGCCAAAATTGACATGTTAATCGTGCAGAACCCAACCTTTTTCAAATTTAAAATTAATTACAATATCAACACTGAAGGGTTTACGTCGGAATGGAGTCATATCCGCCACCCGGCTTAGGTTGATACCTAGGGACCGGCTAACCCGAATACCGTTCAAAATTTTCGAACTAACAGGATTATTTCCATCCGCAGCTATTTTTGATTTATAAAGGAATTTCGAAAGTTCTTATTGGAGTTTTTGAAAGTATATCATGCTTTAAGAAAGTTGTGGTAAGTGAAAATATAAATAGTCTTTTTAACCGACTTCAAAAAGGAGGAGGTTATCAATTCGGATGTTTATATATTTTTTTTATGTATGTTCGGGCATTGCTCTGTCATATATAGACAGATTTGCAAAATTCTTTTTTTGTTCGAAAGGGGTTTATTTCGAAATGGTCCTATATAAATTTTGAATTTTTGAGATAATCAACAAAATCCCAAAAAATACTTGGACGTTTTAGTTTCTTCAATATTTGGAGGACTTACAATCTGTTTTAAGTGTGTCGCCGTTTCTTAATGGATTTGGATATTAAGGCAATACTAAAAAGCCGGTTTTCTTTTTTTGATAAATCTTTTTTGCCTCTAACCTTTACTGGTATTTTAAAGCAGAGAGCAAGTTTGTTGGTTTGACCGCACTATGCTTCGCAACTGTTGGTCCGTTTCTGTTTTTTTTTTCAGTAACGGGAAACTACGCTATTCTTGAGTCCTATAGGCTATATTTTACTATCAAAATATTAGATATACATAAGTAAATTCACATGGTCGAAGTCGCAGACGAAAGATAGGTTTTTATAAAACTATCAAGTTATATATCCATGTCAGTTGCAGTCTTAATTTCACTCTCAGTTGAATACGTTTCTTTGAGAAAACTCAATAAGATTTGCCGGTAAAAAAGTAGTAATAGTCTATTGTTTTGTTTGTGTTATTGTGGGACAGTTTTGCTTACTACTAGGAACGATCGCATTGTAAGTAATCTCAGTTTCAATCTGTCAGATCCTTATTTAATTATAAAAAAAGTCCCTTGCCGAATCTGTCGGTCTGCCTGTTCGCCATAAGCTCAAAAACTACTCAACGGATTTTCACCAAAATAAAAAAAACAAACCCGCAAACGCAACGTTGGGAGCTGTCCCACCAGATGTACCGACGACATTGTCAAAATCGCGGGTAACCGGTGGATGCAAGTGGCAAGGTGCCGTTCATTGTGCCTTTCCATGGGGGAGGCCTATGTTTTTTTTTATTTTATTTTATTTTTATTTTTTATATTGTTATAGGCTTGCGTTTGACCGCAACTCACCTGATCTTAAGTGATGATGCGGCCTAAGATGGAGCACGCTTGCCTAGAATAAACCGGTTCACTCGTGCCTTGAAGATACCCAGATTATATGTATCGGGGAATAGAGCGGCGGGCAGTGAATTCCACAGTCTGGCAGTTCGCACAATAAATGTGGAAGTAAAGCGCTTGGTTCGAGACCGTGGAACTTCAACCATATAGCGGTGACGATTCGCCGTATCCCTGCTCGTCCGGTGATGGAATGGGGATAGGGGAATTACGTTGTGCAATTCCAAAGCACACTCTCCGAAATGTACCCGATAAAAGACCGATAGGCTGGCAACGGCGCGGCGGTGTTCAAGGCTTTGGAGCTTAGCCTTAACCAGGAAGTCGTTGTCTATGAGCCTCTTGGCACGTCTTTCAATAACTTCCAACGGCTCCAGCTGGTACTTGGCAGATCCATCCCAGAGGTGCGAACAGTACTCCATGCACGATCGAACTTGTGCTTGGTATAGGTTCAGCATCTGTTCCGACGTGAAGTACTTTCGCACCTTTGCGAGGACTCCTAGCTTTTTCAACAGTGGACGTCTTTCGGCTGCTGGATGACTTATGTTCTGTATAGATCTTTTTACAGAATTACTTGAAAACCCTTTAACTTCTCAGATTACTAAACAATTACAAGACGATTGGATCATATTAAATTTTTAGGCAAAGTATTTTTACTTACAATTACTTATTGCTTAAAAGTATCATCAGGAAACCAATTTAAGTACCAAGTGTACTAAAACTTGTAAACATCACAACGCATCTCAATATAAATATTTTTTCTACCTGCGTCAGTTGACGGAACACTATGCAGGCACTCTCCACGCAAAAATGTTTACATTTGTCTATCCGGCCGTCTGTCAGTTGCATGAAACACTGTGTACGTGAAGAATTCTCACGAGTACGTATCGTTTGGTTACTGGGAACGGTAAATAAGTAATTAATTAAGGCGCGGACTGACTACAATTTAAATGCACTCACACAACTGCGTGAATAAGGTTGTAAATTGAAAGACTTTTGTGTTGACGATGTGTTTATTCTGCGAATGAGAATTTGTTATATGGGTTTTCTTTATATTATACGAATTAATTATATCTGTGCTTAAAGTTTTCTAGGTAAATCTAGGTAATTTTATTGGATTCTCAAAAGAATGTGGCTATCGCAGAGAAATACAAAGATGTTCGACGCCAAAGTCTTTTTTTGTGAAGCAACTTCAACTTTTTTTTTGGGAATATCAAATTGTTATCTGATTAGTATTGCTTTCAAGTAAGTAACATGTTATGTTTTTATTGAGAATACATTTCCTTAAACCAGAACCTAAATTATTTTTTATTATTTCAAATCTATACGGTAATAATTAAGAGTATATTCATGATTGAAAAGCCTATTTATTAATAAATAAATAAATAATAATTATCAAAACAAAACCCGCCATTTATATCTTTGAAGGTTTCACCACCTTCTGTAATGCATTGTATTGACAGGAACATTCAATCAAAAATCTTTGCACAATGTATTCAACTGGTTCTGATAGACATTACCCATCATTTGCTGACCATCATCCATTCGTATTACAGTTAATCAGTTAACGGTCTTCGGAAGTTTATGTTTAAACGTTGGTTAATTATGATCTGTGGAGAGATTCTGTATGTTTTCGTAGAAGAAATAGTTGCCCGTACTACGTATTTTCTTAGTATATTTTTCTATAAACATTTTTATGGCGAAGGGAATATGGACGTATGCATGGACTAGAAAGAAAAGGACTCCACGCCACGCATTTCAAAAGTAAAACACCTAAAGTACGCCGGACCTAGACGCACACATAGATCGGTACGGTAACGCGCGCGTAATCCTTTTTTTTCCAGTCCGTGACTATGATGTAAATGTGTGCGTTAGGCATGTTTGTACAAACGGCCTGGCTTACTTAGGGTGCTTCACTTTCGATTTAAGCGTGGCGCGGAGTCCTTCTTTTTTTTCTAGTCCGTGGTTCTGTAAATTTTACAAACGTGTTGTGGATTTAGGAAAATATATGAAAGTTACACGAGTGCCAAGAAAACATAGTGTCACAACGGAATTATACCGAACTTAAAAGTATGCCACAAAACAATCTATGTCACTCGGTTACAGTGTAATTTTCTATCAGTGAAAGGATTTTTTGTAACTGAACCAGTACTTCCAAAGATTTCTGCGTGCAAACAAACGAATAATTAATTTTATCTCTAGTTTCAGTTGGCGACTTCGTTCGCGTAAATGACAAATATGTCATAGAGCTTATTGTCCTATGAGACTCCGATATATCCGAATAGTGTAGCCGTCGTAATAAGTACAGTAGATTTCCATGTCTGTGTTTTGGTGACAAATGTATTTTATTGATAAATGACGACACGGCTGGCACAGTGGCTGAGCGATCGACTGCTGCGCAGCGTGTTGCGGGTTCGATTCCCGCCCAGCGTAAATATTTGTATGATGAGCACTTGTGTTTGCCTTGTGTCTGAGTGTTGTTTATCTATTTTCGAATGTATTTCAAATGTATTTGTGTGGGTATATCAGCTGTCTGACACCCATATAGTGCAGGGTCTACCTAGTTTGGGGTCAGATGGCCGTGTGTGAAATGTCCCCACATATTATTATAATAAATTAATATCTAATGTCCATTCCAACCATCGTCTGCCTCACCTTTTCCTAACTATGTTAGTGCTGGCTACAGTTCAACCGCATGTAGCTTAATACCAGTGTTTTACATGGAGTATTTGCCTTTCTGACCTCCACAATTCAGTTGCTGTGTAACACGATATCCCTTGGTAAGTCTGGTTGTCAGACAGATCTTCTGACTACCCATAACGACTGTCAAAGATCTACAAATGACAGCCGAGACCAACGGCTTTACGTGCTTTCCGAGAGATTCTGTATGTTTTCGTAGAAGAAATAGTTGCCCGTACTACGTATTTTCTTAGTATATTTTTCTATAAACATTTTTATGGCGAAGGGAATATGGACGTATGCATGGACTAGAAAGAAAAGGACTCCACGCCACGCATTTCAAAAGTAAAACACCTAAAGTACGCCGGACCGAGACGCACACATAGATCGGTACGGTAACGCGCGCGTAATAATTTTTTTTCCAGTCCGTGACTATGATGTAAATGTGTGCGTTAGGCATGTTTGTACAAACGGCCTGGCTTACTTAGGGTGCTTCACTTTAGATAAGCGTGGCGCGGAGTGCTTCTTTTTTTCTAGTCCGTGGTTCTGTAAATTTGACAAACGTGTTGTGGATTTAGGAAAATATATGAAAGTTACACGAGTGCCAAGAAAACATAGTGTCACAACGGAATTATACCGAACTTAAAAGTATACCACAAAACAATCTATGTCACTCGGTTACAGTGTAATTTTCTATCAGTGAAAGGATTTTTTGTAACTGAACCAGTACTTCCAAAGATTTCTGCGTGCAAACAAACGAACAATTAATTATATCTCTAGCTTCTGCTGGCGTCTTTGTCCCCGTAGTACTTACTACGACAGCGACAATCTGAAGAAATCTACTATACAGGTACAGGTATCTCTGTATAGTATAGGTATTTCTTCAGATTTCCATGTCTGTGTTTTAGTGACAAATGTATTTTATTGATAAATGACGACACGGCTGGCGCAGTGGCTGAGTGATCGACTGCTGCGTAGCGTGTTGCGGGTTCGATTCCCGCCCAGGGTAAATATTTGTGTGATGAGCACTTGTGTTTGCCTTGTGTCTGGGTGTTGTTTATCTATTTACGTATGTATTTCAAATGTATTTGTGTGGGTATATCAGCTGTCTGACACCCATATAGTGCAGGGTCTACCTAGTTTGGGGTCAGATGGCCGTGTGTGAAATGTCCCCACATATTATTATAATAAATTAATATCTAATGTCCATTCCAACCATCGTCTGCCTCACCTTTTCCTAACTATGTTAGTGCTGGCTACAGTTCAACCGCATGTAGCTTAATACCAGTGTTTTACATGGAGTATTTGCCTTTCTGACCTCCACAATTCAGTTGCTGTGTAACACGATATCCCTTGTTAAGTCTGGTTGTCAGACTTTCTATCTTCTGACTACCCATAACGACTGTCAAAGATCTACGATTGACAGCCGGGACCAACGGCTTTACGCTCTTTCCGAGGCACGGAGAGCACTCGGTTTGAAAGGGATGGTCACCCATCCACAGACCGACCCCGGCTAGCATAGTTTAACCTTTGACCGATCGATATTTACAACTTTAACTTAGCCACGAGCCACTCTCACGTTCCAATCCCTAAACAAAATTAAACTAGCAAAATGAATTTACATTTCCAAAAGGGTTTGAAACTTTGCATTTACCAATTTAAATTAAATGGAAGCTCTAGTACAATTAAGTGGGCAAATCCGCGACTAAAACCTAGTTAATTACACGTGAGAAACTCTTAAACGTTTGTTATGAATATAATAATAATTATGTAAATTCCTGGCCGCATACACGGCTTATATAATTTTAGAATTTATCTGCTTTCTACATATTACTGTGGGAATCATGATAATATGTATAATTTTAAGTTTATAATAGGTAACTATACAACATATTGTGGACGCATATCTAATGGAAGATGCGGTGTACTGGCGCATCGTCGCGTTAGATCAAAACAGTGAAATCTTACTTTTTTTCACTCTCGCAAGTCAACCTTAACCGGGCTGCTTCATCATCATCATCATCATTTCAGCCGATAGACGTCCACTGCTGGACATAGGCCTCCCCCAAGTGGCGCCACATTGACCGGTCCCGTGCGACTCGCATCCAGCGGATCCCCTCAACCTTTACCAGGTCATCGGTCCACCTAGTGGGAGGCCTTCCAACGCAACGTCTTCCGGTTCGCGGTCGCCACTCTAGAACTTTTCGACCCCATCGGCCATCTGTTCTGCGAGCAATGTGCCCTGCCCACTGCCACTTAAGTTTGGCAATTCTTCGGGCTACGTCGGTAACCTTGGTTCTGTTGCGGATATCCTCATTTCTGATTTTATCACGCAAGGAAACTCCGAGCATAGCCCTCTCCATTGCCCTTTGGGTGACTTTAAGCCTTCTGATGAGGCCCATTGTGAGCGACCACGTTTCCGGGTTGCTTAACCGGACTATTTCGTGCCATAGAGCCCATATTCTGTGTACATCTAAATGATGAGTGTACGTCACAATTATTCGCACAGCGGTCTGCAACCCATAGTACAGCCTTGTACTATGGGTTGCAGACAGCTGTCCCTACCTACCTAGTTTGGGGTCAGATATGGCTGTGTGTGAAATGTCGCCACATATTATTATTATTGCTAGAACATTGCTTTCACGTGTATTGAATCACTGTTTTGTGACGTATACTCGTCATTCTGATGTACACCATAGTCTCTTGTGATTTTGCTAAGGTTTCAAACAAATACGGACGACACGGTTGGCGCAGTGGTTGAGCGATCGACTGCTGTGCTGCGTGTCGCGGGTTCGATTCCCGCACTGAACAAATATTTGTATGGCCTACAGATAGTTGTTCCGGGTCTGGCTGTTTGTGTATGTGAGTTTATATGTTTGTAAACGCACCCACGTTACAGGAGAATGTCCTAGTGAGGGGCAACGTTTAAAAAAAAAAAGTAAGATAATTATTATGTTAACGATATTGTCTCCAAAACTAACGTTACTAGGCAATAAAGTTCCCATAGAAATTGCTTTCGCATTGATCGCGTCCAGCGTTTGTACACCGTTTTAAGCAACGATATAAATGTATATTGTGTTCCAGGCTTTACATTCAGGCAAATAGAAATGTATCATGTGTAAAGCTGCTTACACATGAATAAAATGTATCGCGGAATCGGAGCGCAGTTGTGTACCTAAATTTTTGCAATAGTACTATTGAGATAGAAAAGCTTTCATCGTGAGCTATTTAGTCTTGGAAATACTTTATTGCAAATAAAATAGCTTACACGCGGTAACATTTGTGTAGGTACTACTAGTTTTACTTTAAGTTTTAAGTTCTTATTGTATTGCTCTTATTTAGTGTTAATTTATCTTAATACTTGGTAAGCATTTATAAGCCTGAAGCCACAGGTTCAACCTAGTTCAAGCAAATAATCAACTGTGTTCTAGTATAAACTCTAAGATATTTATAGTAAATGAGACTTTTTAATGAATAAATAATAATTATTAATATTTATTGTTATCCTACTACTATTAGTTATAACCGCGAAAGTTAGTAACGATGGATGTATGTTGGATATACTGTCACGCATAAATAGTTGAAAGGAATTAGCTGAAAGGCACACAAGTATAAATGTCGCAGCGAAATAGTCGAAATAGGGATTTGATTAAATCCCTAAGGGATTTTGTCAAATCACGGCAGATATTACAACTCTTCGAGTAACAACTCGTTGGGTAATTTTCCTATAGAAAGTTTGTGATTTATCAAATCCGTTAAAACTGGTTTAGTTGGTTATTTCACCATTTCACTAAACCAGTTTAGGGATTTAATCAAATCACTGACTTTCTTAAGGGAAATGATCCAACGGAGTTTTCATTATAACATCTGCCGTGATTTGACCAAATTCCTTAGGGATTAGATTACATCCTTAATTGTACAAAGGCGAGCACATCAAGCTACAACAATCTGTCAATTTTTTTAAATAGATTTTCAACTTTATTAAAAAAAACTAAGGTTCATATTCAATTGAGAAATTTTTACAGTTTAGGATGGCTTGATGTACTGGCGTCTGTACCATTCCCCTGGGACATATAAATTGGTCTAGTTTAACACATACGGTAATTTCTATCCCGTTTTTTGAGATTTCCCTGATGTAATTTATCAACATGTCAACCTTTAGACGCCCACTGCTGGGCATATGTCTCCCCCATAGGATTTAGCCGTAATCGCCATGCTTGGCCGATGCATGTTGGCGATCGCAGTAGGTGTTGTGGTACTCAGAAGGACGCTGCTGCCTATCCTCTGGTCAATATCCCACTGTCGCCTTCTACGACACCTACGGGTAGAAATGGGGTGGTGCTATTCGCAGCCGGCACCAAACGGCTTAAGCATCAGTGGTCCAATTTATGACTTAGCCTCATTGAACTATATTACTAGCGTAAGTAGTAGTACCTCATTGCTTAGCTTTAATTGTAAAGTCTCCACAGACTGAGTCACTGGCAGAAGCTAGTCTTCAATAAGCTTTCGACAAAGCCCTTTATATTATTAGTCTTAATTAAGGAGGTAATTCGGTTAACTATAATGGTCGTCTTGTATACAACACAACAGATTTCGTAAGGGCTTAGGATCCTAATTGGAACCCAAATTGGAAATTCGATATTCTTGTTACGTGTCGATCATAATTTACTGATACATATTGTTTCGGTCTTGGTGTCGTGCAAACTTTTGGCATTGATAGCTTTGTCAAGGGGCCAGGTAGGGTATCTTTTATCTTGCCAACTTCAAGACAAAATCACCAATTTGGACCTGTGGTGACATCTGTTTCTTTAAAAGCAAAATACAATTGAAATATTCTTCACCTCATATCAGCTCTAAAGATCGAATGTAGATGTAGACTATGGTTAATTTTCATATATATTGTACAGTTACCGCATGTCAGTGGTAACATTTTCACGACGAAAACCGTCCTTACTGTTACCATAAAACCGCTGTCAGTATCAATTTGTTACCACGACCCTGTGGTTTGCTGTACTGTATCCTTGAATGCCATATGTAGTTTGTGGTCCCTAGTTCAGTCCCTGAGAGCGATTTCGACTCCCAAATAATCAGCTTCTTTAATTATTTAATTATCACTGTTTGACAGGAATAATTTAGGATGTATTACAAGAAGTTACCTTACTTTTCTAGTTACTAGTTACCGGCCGGTATATAGGTACCTCTAAATTATTTTTTTTTATCAAAAAAGACAACCGCCTTCAAAAAGTATAAAATAACTTTCAATTCGCAAGTCGGCGGCTTTGGTTTTGCGAGTTGTTTTGTATTGCCACCGACTTGCGAATTGAAAGTTATTTTATATTTTTTGAAGGCGGTTGTCTTTTTTGATATTTTTTTTTTTCGCTTATTAGTGCCTACTTCTCATCAAAGAAATTAATTACGAAACGGCGACACGTTAAAAATCTGTTATCCCCTAATTTTCAACCCTTAGGGGTGGAATATTTTCTTGAAATTTTATGGGACCAAATTTGAGGTATACGCTATCAATTAAAAAAAGAATCATCGAAATTGGACTACACTGAAAAAAGTTATGCGTGGTCAAACATACAAATAAATATATAAAAAATACAAAAATGTTCATAAAATTAAAACTACTAGGCTAAATAATGTTAAATTTTTATGGGACCAAATGGCAACTATTCCGCATCATACTTAAGAAGAATCACGTAATTCGGATCATAAATCTCAGAGTAATCGATGTACATACATTTAAAAAAAAACCAACCGAATTGAGAACCTCCTCCGTTTAATGAACATTAGAAATAGCTGAAAGTAAAGGAAAACAAATAATGTCAAATATTCAAAATGTTTTATAAACCATGTATGGGCCCAAAGTATATTAATAAAATAATAAACTATAAATAAAGTAGTCTTAAAATAATAAAACCCTAACATAAACAAAAACTCGCTAAAACAAACTATGCCACATCTAGTAAAAATCTTTATACATCCATGTAGTGCTTGGTTAAAACTTATCTGTTTACCCACATTTTTTCTCTACTATTTTGTTTTGTAATTTTACATATACGTACCTCTGTGCGTTCTAATTATTTAGTTTTAGTGTTTCTCAGTAAGTGAATTATGTGTAATTCTTTATGAGAAATAAAGGTGTTCTTAAACCTGGAAGTTTTGAAGTATCTTCACATTTCAAAAGTTCCTGTAATTCGTATAAAAGAAATGGTTGCTTTCAAACTTGAATAAGTCAATCAAAGTGTCAGTTTTTTTACTTTGTTTTTTAATTGGATGGATTCAAAGTTAGGAATATTGCCCAATAAAAAACGCTGCAAACATTTTTAGACAGGACTGAACAATCTCTAGTGATTTTGCCTTGTAAGCCTAACGAGCGCGCTGACGTAAAAGTTGATAAAACGACTTATAATATTTTGTTGAATTTTATATGACAATTACAATTATTACCCATTAAAAAGTCTTCGAAATTTACAAATATTATGTGCGAAATGGATATTTCAGACTAGAAAGCCTATCGAATTTACATTACGTTTTAGTACTGAGAGACTATCTGTTTACTTTTTCATAGTGGAGGTGCTCGTGGCTTGCCGCGGTTGGGCTCTGGTGCACTAGATAGGTGACCATCTTATTCATACCGAGACCTCTGTGTGTCTCGGAAAGCACGTAAAACCGTTGGGCCCAGCGGTCATTTATAGATCTTTGACAGTCCTTATGGGTCAGGACTCAGGAGTCAGACAGTATGACAACCAGTCTTACTAAAAGGTGTCGCGTAACCTAGTACCAGGGTAGTTGAACTCAGACTAGCAGTCACTTCATGTAAAACTGAAACTAGAAGCTGACCCCACAGATAATTGACAAAAGGCAGATGATGACTCTCTGTAATTCTTTTCGACGAATTCAATAGTGACCACGAATACAATAAACCTATAAAGTAAGCCTTTCAGAACTACAGATAATGAGCATATCTATCTACTAGCAAGATATAGGTCAACAATTCAATTAACTAGATAAAATCATACTTTATCATGCTCGTCCTTGAAGCGGACAACGCTTTGTTATAATAATTCCAGTAATTCGTTCATTTCTATTTTGTTAGGGTTGCCCAATTTTGAATGAAGACCTCTTTGTAAGGATTTAAGGTCACGGATTATTAGATTTAAAACAAATTATGATCTACAGCTATACAAATAAATAAAACAACAGCCTTTTACTACATGCATTTGAATGTGTACACGGTACTGATAACAAAAAGTATTTGTCTGTTTGTTATCCAATTTCGACGGGACAGATAGCTTATGTTATCATGAGTAAAGTAACAGGAATAGGCAATTTTTATTTTACAAAAATAAAAATAATTATTTGCAAGAAAAAAACATAGGTATAAAACCGAAATTCAGACAAAGTCGCGGGCATCAGCTACTTATGAATAAAATGTACTTTTAGAAATTCTGTATCGATAGAAAAGTCAAGGATTGACGATAATTTTCGAAATACCTGACTTCCGAATTCTCGAAAGAATGAAATGAATAGTTGAAGTCAAATTACTACGTTTTGATAGCCATAACTTGGTGTTTGTTATGTCAGAAAAATGGTTAACTAGATTAATATTATAGAGAGCTAAAGTTTGTTTGTTTATGATCGGAAAGTGATCCGATTACAAAAAATGTGCACTAAAAAAAGTCTGAGGTCAGATAGAAAAAAAACCACATTTAGAAAGCTACATTGTATTACACGTCGCGGGGAGGTTCCAACAGGTCACTACGGGGGGTAGTGACCTGGTCAGGGGGGGGGGGCCCTGACCACTAGAGGCACTAGTCGGGGGGTAGGTGTGAGATGGAACACCGTGGCAGTTTTAGCCGTGAGAGTCCGGCACACCCCCCAAATGGGGAATAGGCCATAAGGATATACCCACGATAAAAAAAATGCGAATAGAAGTTACAGTGGTTTAGGAATAGTGTAGCGGGCTTGTACTGCCGATTGTCATCAGTCGTGGCAGACGTTCATTTGAACCTTTAAACGCCCACTGCTGGGCATAGGTCTCCCTCAAAGAGGGGTTCAGCCGTAATAGCCATGCTTGGCCAATGCATGTTGGCGATCGCAGTAGGTGTTATGTTACTCAGAAGGACGCTGCTGCCCATCCTCTGGTCAATATCCTTTAGTCGCCCCCTGTCCCTGTCCCTGTCCCTGGGAGTCCCTGGGGTAGAAATGGGGTGGTGCTATTCGTAACCGGCACCACACAGCAAACGTTAGTCCATTTTAACTGGATTTTCTAAACGTATCGTATATTTGCCAACCCTGCTTAAAATAATTCAAAGAACTGTCTTCCTTTGAGCCGCTTATAACCATTACGTCAAGTTTCATCTTTGGCATAACTTGTGCTTTCAGTGGAAAAGCTTATAACAGACGTTTTAGATGCGAAGTTTCTAGATCTAGTCGTAAATTTTCAAAGTTATATAACGCGTCTTATGTAATGCGTCTATTGGTGATGACAAATAGAAAGGAGGTTATTTTATTGAATACTAAGTTTTTCCATTGACTTTGTCCACGTCGAAGGACGATAACAGATTATATGACACTTGGAAATAATGTTCCTAATAGCTGTGAATATTTTTTGTTATCTATCTTCTATGTAATAAAAATGAATCGTTGTTCGTTAGTCTCGCTAAAACTAGAGAACGGCTGGACCGATCGGGTAATTTTGGTCTTGAAATATTTGTGGAAGTCCAGGGAAGGTTCATACGGTGTCAGGACGACGTCTGTCGGGTCAGCTAGTATCTTAATAATAACTGTACTTCCACAGTTTCTAACGAACAAAAAAGTAAACAATTCTACCTTTATTTTTACCTTTATCTTTAATTTTTATTAAATACTAGCTTCTGCCCGCGACTTCGTACGCGGATCTTGTTGCTTATGCCAGCGACAACGGGGTCGGCAAAATCGAAGATCTGAAACGTCTGATGTCGAATTCGGTTCAATTTTGGCCAGTAGAGTCAAATTTTCAATGATATACCATCGTCATCAAAAATCAGTCCTAAACTGTTACCGCCTTCACCGCGTGGAGGTACTCCCAGCTTATGTTATTTTATAAGATACAGTGAAATTAGTGATAGCTTTTATTTTAGTTATTAGCTTTGATTTTCACATCAGATGTTTCTGATCTTCGATTTTTATAGGTCAACAGGAAATGCCCATCAGACCGAACAACTTTTGCTAAGACGTCATTCCTATATGTGTCATGGTGTAGCTGGGCTCTTGGAGTTCCACATCAGGTGTTCCAGATCTTCAAATTAATTCTCTCAGCAGAGAATGCTCGTCACGTGGAACAATTTTTGCTATGGTACCATTTTTGTACTTCTTATAGTTTAGCTGGTCTGTTGCGGTTCTGCATCAGGTGTTCAAGTTTCCAAGATAAATTATAGCCTATATGTTGCCTAGACTTAATACCTATACAACAAAAGAAAAATCATTCAAATCCGCCCAGTAGTTCCGAAGATTAGCGTGTACAAACAAACAGACAAACAGACAGATTTTTTTTTTTTTGGATTCGTGCTCTATTACTGTTCCTAGACGCCCCTCAATTTTTTTTTTTTAATATATTCAATGTACAGACACAGTTTTGTTACTGTTTTATTATATGTATAGATATAGATCATCCGAAATATTTGTAAAGAAAAAGAAGCATTTGCTACATATAATTGTTTGTAAAGTGTAAAGCAAGTGTTTTTAGAATTAAACATTTGTGGAATAAGTTGTTTGTAAAATAAATAGTACCTATACGAAACGTTGCAGTTGGTTGTAAACTAAAAAATTGTCAATTGTTTTGGTGAAACATTAGTAAACCAATTAAATGACACTGTTTCATTTAGTTGTAACTTCTTTTAAATAAAGTACAAGTAATAGTTTTTGGAATACATAAATATAAATATACCTGTAAAATTAATCCTAATCGGGTTAGAATATGACGTCCTTCCAATTGCCCCCAGCGTCAATGTAAAATTGAGCTCTTCATAAAGCATTTTCGATCACGCTTCTTAAAACTTCCGTTGTTTTGATTTGAATTGCTTGACGAATTTTAGGGCTGATAAAGTTTGTGGCTTATTTACGTTAACCAGCGAATTTAAATAACCGTATAGAAAAAAGTCAAGACTCTTCAGAGGACGGCCCAAAATGGCAGAGACCCTGCCATTTTTGTGTGTTTTGAGCATTAGATGAGAAACTGTCACCGTAGTCAAAATTGTCAATCGCCGTAATTATTAGGTACCTAGTGGAATTTTAATCGCACCTGGAGGGACTTATGCAACTGTGTACGAGTTATAAAGTAGGTTCACAATACAATTTTGAGCGCTGTGGTCATAATACAATGTTGAGCATCCACCATAACACGCTATTAAAAGTTTCGTCGAAATGAATTCCCTAAAATAATAAGTTTCTAGGTATATCCAACAAAAAGGGGCTTATTTCAATCAACTAAATACGAAGTTTTTCTTATTTAAAACAATTAAGGAATGTTTACTTTGAGTCGGCTCGATACCCATGAGTGGCAAGCGTAGTATTTAAAAAAACGCATTGAATGCAGTTTTGGTTCCTTTTAAAAATAAATGAATGATTCGTTTGATTCGTTTGTTTGTTTGCTTTCCCTCTAATGGCGGTTACGAAATTCTAAAATCAAATTCTAAATTGTGAACTAAAGTTGAGTTGCCCGAAGCCAACATTAGTAACGGACACTTTAAATTCATGCCATCCTTTACATTTTGTATCAAAAAGAAAATGACAGCATCAATAATATTAAGTCTCCCTTAAACTAATGTTGGTTTTTTGTAACGCACTGTATGTGCACAGAATTTTGAAAATCGAATACCCTCCTCCGACCCCTCCCTCCCTCCCCGTCCGTACCCCTAAACTTGTATGTACAATTACCTGTCTTCGGGTTTTCAGTTAATTTAATTACACTTTGGGTATACAAAGTAAAAAAAAATTCTAGTTCTAGTTTTCCTGTTGCTCACAATCTCGTAACAGATCCACAAAGTATAACAAACAAACCGTAAAAGTGTTTCCTACAAATTGTAAGATCGTATACAATCTGGATTTGTGTCCGGACATCTGTCCCGTTCCCGATCTATTTTAATCGTGTACTGTGTTGTAACATTTTATTTCTGTACAAAAATATATATAAATGCAGGTTTTAAATCGATCATGTTTTCGTGTCGTGAAGATTATCTATCTCTTCTACATTTAAGAAGGAAAGATTTCTTGCTGTCTTATTTATATTCCTAGCACGACGTGTTGTGCTAGGGCGGCTGCTGCAGGTGCCGAAAACCTCAAACGGAGCAAATATAATTATCCTTCTTTTAAGCTAAGTATTTGAGCAGTTTGGGCACTCGGACCCCATGACGCATGGAGTCCGAGTGCCCATATTGTTTTTCGGGACATCGCTAAGAGGCTTGGCGGCTCTTTATGTGACCCGAAGGCGGGTCTATTCTTGGGTCACAGAATCAGCATTGCCATACAGCGTGGCAATGCTGCCAGCCTGTTGGGCGCGTGTCCCGTTGGCAGCGATGTGGACGAATTTTTTGATGCCCTTTGAGCTCCCCTGCCTTTTTTGTATATGTATGTACAAATCTAGGA
Source organism: Charanyca ferruginea (assembly GCA_947361185.1). Taxonomy (NCBI): domain Eukaryota; kingdom Metazoa; phylum Arthropoda; class Insecta; order Lepidoptera; family Noctuidae; genus Charanyca; species Charanyca ferruginea. The sequence goes on from OX376055.1 coordinate 60,161,622, forward strand.
TCTTATAGGAGTCGTTGGAGTAATGACTAATCCACTAATAACATACATATTATAATGATGCGAACATTCGTTTGGGTAATTGTGGATTCGTCAAAACAAACATAATGATCAAGTATACAAATACAAACAATATGAAGGTTGTTAATGAGTGCAATTCAAAATAATAATGGAAAAAAGAGCAGAGATGTATCGTCGCGAGTGAACCTGTGGTTTACAAAAGAGGAAAATGTAATTTGAGAAGATATCGAAGTTACTGCAGGTCCCAATTCTGTTGAAGTTACCCATCAATCGATTCAGAGGGGCAGTACGACCAAGGCCTTATTGCTATTTTTTATGATACACTGGACTTCCATGCGGACGAACTCGCGTTTAGAATTGTATAAATCCCCGAATTTTAAAATTTTACATATTGAATGTTGATTATTATTGTATCTCATCATCATCAAATTAACCTTTAGACGCCCACTGCTGCGGCATAAGTCTCCCCCAAGGGGGGGATCGGCGTAATCGCCATGCTTGGCCGATGCATGTTGGCGATCGCAGTAGGTGTTATGGTACTCAGAAGGACGCTGCTGCCTATCCTCTGGTCAATATCCCTCTGTCGCCTTCTACGACACCCACGGGTAGAAATGTGGTATTGCAAACGGCAAACATCACATTCAGCCATCACATTTTCACATCTATTACTGCCCACCTCTAATCCGGATTTAGTTCTACGGATTGGAGTTGGGTAGTAATAGATGTCACTGACATTGCACGCAAAATCAGAAAGCTGAACTGGGCTGGTTACATCTGTCGCAGGACCGATGGCCGATGGAGCGGACTTGTCCTGGAGTGGTGACCGCGAATCGGTAGACGCAGCGTGGGACGCCCTCCAGCCTAATGGGCCGATGACCTGAAGTGGGAAGCCGGTGGTGGCTGGTTGCGGAAGGCAGAAGTCTGGGAAAAATGGCGAGCTATGAAAGAGGCTTATGTCCAACAGTGGATATTTAGTAAGCTGAAGTGACTATAGCATGTTAGTCTACCTAAACTTCGACGTACTTAAACATGATTGAGAGATTGTGGGTTGCCAGCACCTCAATAGTTATTATTCTTTGGCAACACTAATTTCAATTGACGATATTTCAATAAACCGCTTAATGATAATAGCTTTTTAGAGGTATGAGGAACAGAATGGAAAGTTCCTCATCCTCCGTAGAAAAGGGAGGATCCTCCGACCAGACGGGTGTTATGTCTAGTGGGCTACTGCCCGACGGTTGTTGTCGGGATTTTTGATATACTCGTATCCTAATGTCACTAGTAGTTCTGCTTGCGCGATCTAGGAAACGTCCGTTGTAGTATGCTTCATGTGCGATAGATGTCGCTACAGCTTAAAAAGAGTAGGTAACTGTTATTACATCTGAACCACACACATCGGAAACCGTGAATAACCAGTTATTGTCGCTCTGCTGGCCAGAGACCACTTCTCATACAGAGAAGGCACGAGCATTGCACCACGTGCGCTCAAGGTGTATTGACGATTTCAGACGTATATCACTACTTAGTATAAAACAAAGGCACTACCCGCATTCTGTTCCTCTGTATGCTTAGATAGATCTTTTATACTACACAAAGGAGTGCAGTTTTCAACCGACTTCAAAAAGAAGGAGGTTCTCAATTCGTCTGTTTTTTTTTTTTTGTATGTTTGTTACGCGATTTCTCTGGCAAATGTAAAGCGATTTTGACAATTCTTTTTTTGATGGATTTTTTTGAAGGGTGAATTTTATCGAAATTGATTCAGCACTTTTTGAAAAAATCGACAGAAACCAAAAAAATATAGTACATGGATGATGTTGTAATGTTCTCACCTTGTTCAATCTCTGTTTTGACTGTGTCGCCATTTCTTAATGGATTTTGATGATAAGGAAGTACTAAAAACCGAAAAATAAAAAAGCATTTTCACAAAAAAGACAACAGCTTTCAAAAACCAAAAAGTGAAAAATAACTTTAAAACAGAACACACATGACTTTAGTTTCGGAAGTCGGTGGCAATACAAAACAACAAATAGAACAGCCAAATATGCCTAGAGGATGTACCACCTGTTGTTCTCAATGGTATTGCCCTAGACAGAGTGGATCATTTTAAATATTTAGGGCATATAGTCACGGCTGACCTCAAGGATCATGCGGACATCGAACGGGAGCGGAGGGCGTTGTCGAAAACAGCGAATATGCTTGCCCGCAGGTTTGCACGTTGTTCCAATCAAGTAAAGCTTACCCTTTTTAAGGCATATTGCACCTCACTCTACACGTGCAGCCTGTGGGTTCGCTACACGCAAGCGAGCTACAGCGCCCTCCGCGTCCAGTATAATAACGCGTTCAGGGCGGTGTTGGGGCTGCCCCGCTTCTGCAGCGCCTCGGGCCTGTTCTGCGCCCGCTTCTGTTCGCCACCATGCGCAAGCGGTGCGCGTCCTTAGTGCGCAGGGTGCGAGCCAGTTCCAATACTGTCCTGGTGATGATCGCTGAGCGATTTGACTGCCCCTATATGCGACAATGCTGTAACAGACATTTATAGACACTGACTTAATTATTGATTGACATTGACAATGACATGTTTTCATAATGGGAATGACTTGTGTGTATTGCATTGTTTGTGAAAATTTTAATTTTATTTGTAGTTCAATTTTATTGTAATTCAATTTATTTGTAATTTTAATTTTATTTGAATAATTTTGTGATTTGTTTTATTTTTAATTTTATTGACATTTTATTTTTATTACAATTCTGTGACCTTTTTAATGTATACGACTTTTGACATTATTTTCCGATTTGTTGTGGCAGTATTGTGTTTTTATTTTATGTTATCTGATATGGGTTTTGCCTGAATTAAATGACTTTTTTTTTTTTTTTTTTTAAATAAAAGTACTCCTTGCAAGCCACCGACTTCCGAAACTAAAGTCATGTGTGTTCTGTTTTAAAGTTATTTTTCACTTTTTGGTTTTTAAAGGCGGTTCTCTTTTTTGTAAAAAAGCTTTTTTTTATCAATAGCTAGAGTGATTCAAAAGTATGTATAGTTTGATATAATTTTGTAATAGACGCTAATTGTTGAAGATGTCGGACGAAATCATGCCATCTAGGAGCTTTAGTGACGTGCTCCGCATAAACCAATAGATAGAGTTATATCCTACCTGTGCGAAGCCAGGGCGGGTCGCTAGTTAATTGTAAATCTAGGTTTCCTCACGATGTTTTTCTTTACCAATGTCTGTGATGTCTAGGATAAAGTTGACGCTTAAGAGGCGGGCGTAACGTATTACGTAATACTATTCTCTGTCCACTGGTTTAATCGTTTTTTGACAGCTGCAACTAGTGAACAATATTATGTTTTTTGTAAAAACTGATACGCATACCTGTATTTTAATGTCTGTAAGAGGTCATAAATAAGATAATCCAACAAGATTAGGCAGTTTATATATTTATTTTATAACTCATTTTAAAGTTAACTTAAGGTCATCGGGAATAATTACATTATAAGGCAGCTGTCAAAAAACCAATAACCCAATGGACAGGGTATACACGATAATACTGATACTTATACTGTGATACTACGCTGCGCTCCAAACAGGGATCACAGACGTGAGCAAAAAGGCTGCCCGGCTCAAATGGGATTGGGCGGGTCACGTCAGTCGCATGCACAGTGACCGCTGGGCAAAGGAAGAGGTGGCGAGATGATCTAGACGCGTACTGCGAAGTCGCCTTTGCCCAGCAGTGGGACACACAGGCCTAATGAAAAAAAAAGCGTGCGGCTTTGCACTGGACCATCACGACACTTATTAATTTATTATGATTTCCAAATATTAAATTGACATTACAAATATCCAAAGTGAGAAATATTTCCCCAAAGACTCGTTCACAACGAGCTTTTCTATAAATAGTCTAACAGTTCTGTGTCAAAGACATTCGAAATTTAATCTCGAAGGTCTCGTCTCCATAGTTCTCTTACTATTTTAATATCTTACAATTAGAGGATTACAGGATTATTACTTTGTATTTGATTAGTAATAAGTATCTTTGAAGTAATTAGTGCCCGCATTAAATTGATGTTCCTTTTAAGTTGTTTAATATTGTGTTCATTTTAATTAGCTGTTTTACTAGAACTACAATAAGTACTATTTCATTCCATAGTTTGTTGAAAATTCTGCTCAATTCAGAATAACCTATTTATTGTAGTTGGTATTTAAATGACTTTGATGTTTTGTCTATACTTCTATACTGTCTATACTAATTTAAATCTATAAATTTATACTTCCATACTAATAATATTATAAAGAGAAAAGATTTGTATTTTTGTATGTATCGAATAAACTCAAAAACTACTAGTCCGATTTCAAAAATTATTTCACCAATCGAAAGCTACATTATCGCTGAGCTGAACATATGCTATATTTCAAATTATGGAATACCTATTTTAAGTAACTTTTCAAACAATTCTTGCAATACCTTAATTTGAATATTATTAGTAGTTTTGGCTCATTGGAATAACATTGTTTTCAAGAAAATACTTATTTTTTTGTTTTCTTTTTCCTACCCTATGTTACCGCCTGCTGGTCAAAAGCCTCCACTATCTCCTTTAAGGAAAGAATTTGGCACTTGGTAACACAGAGAAATAATGGTTTTGTATCTCGGAAAATATCTTCCTAGAAGCAACTGAGGTCTGTGGAACAATGATTGCCTCAAGGAGCAATCCAATTCGTCTTTGTTTTCAAACTTTGTTGGATAATAACCCATTTTAAAGGAAAAGTCAATGATCTCATTATTCTTATTACACTTCAGCGAGTATTACCCTTTGAGCCATTCCCAGTTCTGAAAACAGATGTTTCCCGTGTTTGTAACTAATTATTAGATAGTACTTACAATTGTTTTCTCAAAAAATAACGTCTGGGAGAATGGAAGAGCATCCATACTTCCATACTTATTTACTTGTTTAATATATGTATTGTTGACGACACGGTTGGCGCAGTGGCTGAGCGATTAAACTTAAACGCGAGCGTTAAACTTTTTTCAGATGTCTTTACTGAATTAGTTTCTAAGAAAAGTTTTTTTTTTTAAATAGAAACAAAAGATACCTTTGTGTTTTTGGGAAATATCTGTAGGAACGTTCGCATAGCTAATTATGACAGCTGGATGGCAGCTCTTAATAATATGAAAAATAAAAATCTCTTAAAAATACTCTACTTGAAATGTAAGTAACTTTTTCCATTTCTTGATGTTATCATGCTGATGGCAAATATATTTTAGTTAAATTTTATATTTTTCAACACACTTGCTCATAAAATGGCTCTAATTTCACCGCAATTAGGCACATAATGACACCTGTAATCAAACTGTGACTTTTTCATTGCTATTATTCACAAGTGAGTTATAGGGTTTTTTTTTATTTTATTGGTTGAGTTGCTTTGTTCTTAAAAAAGTTTCGATACAACAAAGATCGTGTTCAATAGTACAAGCAACTTCGTAATTAAATAGATAATTTCAACTTGTACGTTTTTTATAAATAAAACTTTCACTCAAATATAACTTTTGTTTTCTCTGTAATAAAGAAAACTTTGAATTCCCCATTTTATACGTGGCTAGAACGCTATCCGCGAAAAGACAAAAAAAGAAACCTCATTCTTTTAGTCTATGGCCGATCGCCATTATTTGATGCGCGCGCATAGGAAAACTGATTAATTTTTCCCGCCATTGCGAAAAAAATTTCACAACTCGTTTTCACTGTTGAAAATATTTTTTTACTATTATTTTCTTCACAAGTGTGTTGAAAAACGTCGTATGATACACGTGTGTATTGGTGATTACCGTCCTCGGCTCTCTTAAGACCCTCACCTAACGGCTCGGGTCTCAATGGCGCCTCAGCGGTAATCACCAACATTACACACTTGTACCATAATGTACTATTATCCCAGTATTTAGCTATGGCAATGCCAGCCGATGATGTAGTCATTAGGTGCTCTAGGGCGTAGCCAGGATTTTGTTAAGGGTGGGACAGGCATAGACAAACCTCGAATATATCTAAGTTAAATGCTGTATGAGCAATGGGACAGGTTAAGTTAAAAATGAAAAACCTCTTGAACAAACCCTTGGACCATGGTGTTGCTGGGATACTCGATATCTGAAGATCGGTGTCATATCAGAACCTTCACCTGTGGAGATTCTCTTAGCTGCAGTCAGATTGGGTGCGGAGTCTATTTAAAGTTCTCCAGGTCGGCAACGGTAGTGCGTGCCCAGATGGAAGTCTCTCTGATGACTCAATGAAGTGTTCAGGAGGTTGAGTTTCTCTCGCTAAAGATCGCATCTTTTCGACACTACTATAGTAGGTACACCAATATCTACCTAGCCTTTTCTCAAACTTGTTGGAATCAGCTTTTAGTCTGACCAGATGCAGCTGAATACCAGTGTTTTACATGGAGCGACTGCATTGGACTTGCTCAACCCTTCTACTGGATAACACGATATGGGGAGAATGGTTATCAGAATTTTTGGCTTCTGACTACACATAACGACTGTTAAAGAGCTACAAATAACCGCCGGCACCAACGGCTTTACGTGCTTTCCGAGGCACCCATGGATGGTCACCCATCCACAGACTGACCGCGGTAAGCGCAGCTTAATTTCTGGCTTTTATTTAACCACGAGTTCCTCTAGTAACGAGTACTACTAAGATACACATAGATACTAAAATAGCTCGAACAGTTTGTTTCTTTTTCATTTATTTCTTCAACAAACTGAGAAAAACATTCGCATAGCAACTGGCTCATTAAACCTCTACAAATTCATAATAACGATCGCTTTACATTAAAACTCGTGTAGTCATAACTCATTCTCCTATAGAAAGTTTGTTTGTAATGTTGCCAGATCTTGCACAACAAATAAAAGTAATGGAAAAAAGTTTAGACGAAATAAGAATCCTTTATGTTCTTGGTTTTATACGAATGACTACAATTAACGATAATTAACTAGCGACCCGCCACGACTTCGCACGGGTGCAATGTAGATACTAATGTGGTTTCAGGATGTAGTGATTAATTTTGAAATAATAATACAGCTTTTTCGTTTTTATATACACACAATTATAAACAGGCCGTCTCAATAATAAAATAACTAAGCGACATTTCGAAAATGTAAAAACTACAAATTGTAGTATGAATGTTAAAGATTAATATGAATTCAAGTTTGTGAAAAAAAAATACAGTTTACTAACAAAACTCAACTAAATACGAGATTTTTTTAAAGATTTTTGTACAACTTTACGTATTTTTGTTTATTAAATTAATCAGTATTCTTATTTTTTGCCAACGATAATCGGTTAACACATTCACTGTGGTATTCATTACATATTTTGTATGGCAATTATGGTAAAAGTATTGATTATATCACTTTAACAGTGACGACTGTTTTGAATTATTTTGCTCGGCGCAGTCTTAAACTATGTAATTATTTAAATATCGTTGAATGCAGTTTAAATTGTTTTTTAAATTCAAATAAAGTCTTATTTCAGTAAAATGTTCCATCTACAATATTCAAGGTGCTTTCCCTCCATGTGGCATATCCGTGGGACGCCCTGTATAATACTACGTTAGGTGCACAAAAGACTCCCATTTGTATCCTCTCTCTTTATAGAATAGCGCATTATGATGAAAAATAGCAATATAAAGTGCATCCTCTGGCAGGCAATATATTGCTCGCCCAGCGCTCTGGGACGGTGCTAGCTATAACGATCAAACGACTCTCGTTATATTGTGCATTTTATTTAAAAACGAGGATATTTTGTAAATAATACTAGCTTTTACCTGCGACTTCGACGACACGGTGGGCGCAGTGGCTGAGCGATCGACCGCTGCGCAGCGTGTTGCGGGTTCGATTCCCGTCCAGGGTATACATTTGTGTGATGAGCACTTGTGATTGCCTTGTGTCTGGGTGTTGTTTATCTATATATGTATGTATTTACAAAAAAAAAAATGTATTTGTGTATGTATATCAGTTGTCTGACACTCATAGTACAGGGTCTCCCTATTTGGGGGTCAGATGGCCGTGTGTGAAAATGTCCCCACATATTATTATTATTATTATTACTTCGCTCGTGTTAATGTCTGTTAACACGGATACAGACGATGCGGCCGATTGAAAAGTAGCCTATAACGGCTTTGTTTCTGCTTGTTATCTTGTGTTGCCACCGACTTCTGAAATTAAAGTTATTTTTAAAACGGCTCCCTGTCTGACCTCCTCTGTCCTTATAACTTAGTTACTAGGTAACACCTTGGTAAGGCTGGTTGTCAGACTTCCTAGCTTTATATCGACTGTCAAAGATCTACAAATGACAGCCGGAGTCAACGGTTTCACGTAGATACCTTCCGAGACACGAAGTCAGGTCGGAATGAAATGGATGGTCACCCGTCCACAGAAGGACCGTGGAAAGCGTAGCTTAATCATGGGGTTTACTTTGTCACGAGAAATTCCTCTATAATAATAATGCTATTATGATAACGAATATAAAAAAATAAAGAAAAAATAAAACAAATGTTCATAAAGTGAAAACTACTGGGCCAAACTATGTAAAATTTTTATGGGACCAAATGGCAACTATTCCGCATCAAACTAAAGAAGAATCACGTAAATCGGATCATAAATCTCAGCGTAATCGGTGTACATACATAAAAAATACCCTCCTCCATGTTAAGTCTGTTAATAACACCCAACCATTTTAATAATTCCATTTGCACATCATCTTCTCAAAGTGCATATTATGTAAAACATATTACAATTCGTACGAACTGTTTACTTGGTAAAAGCCGATAATTTACTGCGTTTTACTCTTAACGATACGACAACGTAACGTTTTGTATTTACGACTTGGTGAGTTACAATAGTTTATTGCATGTTGTTAAATAATTGTTCTGCTCTATGCGCTCTGTTGAATTTCGAGGAGTTTGAATTCTCCTGTTTATTGTTGAGTAAATATGCCATTGAGGATGTCGAAATCTGGGTGGAGTGAATGAAGTAAACGATATGACGAACGCAGAGTAACAAAAGCGAAGCAAAATGATCGACTAATTTTCAGACTTGTGATGCGCTGTCAAAATGCGATTTCCCCATAGATATTGTGTGGCAATATGTCAAAGTCAAAGTCAAAGCATTTATTTCAATTAAATCATTTACAGGCACCTTTGAATTGTCAAGGTGTCGGTCAGTTAGTCAGAAAGTTGAAGCTAGTTGCTCGTTCCAAAACGTAGGGTAGGCTCTATGGAGAAGAACGAGCAAGAAACTCCACGGACACTCTTTTAAAATATGCTACTGTAATGTGACGCCACTTTTCACCATCATCATCATCATCAGCCGAAAGACGTCCACTTTTGAACAAAGGCCTCCCATAGAACGCCACAACGAGCGGAAATTCGCCGTTCGCACCCACCGGATCGCGAGCTTAACAAAGTCGTCGGTCTATCTGGAAGGAGGCCTACCAACGTTGAGACTACCGGTACGTGGCCACCACTCAAGAACCTTTTTTTCTCCATCGGTTATTGCAACTTGCAAATTCTGAGAACTCCGAGAATCTCCGAGCATAGCTGTCTCCATTGCTCGCTGCGTGACTTTGAGCTTCTGTAGGCCAGCAGTTATTGACCACGTTTCTTTGACTAACTATTTATTAAATCTAATTTTACAAAGAACTGATAATAAATCATGTTATCGGGGTCAAAATAAATATTATTTTTCGAGAGTTGTGTCTTGAAATTATAGGCTTGTAGTGTGTATATCACTATTGGGGAAGGGGCTCGTGGCTAAGTAAAAGCCACACAGATCAATCGGTCAAGGATTAGCTATGCTTGCCGCGGGCTTGTTCCGTTTGGTGTCACACGTAAAGAATAGCACCATCCCATATCTTCCCGTAGGTGTCGTAAGAGGCGACTAAAAGACTCACCAGAGAATGGGCAGCCGCATTTTCTGTGCCTTTGTAACAACCATACTGCATTCGATAACCCGCCTGCCATGCATGGCGATTATGGCAAAACCCCCCCTTTGGGGAAAGCCTATGTCCAACAGTGGACGTCATTCGGCTGAAATGATGCTGATGATGATGCCGCGGACGCTCCGTGGATGGGTTAACATCCATTTCTTACCGACACCCGAAAAGCACGTAAAGCATTTGGTCCTGACTGTCATTTGTAGATCTTTAAAAGTTAGAAGCCAGAAATTCAGGCAACCAGGCAACCTTACTAACGGATATCGTGTTACCCATTAACTGGGATGTGGAGATCAGACAGGCGATTGCTTCATGTAATACACTGCTATTCAGCTGAACCCGGTTAGACTGGAATTCGACCCCAACATAGTTATGCTTCTTTGGGCGCGATTTTGACCCACTTTAAACGGCCAGATTTCGTTCAAACTTTGTAGATTTATCGAGGACCGATGACAATACACTAATTTGATAAAATTATTATTGAAAAGCCTTGGATCAAAGTGGGTAAGTTCAGTGATACTTCACAAGTTTTTTCCATGATTGAACATCGAGAGATCAGATGGTAAAGAAAGCATGGGATGCAAAAGAAGGTGTAGAGATGCAACATAAAGAGACTCCGGCCCGGACAGGTTAAATGGCGGTTAAAAATAGTGAAGATAGAGCAATGGTTTGTTAGATGCTAATTATTTACTAACACATTTATTTTAATACTAGACTCTGCCCGTGACTTTCAACTAAGAACTAAACAAAAGTCCTTAATATTTGCTTCTTTTTAAATTCTGTAGGTTGGCGTTTGACGAAACTTATCTGATTTTAAGTGTTAAGATAGAGTACGCTTGCCAAGGCTGAACCGGTTCACTCGTGCCTTGAAGATACCCAGATTATACTTATCGAGTGACAGAGAGGCGGGCAGCGAATTTCTCAGTCTGTCAGTTTGCAGTTAAATAAACGTGTAAGCAAAGCGCTTGGTTCGAGACCGTGGAACTTCAACCACTTCTAATTATCCTCCAGATACACGGAAAACGGGATAAAAATTGTGTTAAATCTATATATGTGCCAAGTTAGAGTATGAAACATTCATCCACATGAATTTTCGCGTTTATACATTATCAATCTGTGAGTCAGTCACACCAAAAGATCGCTTGATGTCCTGCGCGTCTAGTATAACAAAATCTTCAGGATGATATTAGGGCTGCCTCGCTTGTGTATAGTGCATCGGGGGGGAAGAGGGGGGGCATTTTTGCACTGTACTGTGCTTTCGTGCCGTCATCCGCAATAAAACAGTATCCCTAATCTGCAGAATGCGTGGCAAAGGAATTCTGAAGACTGTAGCAGAAAGGATCTCTTCTCCAATGTTGAGATCCTTCATTAAACGGGTAATATAGTGTTATTTTAATTTTTAATTTAGCCAGTATGAAATTTATGATCTGAATTAAATGAAATTTATTTTATTTATAGTAGTAGGATATGACTTTCGTACCTCTCTGTAACATTCTAACCTAGTAATGTATGTATTGTAAACGGACGCACATAATTTCCACAGCACTTACAAACAGTTGTTAAGTGGTTGTCTAATGCCAGTATCTGCGCCCACGCACCTCGTAAAACATGTCAGCACGATACTGTAAACATGACGAACCCTTGCGCTTCTGTATTATTTTAAACTATCGTAAACAGTGAAAATCAATGATGTTTCGTGTAATATACAGGTTGATTTTAAATTAATTTTAATAAATGTAATAATTATAATGACGTTTATAATTTAAGTCAAAATTAGGTAATACAATTTTGACATAATCTTTGAGCCTCGTACTGGACCAATTTTCGTTTCTTTTTTTAATCATGTATTTTTGTGAGTTCTGGTACTGGCGGGCGAATAAATGTTTTTTCTTTCTTTCTAAATCAAATGTCTTACAATATAAGTTGTTACAATATAAGTAGGTAAGTTCCAACATGAAACTCGGTTTGGGCACGGCAACATAATAATAATATTAACATAATAATATTAACATTATAGTAAGAGTATATATGTGACATATTATAATTATTAAAAAATATTCTAGATATTCTGCGACCGAGTAAAAGCATTTTCGTGTTAGATATTATTGTTTTTATTTTCTGGTAAATTTATTGAATATGGGTTCTTCTTTTATTTGTTCCAGTAATTTGCTGAAATTTTTACTGCCATGTAATATGGGCTATGGTAAACCAGTTTGATTCGAGAGGGTGGAAGATGTAATCTTTTTTATGGAGTGTGCTTATGTTATGACATTCTTTTGTTTTTGGAAAAAATTGCCATGTTTAAATACAAATATGCAAAGGTCATAAATATAGAGGGTAAATTTAGGAGTTGAACCCAGATATTTACTTACTGTATTTGTGTATTAAAATATGCAGTTGTATGTTGTGGTTTTTGTGTGGAGTAGTCCATGACCAGACACATTGTATAATGGTTGGTACAGCCACAGTAAAAATATTCCATAAAATAATACAAATGTGTGGAACCCTTAAAAAAATTCAGTGTGTACTTATGTACGCGCGTGAGAAGTTATACTTCTTCGAGTCACAAAATAGCAACGAAGGCAGTAAGTAGTTCAGCATGTACGTCAGAGATGGCGTTGTTTACAATTACTCCCGTGAGAATTTTGTGTGACGCTGTGCGCGCGCATCGTAAAATTTCACTCTCATCATTTTTTCATAACGCGCCTAAAGAAGTATAACTTCAATAATAAAAATGTGTGGTGGGGAGGTACCTATCTCCGAAAAATACAAATGCTGACGAGTTAAAAACAAAACACAGTTTTCAGACACAAACTACGTTCAAAATTGTTTGCTTTTCGTGCTTGCTTCGCTTTTAGCATCTAAATGGAAGTACATTACCCTTATCCGATTCGTTTGCTTGCATCATACATTTGAAATGTTTTATTTATGAGACAACCTGTATAGTGTGAAAACCCATACGCAACCCGTACGATGTAATTGTTTACGATGGAGAATTAAATGGAAATACAGATTTCCCCGATTGGTGTGTAGATAGGTTTATGGTGAGGAAAGCGAATTAGAGGAAAACAAATGAATAGGAATTTCTAAGTAAGTCAGAGAAATTCCAACTCCTTTGAATAAATTTTCTCAGGTAAGTAGGTACTGATAAATAGAATTTACTGCTCTTATTTTCAAAGTTAGAAGTGCTTTGTCAAATTAGGGGCACTTATGACCTTTGAATGATATTGAACTAAGGTAAACACATTAAAAAAGACATAATGAACACTTCGTATTAAGTATAGAACGAAACACAAGGAGTTAGTGTGTTCAAAGTGCGTCATTTAAATGAAATTTGACACATCTGTTTAGAAGTCTACATCTAGCTAGACTAACATTTAATGAAGGGGCTCCTATATTTGGATAGGTTACAAAAAACCACGATGTGGTTCCTTCCAACCTTACCTGTCTGAGTCGGGGTGCCCCAAGTTTTAGCCGTGTGGTGCCGGTCGCGAGTAGCACCACCCCATTTCTACCCGTGGGTGTCGTAGAAGGTGACAGAGGGATATTGACCAGAGGATGGGCAGCAGCGTCCTTCTAAGTGCACCTACTAAAATTGCCAACATGCAGCCAAGCATGGCGATTACGGCTGAACCCCCCTTGGAGGAGGCCTATGCCCAGCAGTGGGCATCTTAAGATTGACATGATGATGATGAAGTTCTGAGCTCACACAATATTTCCATGTTGGTAAGCAAAAATATTTTTTGTCAAAAAAAAAATTTTGGTAGGCATTTACATTCTACCCGTATGTTATTAGTAGGATAGTGTATTTTCTACAAGATCGCATACAAAGTAACATACGAGCCGAATTAATAACCTTCTATTTTTGGAAGTCGTTTAAAAACGTGTGTAAGAAGAGCAGCGAGTAGGTCTACTGCAATAACAAGCCAATTCGCTGGCATTGGCAAAGCGCGTGGCTTTAAAATATTTGTGTATCCAGATAATTGTTCCGGTTCAGCTTGTTTATGCATGTGCTATGTAAACTCAACATGCAGGAGGAAATTCCAACGCTGAGAATAATATTAAAAACGTGTTTTTAACAAACTGAGACCACAAAACACACCTGTCATGTTAATTGTGCCGTTTTTAACCCCCGACGTAAAAACGACGGGGTGTTATAAGTTTGACGTGTCTGTGTGTGTGTGTGTGTGTGTGTCTGTCTGTGGCATCGTAGCTTCCGAACGGATAAACCGATTTTGTTTTTGTTTCTTTTATTTGAAAGGTGAATTAGTCGGGAGTGTTCTTAGCTATGTTTGATGAAAATCGGTCCAAGATGGCCGCCGCTACAAAATAGCTAATCACATATTTTTTCACAACTCCATCAATATGGGTATCAAATGAAAGGGCTTCACTAGTAGAATACTTTACACTATGATAAATTTCAAAGCCAAGATGACCGGCACCACAAAATGGCGAATTACATTTTTTTTTCACGACTCCCTCAATATGGATATCAAATGAAAGGGCTTGACTAGTAGAATAATGCATACTGTATTGAAAGGGAATGAGGAATATTAATTACCTAACGAAATGAAAACTAAAAACTTGAAAATTAATTTTATAAACTCTAAGGGCCATAGCACCGGTTCCCTGCTGTTTAAACAGCCGGCTGTTTAAACATAGGGTAGACTGGGTACGATTGTGCCAGAGTACGGTTGTGCCAATTGGACGTAGTTACGCAAAAAGAATCCAATCCACACTTTTTCCAAAATTGAATTATATATACCAAACGCATTCTCAGGGTGATATCTTTAATATCAAAAAAGATCCATGTGACGAAATACAACTTCAGACGTATCTACAACTTCTCAAAGCCAGACTAAATTACATTTAAAAACTTTCAAATAAAAATTAAATTTAAAATTTAAAAAACCCCCAACGCAAAACATAAAATCAATTATTTAAAAAGTAAAAAATAATATATTTTGTTGTGCCATCAAATGTTTGTTCGTTGGAATGGCGCTATAATGTCGCGGCGGGGTACCGCTAAGTCAGCAATAGCTAAATAGGTGAAATAGCGAAATGAGTATTTGCAATGAGATTTGACTTACGCGGTACCCCGCCGCGACATTATAGCGCCATTCCAACGAACAAACATTTGATGGCACAACAAAATATATTATTTTTTACTTTTTAAATAATTGATTTTATGTTTTGCGTTGGGGGTTTTTTAAATTTTAAATTTAATTTTTGAAGTTTACGAGGACAGATGTTATGATTTGGTTAGGACGTCGTGTTTTATTCAACATTTGACTGACGTTTTGATTCTAGACTTTATTGGTATAGATAATTAGTAACTACTTTAAATACGCATACATTTATAAAACACAGTGTCGCAGTCACTACAGCAGACTTAAGGGCAGTTTAAAATTGAGTAGTGTCTGAGTATTTGGAAATAACTGAATATTATCTATTTTCTTTTCACTGATCACGGCCTCAAGTGACTAAACTCGAAGCCACTAGAAGCACCGTATGCATCACGTAGGTGGAAGGGGAGTAATTCGAAATTATTACTTTTGCTAGGCCTTAGCGCCCCCACGTTAGCAGTAAAAGGTTAAAAAAAATTATAATAATAATAATAGCTCGCGAAGTTGTCGACGTGTGGGATGTGAATACGGCAGCCATTGTGCCGATAGTCGTTACGACCAATGGAATAATTTCCAAGAGCCTCGACCAACATCTGAGAAGGCTCTCGTTGGGCAGCTGGATCAAAGGTTTGATACAGAAAGCGGTACTCCTGGACACGGCGCATATTGTTAGGATATTCCTTTTTCAGGCGCCCTGACCACGTACCCGCGGTCAAGGAATCGGGAACAGGGTCCAAGCTTTTTAGGGTCCGCTTGGACCCTGTTCCCGATACCGGTGGGGTACTATTTTTTATGCTTTTATTTTTTTATCAATATATTTTTTTCTTTTTTAATTTCTCATTTATTCATTGTATATATACATTGTACAATTAATAAATGAGAATAATAATAATATGTGGGGGCATTTCACACACGGCCATCTGACCCCAAATTAGGGAGACCCTGTAATATGGGTATCAGACAGCTGATATACATACACAAATACATTTAAATAGATACGTCTAGAGATAAACAACAACCAAACACAAATGTTCATCACACAACTCTGTACCCTGGGCGGGAGCATAACCCGCAACACGCTGCGCAGCAGTCAATATAGTCGGTAAAAGATACATATTGGTGCCGATTCCCTTGTTCGCAAACTAAACTAAAATTAGAGAATTGTCTCCCTTTCTACCAGACAGCTAAAGAAAAGGACGGCGGTAGACAAGGATTAAGTTAGAAATGTCAAATTAGTATTTCCCTTAAACTTCGCAGTGTTTTTAATCAATACGCTGAAATGACAACTATAATTGTATGAACATTTTAGATCTTAAATTGACAGTTCTTATTAATATATGTCTCTTTCTTGTTTTATTGGAAAGAAAGAGATGTAAATAGCTTAATATTAATTTAGTTCGTGCACAACAGAATTGGCACCATTATAAGATACAGTAATCAGAAGCCAGAACGTCTAACAATCAGTATTATCGTGTTACCCAATAAATGGGTGGACGAAGTCACACAGGCATTCATCCATGTAAAATACTGGTATTCAAATGCATCCAGTTAGACTGGAATCCGACTGCAACATAGTTGGGAAAAGAGTAAGGCAGATCTCATCATCTTCCTGCCCTTGTCACATGTTACATGGAGTCGGTGAAACATGATTTCTTCTTCCATTCCGTCCTACCAACCTTCATGCTTTCACTAACTCCATTTTCATTCATATCATACTTCACACAATTCATTCATCTTTTCTTTGTCCTTCCTTTCCCTCTCCATCCACCCACACTCATATTCATAACTTTGTTGGTTGTGTTTCATCCCTTCTTTCCACATGCCCATTCCAAGATTATGATTGTACGGTAAATGATAAAAAAGCATGGTTAATTATTACCGCTGCGTAAGCAATTTGTAGGGATTCGATATTAGGTAAACGAGGGATTATATACTTTAAGGGAGTTCTCATTCGATACAAGGTGGGTCGCAAACTGCGAAATCATCATCATCAGCTATAGAGCAACGCTGAACACAGGCCGATGTTCCGAATTTTTTTTTGTATTAATTTGTTGAAACATGACGATAATAGGGTATTTTACTCTATACGAGAAAAAAACTATAAATATGTTATTGAGACAGATTAGGCATAAAGCAGTCGGAAAATGTAAGTTTTAGTTCCTAAAATAACAAAACAAATTTTTAAATTCAATTCAAAGTTTTCAGTATTTTTAATCTGATATAAAACACCGTGAAATAGTAGCGGCCATGTTATTACGCCATACGGCTGTGTAAACAAAAAATTGTCAACTATCAGTCAACCGATTGGCGTAATATAGGCTTTGTACTTTTATTGTTTTTGTAACCAACGTAATTTTTTCATTATTACACCTATTACAAAATATGCTTTTAATTATTTTTAAATGATATACAATTATCATATTTAATATAAGCTCATTTGATACAAAACGAACTGACGTCATTTACGCTGAGCAATATGGCGTCCAGTAAGAGGCGTTATCGTCAAACTACGCGCGAAATTTGAAAATTGAAAATTTAGATGCATTTTTATGGCACTTATCGATTGAATAAAAATTTTGTGTTTTTTTTGGTGGCATATTAGCACTACAGAATTTCATTGAAACACTTTTCAAAAATGGGTGTAATACGCTATTGTTCAAGATGTCAGAAGAAATCAAGTATTGCACCCTTGCGAAGCCGGGGTGGGTCGCTTCTACATCTAAGTCTTCCTCAACCGTTATTACCGTGCCGTGCATCTCGTATTCACTTACGAATTTACGATGTTTAAAGCCAACTGCAGTACAATTCTGTTAAATCACCTGTTAGCAAATTTAATAGCGATTCCAATGATATAACTGGAAACGAGCTAACTAACGTAATTTCGGAGATATCGTCGTTTTAATCAGACGCGTCGGAACAGCATGCGGCCACCCCGTAAGGCCCCACAGACGCGCGCTTGCGCGGTTTTTAACCGCCAACAGATCAAGGGATAACATCTACCTCAGTGAATCCATATGACACGAGCTTGAGAAGAGCTGCCAATCCTCATTTTTAAGATGACAGCTCTTCTCATTCTCACTTCACCGAGTTTTTTTTCAGAATAACACCGTTGTGTTGTAGTGTACTAAAATACTGTTCTCCATTCTGTTTGTACATTGATTTCGTAAATAAACAAAATTTAATCAAACTGACGCAGTTTTTCTCCGTACATTGAATACCTATTTATTGGAAAAAGCAATTTACTGGTAATGGACGAGGGGTATCGATGAAGCGGGATTATTTTTTATTTATTTAACTAACGTTCTGTTGTTATTTGGAATGTTTCCGAAAAATAAAACAGATTGTTTCAATATTTGTGTAAATTAATGGAATACGAGAAAGCGGATGGTGTTTCGGAATCTCATATTGATTCAATTAATGTAGGTACTTACCTACTGGTACTGGTATCTAGATACTTGTGTTGTTTTGCTTACTTTTGTCATCATCATTATGTCATCACCATCTTCCTAGCCTTTTCTTATAATATATGTGGGGGTCGACTTCCAGTCTAATTTTTTCGTGTTTTTTTTATGAAACTTAGCTAGATCGATTTATCGCCTCCGAAACCCCCAGCATACTAAATTTCATGAAAATCGTTGAAGCCGTTTCCGAGATCTATACATATAATAAAACAGTAACAAAACTGTGTCTGTACATTGAATATATTAAAAAAATAATAATTGAGGGGGGTTTAGGAACAGTAATAGAGCACGAATCCAAAAAAAAAATTCTGTCTGTTTGTCTGTTTGTTTGTACACGCTAATCTTCGGAACTACTGGGCGGATTTGAATGATTTTTCTTTTGTTGTATAGGTATTAAGTCTGGGCAACATATAGGCTATAATTTATCTTGGAAACTTGAACACCTGATGCAGAACTGCAACAAACCAGCTAAACTATAGGAGATACAAAAATGCAAAAATTGTTCCACGTGATGAGCATTTTCTGCTGAGAGAATAAATTTGAAGATCTGGAACACCTGATGCGGAACTCCAAGAGCCCAGCTACACCATGACACATATAGGAATGACATCTTAGCAAAAGTTGTTCGGTCTTATGGGTATTTCCTGTTGACTTATAAAAATCGAAGATCAGAAACATCTGATGTAAAAATCAAAGCTATCACTAATTTCACTGTATCTTATAAAATAACATAAGCTGGGAGTACCTTCACGCGGTGAAGGCGGTAATACAGTTTAGGACTGATTTTTGATGACGATGGTATACACGGAACAGATAAGTAGAGTTGTGGTATATCATTGAAAATTTGACTCTACTGGCCAAAATTCCCAATTTTTTTTTTATTTTATCGAATAAATATGCCTTCGGGGTTATGTTATATGGGTGTTTAATTTCCTTTTCCAGTTGTCTTCGTGACACGGTAGCCTACCCGGTGACGCAGGGGAGCAGTCACTTAGATTTTAATTGATCAGTTATCTTCTTTACAATAAAACTATAACCATGCCTAGAAAGAGGTCAAATCTTTCCCAATGTTCCAAAGGAGCTAAAAGATTGAGGATCATAAGATCCCAAGAATCTACCGAACAGCGTCAGGAGAGACTTGATACTGTTCGAGAACATCAGGCTGCAACTCGCTCCGTGGAAACCTCTTCAGATCGCGAAGCACGCCTGCGTTCTCAGCGTATTTACGCATCTACATCTAGGTCTCTAGAGACCAGTGAAGAATATGATGCGCGACTGACCGCTGATCGTGAACGTCATACATTGTCTCGCGAGTCGGAGACGTTCACGGATAGAGAATTGCGCTTGAGTTCTCAGCGTATCTGCTTCTAGGTCTCTAGAGACAAGTGCGGAACGTGATGCGCGACTGTCCGCTGATCGTGAGCGACATGCATTGTCTCGCGAATCGGAACCGATACAGAATCACGCTTGAATTCTCAGCGTATTCGCACATCTACTAACAAGTCTTTTGAACCGAATGATGAACGTGATGCACGACTAACTGCTGATCGAGATTATCACACACTAGCGACCCGACCCAGCTTCGCATGGGCCTATAGCCTTTCTCGGTAAATGGACTATCCAACACAAAAATATTTTTTTTATTCGAACCAGTAGATCCTGAGATTAGCGCGTTCAACCAAACAAACAAACAAACTCTTCAGCTTAATAATATTAAGTATAGATTGTCCCGAACACGCACACAACAAAATATTCATAATCAGTTAGAAAGTGAGAGAAAAAGAATTGCTGGAGTACGGCATGAAGAGACAGAAGAAGAGCGCACCGAACGTTTGAATTCTGATCGACTTCGACATTCTCTGAACAGAATGTCGATATCATCTGAAGAATCGGATGTGTCTCAAGATATAGCCGTAGGTCATGGCGACCTTCCTTGGGTTGATAAGGAACGGAGTTCATTTACGTAAACTCCTATGATTGACTACGCCACATATTCCGCCATCGGAGGTATGATTCAAAATTGTACTTTTTGAACGTCTCGAATCATCTCGCGCATCCCGTTGTTTTCCCGTCCCCGGGCTTAGAATTCGACATCAGACGTTTCAGATCTTCGATTTTGCCGACCCCGTTGTCGCTGGCATAAGCAACAGGATCCGCGTACGAAGTCGCGGGCAGTAGCTAGTTCTGAATATTTATATATACATAATTATAAAAATTTAAAATTTAAAAAACCCCCAACGCAAAACATAAAATCAATTATTTAAAAAGTAAAAAATAATATATTTTGTTGTGCCATCAAATGTTTGTTCGTTGGAATGGCGCTATAATGTCGCGGCGGGGTACCGCGTAAGTCAAATCTCATTGCAAATACTCATTTCGCTATTTCACCTATTTAGCTATTGCTGACTTAGCGGTACCCCGCCGCGACATTATAGCGCCATTCCAACGAACAAACATTTGATGGCACAACAAAATATATTATTTTTTACTTTTTAAATAATTGATTTTATGTTTTGCGTTGGGGGTTTTTTAAATTTTAAATTTAATTTTTATTTGAAAGTTTTTAAATGTAATTTAGTCTGGCTTTGAGAAGTTGTAGATACGTCTGAAGTTGTATTTCGTCACATGGATCTTTTTTGATATTAAAGATATCACCCTGAGAATGCGTTTGGTATATATAATTCAATTTTGGAAAAAGTGTGGATTGGATTCTTTTTGCGTAACTACGTCCAATTGGCACAACCGTACTCTGGCACAATCGTACCCAGTCTACCCTATGTTTAAACAGCCGGCTGTTTAAACAGCAGGGAACCGGTGCTATGGCCCTTAGAGTTTATAAAATTAATTTTCAAGTTTTTAGTTTTCATTTCGTTAGGTAATTAATATTCCTCATTCCCTTTCAATACAGTATGCATTATTCTACTAGTCAAGCCCTTTCATTTGATATCCATATTGAGGGAGTCGTGAAAAAAAAATGTAATTCGCCATTTTGTGGTGCCGGTCATCTTGGCTTTGAAATTTATCATAGTGTAAAGTATTCTACTAGTGAAGCCCTTTCATTTGATACCCATATTGATGGAGTTGTGAAAAAATATGTGATTAGCTATTTTGTAGCGGCGGCCATCTTGGACCGATTTTCATCAAACATAGCTAAGAACACTCCCGACTAATTCACCTTTCAAATAAAAGAAACAAAAACAAAATCGGTTTATCCGTTCGGAAGCTACGATGCCACAGACAGACACACACACACACACACACACAGACACGTCAAACTTATAACACCCCGTCGTTTTTACGTCGGGGGTTAATAAAAATGAATCGTTGTTCGTTAGTCTCGCTAAAACTCGAGAACGGCTGGACCGATTTGGCTAATTGTGTTTTAAATAATTTGTGGAAAGGTTTAAACGGTGAGAAAATTTGATAAATCAATTGACTGGACTGGGAAATACCTACATCTTCACCTAGCAAAAGTGTATTTTTACTGCAATTTCAATTGATCTGACTTTTGCTAAAGTTAGCCGACTTTTTTTATGTAATTCGTTCAATATACAAAATGGTTGCATAACCATGCACCATTAAAAATAGTATGTATGTACATACATACACACACACACGGACACACATCAAGCTATACATTTCCCGTATTAGCTGACCTCTCATTGAGGATTACTGGACATGTATAGCTAGATATGTAGCCGTGTGTACATCTAAAACTTATGTTTTAAAATATTAATCAGCAGTAAATACTTGACGGCACGTTTGGCGCAATGACTGAACAATATGGGCTACTGTGTTGCGTGTCGCGGGTTCGATTCCCGCCCCGAACAAATATTTGTTTGGCCTACAGGTATTTTTTTAAGTCTGGTTGTTTGTGCATGTGATTTTATACTTGTACGTATTACGCACACACGATACAACTTCAAAAAAAATGCCCAAATTACTGTAGAAAATGGGAGAATTAACCCACTAACCCAATTCATCGTCCCTAAAAGAATTGTTCCAAAGATTTCATACAACAAGACTTTTTAATTCACCTTTTCATCTTCATCAACAGAATCAGTACAAGAACCCCAAGTTCCATACAATGACAACAACGTACTCAAACGAGCCCACAGGTCGTACCACTACACAGTGCACAAACAGTCGTCAAATGAAAGAGTCTTGTTGATTCAATCTTACCACAGAGTAGCTAACGAATGGAGGCAGAAGTAAATACGCCTTGCTTTGCGGTCAACTTGGTATTTCGTAATGCAAGATGCAGTAAACGTATGTCAGAAGTCAAGAAACGTTTGACTGTCTACATGACCAGACATTTGACCTGTTCTTTGGGAGTACCATACAACGTAGCAATGCTGATAGCCTTTTGGGCACTTGTCACATTGGCAGTGATGTGGATGAGTTGATGAGATTTTTTAATATCCTATGAATTCCTCTTTCCCTATATATATATTTTTTTCTTTACTTATGCAGTCCCACTGCTGGGCAAAGGCCTCCCCCAAGTCCTTCTTAAACTTTTGTCACGCACCACCTCAAACTAGCCTTCGTGGTACGCGTCCAGGTCATCTCGCCACCTCTTTCTGGCCGTCCTCGGTTCTTATAGGTAGTAAAAATACTTTATTATAACTAAAAGTACTTTATAATAATAATTTATGTATTATTATTATTCATAATTTGTTTGTGTATTTATAGATAAAGCAGTGTCAAAGTGTTTCATTCTCGTCCATATATACGAAACAACGTTAGAGCTCAGCGTCATAGCAAGCGTCGTACTATCAGAAATTCCTGCAATCAGTATGCACCTATCACTCCATTGCTTACTTCTCCATGACACTCTTTCCTTGCCAAACGTAGTGAGTGTTGATATGTACCAGCGAAGTCACTTGTACCGTTTTGTTTACCTCCCGCAAATAGTGCCAACAGCTTGTATACGGTATTAATTGTCATTCTCATTACAATTGTGTAATTACTTAGCCACTTATTGTTTGTTGACGGTAATTGAGTTTACTTGTTTATTTTTTATTAAAAAGCAAATAATACTTATAATCCTTTGTTTTAATTCTTATTTGTGGTTTCATTCGTGTCTCAGAAAGTACGTGAAGCCGCTGGTCTGGTCGTAGATCTTTGATAGTCGATACGGGTAGTCAGAAGCCAGAGGGTCTGACAACTAGTCTTACCAAGGAGTATCGTGTTACCCAGTAACTGGGTTGTGGAGGTCAGAAAGGCAAACACTCCATATATAACACTGGTATCCAGCTGCTCTCGGTTAGACTGAAAGTCAACCTCTACCACCACCTTTTTGTACTATGTGATTTATTTCTTCGGCTACATGTATGAAAAACATGTACCAATTAATAAAAAAATGACATTAGTAACCTTTACCACCACCCATTATTGCTTGTAATATTTGCTCAAAACCACGAGAGAACTGTTTCAAGCTGAATATGAACTAAAATCACCGATTCCTCAATTATACCTTCCATGCATTGGTTTCACATCTCGGTTTCTTCTGCAGTTCCAAGGATTAAGTAAACAAAATCATAATATATAATTCTCTTTAATGAAACCACATCAAAGTCACATGAATACGTATGCTGATTGATATAAACGTGTATAGAGGTATAATGCGAAAACCCAATACCACAAAATATAAATATACAGAAGGACGAGTTCATACAAGACGCAAGACGGTCATACCTTCATACAAGACGCTCATACAAACCCACGCACACTGGTAACAATGTTTCATTCTTTTGCTTATTTTCTTTGTATTCTTTCTTTATTTTTTCCTTCCTTTTCTTTTTCTATTTTTTCTTTTCTTTCTTTTCTTTCTTTTCTTTCTTTTCATTCTTTTCATTCTTTTCTTTCTTTTCTTTATTTTCTTTTCTTGCTCGTTCTTCTCCATAGAGACCTACCTACGTTTTGGAACGAGCAACTAGCTTCAACTCTCTGACTAACTGACCGACTCCTTGACAATTCAAAAGTGCCTGTAAATGGTTTAATTGAAATAAATGCTTTGACTTTGACTTTCTTTTCTTACTTTTCTATCTTTTCATTCTTTTCTTTCTTTTCTTTCTTTTCTTACTTTTCTTTCTTTTCTTTCTTTTCTTATTTTCTTTCTTTTCTTTCTTTTCTTTCTTTTCTTTCTTTTCTTTCTTTTCTTTCTTTTCTTTCTTTTCTTTCTTTTCTTTCTTTTCTTTCTTTTCTTTCTTTTCTTTCTTTTCTTTCTTTTCTTTCTTTTCTTTCTTTGCTTTCTTTTCTTTCTTTTCTTTCTTTTCTTTCTTTAATTTTTTTTCTTTCTCTACTTTATCATCTTACTTTGCCGGTTTTTGCTTTTTGTACGAAGCAGGCCTTCTTGCCTCACTATTTATAGTGGCATTACTTTGAACTAGGTTTAATTAAATAGCGTGCTCCAATGTGCGTAGTTAAGTAAAAGTCAGTTTAACTGATTCACTAAACTAATTAATGTTGAGCCGTGAACATTCTTGGTTTATTAATTGTTTTCGGAGACGGTGGAATCACGGTAAAGGTAGTTGGCACAGACATAGGGTAGTTGGCTACTGGCTGGCTACGTGGGTTTGAAGTATCTTGATGTCATTGTGATAAATATAACATGGTATAATGTAATGTGCTAAACAGGTATTTCTAATTTTAAAATCAATCAAATTTACGTTCCGTTTACTCTGAGCGCTCGTGCCCTCAAAACTTTGATAAAATCACCATTTTTTTTTTAAAAAGAAAAGAATTCTAAGTTTTTTTATTTTTGATCGGCATAAAGATCATAGTTATTATGCATTAAAATAAATACAATTCCATTCCATACACAAAAACATAATATATTTGTAAGAAACAGTCTTACATATGTAATAATGAATAAATAAAATGTTATCTCTTGGCTTGTATTATCAATGTATCATTTATAAATAAGACATAACTTTTATTTCTAAATGCTAATAAGTTAGTTACCATGAATTCAGAATAAACGAGAATGGAAAGGAAACGTCCTATTACGAACTCGCAGACAATGTGCCCGAGCAGTTTTATTTGATTAATTGATAATAAACTAAAGTTAAATAGTTATAGAGTTGTTTATTGTGTAATTGCGCTTAAGAATAATAATGATGCGCGGAATGTACTTATATATCTTGCACACAACTTTCAACTGTATTTGGGATATTATTGAGTATATTCTTCTATAACTTTATCTTTCTATAGTGTAAAAAAAAGAAAGTTTAAAAACTAAAACCCGACCACAACAAAAAGTGATCTAAAAAGTACGAAACAAGAAAATATTTCACACAGAAATCAAGACATAGGTACAAAATGGTCAAGGTAAAGCCGTGGTTGCATGCCTGTGTCCCATATGGGTGCGATGAACATGAATTATAAAGGCATGCAACCATGGCTTTACCTTGACCATTTTGTACCTATGTCTTGATTTCTGTGTGAAATATTTTCTTGTTTCGTACTTTTTAGATCACTTTTTGTTATTGTCGGGTTTTAGTTTTTAAACTTTATTTTTTTTATTTAAACCATTTTGGAGTTTAAATACCAGTATTAGTTATTTTTTTTTAATCATTTGTGACAAGTCATAGCTAAATATTATATATTTAAAAGGTACTAGTGAACCCCTTTCCAATGATACCAAACACGGTATGCGTATTTTAATGTATTTTTTTTTATCTTACCTTTTTTTAATAATTTGTGATAAGTCACAACTAAATATTATATATTTGAAAGGTACTAGTGAACCCCTTTCCAATGATACCAAACACGGTATGCTTGTCTTCATATTTTTTTTTATCTTGGTTTTTTGTCCGCCAGAGGGCGCTACATTGGATTCGGTGATACGTCATATAGCCTATAGCCAGCGGACGATCAAGACGCTTCTAACGATACCTCATTTGTTCAGTTCTAATAAGTAGTTTAGGAGCTATGAGCGAACAGATGAACATACGTACATACATACATACATACATACATATATAGCCTGTCAAAATCATAACCCTCCTTTGGCTTTGCCGTAGTCGGGTAAAAATAAAGTCGTTCCCGCCGTCTGTACGTTTAGATCTCTTAATATACGCAACGTACTGTAATGTGGTTTTCAGCAATAGATAAATGGATTTAAGAGGAAGGTTCATACGTATAGTATGATCTACATTGTACCCAGGCGAAGCCGGGGCGGGTCGTTAGTTATAAATAAAAATAAATTGTGTATTTTGCCAAATTCACCGGGAAAGTCAGACTACTGAATGGTTTTATTATATGAAAATATATAATTTGAAAAATTTGCTCGCCGCACCTATTTTCTTATACATATTTACATTTTTTCACCTGATAACGTCAAATCGATGAACACCGACTGCACGCACGAAAAAGTGTCACGTTCCATAAGCTCCGCCCACCTCAACGAAGTCATTATTTGTTTATGTTATATACTATGTTAGCCAATGGTTAGCCATTATGTTTCTTTATGACGTTATCACGTAAAACTATCGTCCGTAAACCTACTTTACAGACAACAATTTTTTTTAATATTTTTATTCGAATGTTTCTACATACTTATTCATCGTCAAAAAAGTAATTTATAGTATTTAAAAAAGTTACTAACAGTACCACCCACCCACCAACCAACCGTGTACTTTAAGCGCCCGTCATTATTGGCGCGCAGTTAAATGTCATAATCATAATCTATGACATCAAACTAACAACACCAAACTAACAGTAACTCGGTAACACTCGGGATACCCCTTGTTAAGGCTTCATCATCATCATTTCAGCCGAAAGACGTCCACTGCTGGACATAGGCTTCCCCAAGGGGGGGGGGGGTGCCATAATCGCCACGCTTGGCAGGCGGGTTGGCGATCGCAGTATGGTTTTTACAAAGGCACAGAGAACGCTGCTGCCCATTCTCTGGTGAGTCCCTTAGTCGCCTTACGACACCCACGGAAAGATAAGGGATGGTGCTATTCTTTACGTCCGACACCACACGGACCTTTGTAAGTTTAGTTGTCAGTATTTTTGGCTTAGTATACTATTTTGATAGTCGAGAGAGAAATCGTTATCAAAGATTTACGAAGCCAAGCCAAGCTCAAGTAGGTTAGGCATTTCCCTTAAAGCCGATGACCGATGGGGCAGCAAAGGTCCTGGTTGTTGCGCCTGCAGACGCAGAGTCGGCAGGCCTCCCATAAGGGAAGCCGCGGGAATTCGCTGGATGAACGCAGGTTGCGGTTGCAACATAGGTTGAGGTCTATGGAGGAGACCTATGCCCAACAGTGGACGTCTAAAGGTTGAGATAAAAGACCAACGGCTGTACGGCTTCAAGACTTTTCTTTTTATCTTTCTCTAAATTTGTAGGCAACGACCTCCTTAGATTCAAACGTCGTGAGAACTAGCATTGACTGTATACATACGTCATAGCATCAGATGGTATATAATTAATGGTCTAGTAAAAATAACAAACCGTTGCTACCGTGTGAAACTAGCACATTATTAATGCAAACTTCAAACTAGCTTTGAAATGAAAATGAGAAAATAGCTGTATTCTGACCATTAACGACTGAAATGGCGTATACAATTGCAAACTTTGCTTTTTATATTTTCAACCGACTTCAAAAAAGGAGGAGGTTATCAATTCGTCTGTATTATTTTTTTTTTTTTACGTTTGTTACCGGATTTCTTGGGACTGGGTGAACCGATTTTGATGATCCTTTTTTTTATTTGAAAGCTAGTGCTTCCCGTGTAGTTCCATTTTAATTTGGTCCAGTTCTGACAATGGCATCCATGAGAAAACCGTATAAGTCTTAAATTTGCATTAAGTATGTGCGCGATTTGTTACGCGATTTCTCCGGCAAACGTAAACCGATTTTGAAAATTCTTTTTTTTTTGGATAGTGTATGCTTCAGGGGTGGTCCCATATAAATTTTATCGAAATTGATTCAGCGCTTTTTGAAAAATCAACAACTTTAGCACAGAACACACATTGACTTTAGTTTCGGAAGTCGGTGGCAACACAAAACAACAAACAGAACAAAGCCACTGAATTTCGAAACTAAAGTCAATGTGTGTTCTGTGCTAAAGTTATTTATCACTTTTTGAAGGCGGTTGTCTTTTTTGTAAAAAGCTTTTTTGTATCAACGGTCTTTTTAGGGTACCGCAATCGAGGGTACCTGACAAGACTCTATTAATAAGCCTTAGTTGTATGTTCGTTTGTCTGCCAACGGGTTATTCTAGCTGGTATATTTTCATTTCGTTTGACTGTATTGATAGTATTTTTTTTTTTTTTCTACTCTGACCATGTTGACATGTTTATTTTTATTGTAATTCCAATGATATGATTGTAAATCTTACCATTTGCATGCCCATTTGACGGTAAAATATAAATATCATAAAATACGAGGTGACCAGCGTGTCAACAATTATTGTACCTGAAGCGATACATGTGTCAAAAAAGGGTTTGATAGTAAAAACTTTCAACCAGATTCTAGAGAAATTATCGCTCAACAGCTGAGTCAAGCTCACGGTGGTCGTCTTGGACATAACATAGTTTTCAGTTACAGAAACAACAATAATGATGTAAGCAGTATTTTGTAAAAAAAAATATTTAAAAGAGTGTCCGTAGAGTTTCTTGCTCGTTCTTCTCCATAGAGACTTACCTACCCTTACCTAGAACGAGCGACGACTCGACGGTGGTGGTGGTGGTGCCTGTTAATGGTTTGATTGAAAGAAATGCTTTGATTTTGACTTTACTTTTGAATTTTTGTTCACGGACCAGTAATTGGACACAGGAGGTCTTTGTGGGAGACCTATGCCCACCAGTGGGCGTCTAAAGGTTAACATAACGATGATGATGACCAGTAATTCCAGAGATTACCACTTACAAATAACAATACGAACAAAGTTTACCTCTTTATAAGATTGGTGTATACCAACACGGAATTCCTATTAAACTCCCGCACTGGGTTCAAACTTTTGCTTGTAAAGAAGTTCACATAAAATTACAATGGGTGTGGTTCGTTCACCATAGGATCTTTCGTTCACCGTTCTGACACCCTAGTCTTCGCCTCCCAATACACTAATATCTCAATCCGATGAATTTTAACGATAGTAAATCCTTTGATTCATATGTATAAAAAGTATTTCTGCTCGGCAACTTAAAAAACGCAATGATTTTGGCATTAGTTGTAATGCTACTCATTTTGGCTTTATTTTTTAATTGTTGTTTAATAGTGGTGCTGCATCTCCTGAAACTCCTGAAACTCCACTGCAACTCCTGAAAGTCGGAATCAACAGTGGCGACCACCATGAAAGCATCGATGCAATGAAGCTTCATGAGCCCCGGAGAAACATTACAAAGCTGTCATCGATACTGCAACGAAATTTATCAGAAAATATATACATATTTTTCACTCCTCTCAATATCACCCTGGTGACAGATCAGAACTAGGAACCAGACCAATAGGCACTAAGTCACGTTTACTAGTGGTAGAAGCGCAGAAACCAAGGGGAATAAATATCATGACCTCCAAAAATAGTAAATTATCACCAAATCTTAGTCACCAAATGACCACCAAAAATAGTAAATGATTACCAAATCTTAGGACCCTTAAGTTCCCCCTGGGGCGGATCCGACATGGTTAGGCTAGGTTAGATCTGTGACCCCCTACCAAATGCCCCTACCCCCTGCCAGAACTAAATCGCTCTTTACAGACTCATACATTTCTACAATACTTTGGTTAAATGTTGGTGATCCTTCACTGTTTTTGGAGGCCATTTACTATATCTGGAGGTTCGTTAAACATGAGCCGTTACAAAGCACCACGGAATACAATTAGTATTATTTAATGGGTTCTAAAATGAGAGTTTTTACATTTGATTCCAATTACGCGACTGATTTTAGTGTTATCATCTTTCAGCGTGACTCTTTTTACTAATTATACTAATTACTAAAGAAGTATATCTACTGAAACATCACTCCGCTAAAAATATTGCCATACTTGGTTTTTCACCAGCGTAAAGCAAGGACAAGACAATGGAACTAAGAACCATTTAAGGCGGTACCCTGAGCAAATAACCTTGAGCATTCGTTCCCTACTTCGCCGCGCAAGAGATACAGTAGCAAATACGCTCAGATTTTAGAATTAAATCTTTATAAAATCACATTTGGGGATATTGAAAAAAAAAATCTACCAAAATGTTCATTAATAAATTGCCTATCCATTAGTGTTAGTAAAAAATCGAATTAATGGTTACTTGCCGAGGAGATGCATGTTTTCAATAATTATTTCTCATTTCTGTTGTTTCGTTGTGAGGAGATTAGTTAAATACTATATATACTTCGTTAACAAAAATCAGATCTACCATTTTGGAGTCAAGATTATGTAGAAATTTAATCTATTTTTTATTTGTTGTTATTTCTTTTGGATATAGAGTATTTAGGTCCGAAAAACTGAACAAAAAACGGCTAGCGCTGCGTTTTGCACAGGGACCCGCCTTAATTTGATAATATTCCTAAGTAGCTTTTACTTACTATAAGCTTTGCGTTTTAATACGCAATTATTCCTAAATCAGAATACTTTAATTGTATATGATAAAGCACATATACTCGTATCTTCAATATACCAAAACTTAAATTAAAACTGAAAAAATACCTTTTACTGTTTAGAAGAGCTTATTGAAAGTAAACTTATTCAAGACTATAAATATATAAACATAGAGGAAAATTGTTAGGTATTATTCTGCGATTATTATAATTGAAAGACTAAGTTTTTCAATTAATTATTTGAATTCATTAAGCAATTATTATGTGCACCTACGTTTTTTTTTAACCATAAATTGTGACTTTTAAATCATTTATCAATAAAATTGAATGAGTTTGTTTATCTATTTATTTACAAGTTTATTTAGAAATTCTATTTGTTTTTCTAAATATTAATCCAACTAGTTTCAGATGAATATTCATCTACGGAATATTATAAATAGACAACTCTCGTTGCTATAATTCTATCAACGTTTCGAAACCAATCTAGGTAAAGTCTAGACAGGTTTCAAAAATATTCGACGAGGTAAAACTAAGCAAAAAATTAGGATATTTTTATTAATAAAATGTTGCCGATATTAAATATGAAAACAAAACCAGTTCTTTTTTTTAACGTCGCACAAAATACAATGTTGGCACAACATAAGTTTTGTAGCATATTTTTACAGAGGACGTAAAGACTACCCACATTAACCATCCTTTTTTACACCTAAAAAAAAAAACAAAAAGTTCAACATACCATGCAGGTCCTAAAAATCACAAAGGTGTTAGAATTTAATCCAAGGATCACAACACTATCTGTCCACACACACACATTGAACACGCGCGCTGCGGTCGCGTAGTACCGTCTCACTGAAGCTTTGCTTCAAGCCTAGTCATACTGTAGGTAGATGCAGAAAAACCAGCCGAGTGTATTTGGTATCATGGAGGTGAAGTTTCAGTGTGTTTCAAGGTCGTGGAGAGAGGAATGTTGGAGGTATTTTATTTATATTGACGCCACTGTTTTGTATAATATAAACAGGCTTATTTACATTGTCTTTTATTTTATCAGCCGATTGCCATAGAGGTAATTGGAGAGTAAAAAAAAATTATTTAAAAAAAACAAAAAACCCGACTGCGTGAAAAATTGTTAAACTCAAAAGATAGAAATAAGTGAAAACTTAAATATTTTTTTGGTTTTGAATCATCGTGGTTGACAGTGTTCACAAAGGCAGTCGGAGGCATCAAAAATGTACAATATGTTTCAAATCCGTTGAAAGTGTCTAAACTTTAACTTGATGCCTCCGACTGCCTTTGTGAACACTGTCAACCACGATGATTCAAAACCAAAAAAATATTTAAGTTTTCACTTATTTCTATCTTTTGAGTTTAACAATTTTTCACGCAGTCGGGTTTTTTGTTTTTTTTAAATATTTTTTTTATTTTAATATTTTTAGTTTTCGCAGTGATTCAATTTAGAATTTAGAAAACTTTACGTCGAGTCTCTTTACGTTGAGCCGAGAAGCTTGCCTCGCTTCTATTATCCCTACGTCGAGTCTACAACTTCTGTCCCGTTTTTACTCCCTTAACGTCGAGTTTCTGTACCCGCTTTTCCGTGCACTAGCTATCGGAGGGCTAGGCGATGCAGTGCACACCAGGTCCCCAAGCTTAGCGGGCCCCTCGGCCCCAAACCTTGAACTAACCTAAACCTTAAACCGACTGAACTTTTTATTATTTATTTATATTTTTTCTCCTCCATGTTGTTATGTATTGTCCTACTAGTGTCGTTGGTGGGTGGTGCACAGATATTGGTGTAGCACCAAAAGGTTTAATAATACATTAGTCGCATTTTTGCTTCCAATGCTTCCTTTAATTCTTTCGCTGATGCAAGTTTTAGTTCAATAACCGACATCCTTGGTGACTTTGTGCGTCGGTGCTTCAGTCAATAGAAATACCATTTGTTTAATGTCTGCCATAACAATGTAAGACACCTTTTCTAATGCCAACGTTCACGCCCGTTCTGATTTGTAAGAGTTGGTATAAACCTCAATCTTCTTTCTACTATCTACCCCACTTCCCGGTTTCGTTTTTATCCGTCGCGATAGAATTGGAAAGAAGGAGGTTGTGTTGCTATTTAATTATCGTCGTAGTGATTTTCCTTTAAAAAACATTGCCTCTTCTTCTTCACTTTACGGTGCCTCCCCTGAGTAGGTACCTATTTCTAACACAAGAGAGGGACAGGTCGTTAGGATTAAGTCGAGCCACGTGTCATACCCTAAGATATTAAAACGAGTAGGTTGCAGAGGAAGAACATACGAGACTAACAGACTCGATGATATGTAAGAGTTCTCGGGAACGACAGGTTGGCTGCCCAAGGTCTGTGTTGAAATCGCCCATGAAGACGCAATGTGCATACACTGACTCTACTGATTCTTAAAGTTGCGAAAGTAGTCAATGGCGGGCGGACATTAATAGACAACACCAAGTAGGGTTTTAACACCTTTGATATGGATAATATCATCCAAAGATAATATCATCATATCAAAGAATATGAAAAACCAACCTCTTCCTTCTAGTGAAGATAATACTTCTGAACCTCTCGGAACCTCTTCAAAGCTGCAAGAAATCGCTAAACTGCCATATTCTCGAAAACCTTTCTTCTTTTTCTCCTACTGATATCATCATAGTAAGTAAATTATAGTGTAGAGAAACGTTAAAAAACAAATAATAAAACAATATTTTAATGATACTGGTTTTTAATTTATATCCTGACTGTACTTATTATATAAACTCGACGTAACGGAATTAGATAGCGTAAAATAGCAATATTTTGCAAGAGCAATAGACTCTCAGACTCGACGTAAAGGAACTCAACTTAAAGGGAATCAACCTTAATTGTTTGTTGTTTTTTAGCATTTCTGATTCTAAATTACATTTAAACAAATAGTTGTATATATATTAGTAAGGTATTTATAAAACCTACCCTACTCGATAGGTTTAAAGTTTTTTTTTTTTTGAAAACACTAATATGTCGCCAAAAGTCGGCCAGTTTAATTTTAATAATTTTGATGTACCCAGTGTCACTCACACAATTAAGACGATTGAAACGACACCTTTCAAGCTAAAAACTCTCAGACTCAACGTAAAGGAACTCAACTTAAAGGGAACGAACCTTAATTTATTTGTTGATTTTTAGCATTTCTCATTCCAAATTACATTTAAACATATAAGTAATTTATATATTTGTAAGCTATTTATAAAACCCTTTATTTTGATACCCCACTCGATAGGTTTTGAGGAAAAATATTTTTATTTTAAACACTAATATGTCGCCAAAAATCGGCCAGTGTATTTTTTCTTATTTTGATGTACCCAGTGTCACTCACACAATTAAGACGAATGAAACGACACCTCTCAAGTCAAAATCCATTAAGCCGTTTGAGCTACAGAGCGTGCCAAAGAAATTCACATACATACATACATACATACATACACCCTAAACATAACCCTCCTTCTGGCGCAGTCGGGTAAAAATGAATATTCAGCAGAAATAGATACTGTTTAAAATGATCTTGTTTTAAGAGCGGAAGAATATTTTTTTTCTATTCACAGGGCGGAGGACAGAAATCATTTTGTAAGAATTTACATTTCGATGTTCCAGTTGTCAGTTTTATGTTTCTTTTTCTCTGACTACTATCTAAAACGTTTGATAAAAATCGTCTGTTTAAACAAAGTCTTTTATCATTTAACTTTTAGGAAGAGATACCATAAAGGCAGACTGTTTTGGAACTTCAAATATTTCGTACAAGTTTTAAAAGCAGGTAGCTCGCAGTGGGTATTCTGTACTTTCCTATAGTATGGTGTAACTGTAGGGCGGGGATTACAGCTTATAGGTATTTTTGCTGTAAACTGTTGCGATCTATTGTTATTAGCTAAGTACGTTTGTGTTGCCACTTAAATAAATAAACTGTAACTCATTATTTGTGTTAACTTTACCTAGTGTGTTACTGTTTTACTAACGAATTAATAGGTGTAGAGGGTATCGTTAATTAGTTTATTATTAAATTAAATATTTTAGTTGAACGTTACTAAAATTGTTCACTTTGACTTGACGAGCTATTATAATTCGCGCTGTACTGGCACGAGTCAGTACAGCAGTACAGCACAAAAAAAAAAAAAAAAAGCGAAGTGTCGTTAAAAAACAAATACAAATACAAAAGCGAATACAATCACGAGATTAGGTAGGTATTCGTTTCTGAATTTGTATTTGCTTTGGTGGCTTCACTCTCTGTGTTCTGCGCGGTCTATCTACCTTTTGTTTCGTATTCAAAAACCACAACCAAAAATCACAAAGCCTTACAGAAATATACGCAGGTAGGTTGGTACCATGGCAGCATTAAAAAAAGCAGCCAGAAATATCGAATGTTGATGTCAGAGAAACCCCGGCAGTTTATAAGCTTATTCAATGAATTCACTTATCAAATTCAATTCAATTTTACATTCAATTAATTCCGCCCTAAAAATTCTAATTTAAAATTCATTGACGTTCCTCCAAAAGGCTGGCTTTTGATATAATTAGATATTTTAATAAATTAATGGAACGAAAAAGTTAATTAAAATCAATTCTTCATTACATTAAGTGATTAAAAATAGCTTTAATGTTCAGAGATTGTGAAGTATCGATATTTTTAATGGTATCCATGATTATTAATTACTCAGCAGTTTTATGTTTAATTAATTATGTTTACGTTCATTTTGTGTCTTCTTTGAACCCTGAAATGTCGTTTTATCGTTACATTTCTGTGGAAATCTTCTAAATAACCTGATTAGTGAAACTTGAATGGTTCATAAAATATTTAACTACTTTGATTTCATTTTTTATGAGGAGCTCGTGGCTAAGTTAAAGCCGTACAGATCGAACGGTCAAATGTTAAGCTACGCTAGCCGCGGTCTGTCTGTGGATGGGTGACCATCCCTTTCATACCGAGTTCTCTCCGTCCGGAAAGCACGTAAAGCCATTGGTCCCGGCTGTCATTTGTAGATCTTTGACAATCGTTATGGGTAGTCAGAAGCCAGAAAGTCTGACAACCACAGTCTTACCGAGGGGTATCAAGTTACCCAGTAACTGGTTTGTGGAGGTCCGATAGGCAGTCGCTCCATGTAAAACACTGGTATTCAGCTGCATTCGGTTAGACTGGAATCCGACCACAATATAGTTGGGAAAAGATGATGGTGATGGTTTAATTCTTTATTTCCATAAGGATACGCAATCTCACTGTTGGGCAAAGACCTCCCCAAACCCTTCTGGAACGCGTCCAGGTCGGCTCACCTCCTCTCTCTTCCTCTCTACCAGTCTCCGCTATTTCCTGACGTGACGTGACCTCTACGTGTTTTGGAAAGCACGTAAAACTGTTAGTCCCGACCTCAGATTATGAAACAAAAGGCAGATCTAGACAGCGCGGAACATTGAGAGTGAACCAAAAAGCTATACCTTTTGTTTCTCTGAGGTCCCGACCTTCATTCGTAGATCTTTGGCAGTCGTTAGTCGCTCGGCAATAAAAATCAATTGTGGTTTTATAGTTTACCTAGTCGCTGCGCCGGACCTAGGTAAAAGATATTGTATTTGTAAAACATGAGTATACACAGGTTTATAGTGCAAGATGTTGGGGTATAACTTGGCCTACATGTTTTGCTATAGAATATGGGATATGGTACAAACTAAAAAGTTTTTTTTAATAAAGTACACGGGTATACCAAAACTAAAAGGATATCATAATATATATCATAATGTATAAAAATAAAAATTACACAATTAGAAAAGTAATTAGACTTACAAAGAATAAAATAATCATACTGTAACAAACACACACAAAATTAATATAAATATCCTATTTTAAGACAGACTTACTTACATAAAAAATAAAAGTCTAATTCTTTAACAATACATCACATACGCAACAATTGGGTACTTGACACCACCAATCAATTGACATACTTTTTATGAGCTGTCAAAACGAGATTCCTCCATAGATATTGTATGACAATAGCGGCCTGTGACGTCACTAATTTACCAACTCAATTGACTAGGTAACTATTAATTGATTTCAAAGCAACTTAAAATCGAATTTTACAGTTATTTGAAAATTAATCGGGTTTTCGGAGCTAAAATAAAGTGTACTTTAATATAAGTTGTATTTTGGAATTATTGGTTAATGGTGTCAACAACCCACTGACGACATGGTGCTGTTGAGCACGTCGATCAGCGCCTTGAGGAGTCTGCTGGGCATCTGTGAGGAATATGCCAGGACGCACGGATTGACATATAATGTTAAGAAGAGCGAACTACTGGTGTTCCGGGCGGGGCACAACGCCCTCTTGCGTACCGCCCGTGACACTGGTGGGGTGGAGCTCAATAGGGTCAGCCAGTTTGTACCTTGGCCATGTGGTAAACAAGAACCTGGCTGATGATCAGGACGTGGAAAGGGAACGCAGGGGGATGACGGTTCGGTGTAACATGCTGGCCCGCAGGTTTTTAAGGTGTAGTAAGGAGGTAAAAAAGACATTGTTTAGGGCCTACTGTACCTGTAGTCTGTGGGTCAGATGCACACAGCGAGCCGTCAGCGCCCTGCGGGTCCAATACAACAATGCGTTCAGGTTGCTGATGGGACTGCCTCGCTATTGCAGCGCCTCAGCGATGTTTGCTGACGCACAAGTGGATGGTTTCCATGCCATAATCCGTAAGCGAGCGGCATCGCTGATGCGCAGGGTGAGGGACAGTTCCAACAGCTACCTGAGGGTGATTGCTGGGAGCGTAGAAAGTCCTCTATGGAGGCAATGGATACACATCCATATTAAATAGTTCCTTATATAAATTGTACCTACTAACATTTATTATTAAGTTTCTTTTATGTATTTACTAACAATATATGGACACATGTATCTGAAAGGAAATACCACGGGCTAGAGAATTGAAAATTAGGTATTTGTAAAATCTATTGCTGTCGCGCGATGCCCGAACACGAACCGCAGAGCGCGATAGAGACAACTGCAGCTTTGACCGAAAATACCTATTAAAAGTACACAAAATCAATGATTCGTAGTCCCCTGATTTCATCTCCAAAACTTAATCGATTTAACTGCTTTTTTCATTAAAAAATAAAGAAAGGCTTTTGCCGTGTTCCTATGTTTTCTATTTTTTTTTAAATCAAGTCAAATTTGTTTTCAGAATGTTTGAACACAGCGGAAAATCATGCCAATTTTTTAGGTTTTTGAATATTCATATCTCTTTTAATACTTAATAAATGTATGAGAAAAAGGAAAACATAGGGACATGCCAATAGTAGCCATGGATACTTAAAAAAAGAAAACTTGATCTACTGGCATTATCCAGGGAGGAAACAGGGG
Organism: Charanyca ferruginea; assembly: GCA_947361185.1. NCBI lineage: Eukaryota > Metazoa > Arthropoda > Insecta > Lepidoptera > Noctuidae > Charanyca > Charanyca ferruginea. The sequence goes on from OX376055.1 coordinate 60,200,121, forward strand.
ACTAAGTTTGTATGGACAAACGGCCCTTGTGTTTCCTCTTAAGATTCGGAATGGCGCCTTCTAACTGAAAAAGATGACGTAAAAGAAAATTTGCGTCACGTACTAATGTCGATTCCAAAAAATGAGTAAAAAAAATGTTTATATTATTGGTTTATTCGTTGGCGTTAGTGTATTATTACGGAAGGGACCTTGATGGCATATTTAATACATATATTACATATTAGTTAACTTTTGCGGAAGTATCTCCAGTTCCCGCGACCCCCGACGTAGGTGTGAGATGGAACACCGGGGTAGTTTTTAGTCAGTAAGAGTCTGACAGACCCCTCCGCCCGCCCCAGGGCGGAGGACATCCACGAGGATTTTCCACCACGTACCAAAAAAAAAAAAAAGAAAAAAAAAAAAGGTAGGTAGGTAATGCAAATATATTCAAGGAATATAAAAAGTTTCATTCAAACTTTTATCCCCTATTTTACCCATTTGGGGGTTGAATTTTGAAAAATCCTTCCTTAGTGGATGCTTTCGTCATATGAGGAATACGTGTACGAAATTTCAATTTTCTAGTCTTAAGGGTTTGGCCTATGCGTTGATACATCAGTCAATCACTTTTGCCTTTTATATATTACTAGCTTTTGCCCGCGACTTCGTCCGCGTGTCGGTTATAGTCACGGAACAGATAAATAGAGTAATAATAATAATAATAATAATGGGCCTGATGTAGACTTCTTGGCGTCCGTATCCTGGCTGCGATTCGGTGACCTCTTTGGGGAAACCGAAGGTTTTGTCTGTGCGATTATGGACGAAGTTATGATGACGAACAACTACCGGAGGTATATTGTGACATTGTTGACAAATGTCGGGCATGCCACCGGCCGGGTGAATCAATCCGACACATTATCTCTGGGTGCTCTCGTCTGGCTAACGGAGACTACTTGCATAGACACAACCTTGTAGCTAGGATTATCCACCAGCAACTTGCTCTAAAGTACAGGCTTGTGGAGTCGGAGGTACCGTACTACAGGTATGTGCCCGACCCAGTTCTCGAAAATGGCAACATCACATTGTATTGGGATCGATCTATCATCACTGACAGGACTATTGTTGCCAATAAGCCTGACATAGTGGTGATAGATCGATTAGAGCGTCGCGCAATGATTGTTGATATAGCGGTTCCGCATGACGAGAACCTCGTGAAAACCGAGAAAGATAAACAAATTAAGTATCTTGACTTGGCTCGCGAGGTTGTCGACATGTGGGATGTGAATACAGCAGTCATTGTGCCGATAGTCGTTACGGCCAATGGACTCATTTCCAAGAGCCTCGACCAACACCTAAGGAGATCAAGGACCTTGATACAGAAAGCGGTACTCCTGGACACGGCGCGTATAGTCAGGAGATTCCTCGCTCAGGAGCCCTGACCACCGGTAGCTTGGACCCTATTCCCGATACCGGTGGGCTACTATTTTTTATATTTTTAAATGTTTATATTTTTTTTTTACTAATATTTAAAAAATTATTACAATATGTAAATAAAATAAATAAATGAGAATAATAATAATAGTAAATACTCTATTTATCTGTTCCGTGGTTATAATGGATGCAGACGAAGTCGCTGATTAAAAAGTAGCCTATGTCCTTCCCCAGAGTTCAAGCCATCTTCATAACAAATTTCATCAAAATCGACTCAGCCGTTTCATCGTGAAAGCGTAACAGACAGAGTTACTTTTGCATTTATAATATTAGTATGGGTATAGATTGTTTTTTATTGAATAATTCCCGGTACTTTCTTGACATAGTAGTATAATATATAATATACATAGTTTTGGTCATTTTTGAAAGGTATTTAAATGCAACTATTACCTACCCATAGAACACTCTAGAGGCGAACACTCCTTGAAATAAATGAAAACAAGCCACTTTACACGGCCCATGGTCGTTATATCTTATCACTCGATAAAATTTGATAAGGAAACATAATGAACATTACCGTTATTGAATTTGTTGTCAATTTTTTGCCACTAACCCGAATTTGTTCGAGAGTTCCGAGATTACCAAGGTATAAAATACTAGCGACCCGGTCCGGCTTCGCATGGGCCTATAGCCTTCCTCGATAAATGGACTATCCAACACAAAAAGATTTTTTCAATTCGAAGCAGTAGATCCCGAGATTAGCGCGTTCAACCAAACAAACAAACAAACTCTTCAGCTTTATAATATTAGTATAGATTAAAAATTATTTTATTTTACCATTTGTTTTTAGTTTTTATTACATCATGTCTATCGACAACAATCAAAATACAAAAACTTCATCATTCATAATTAACTAAGAACAAGCACTTTCGCTCAAACTGAAGATCTTTTTACTACAATATCCTCAAAATGACACACATCTGTGCACATAACCTGATACACACACCCACACTACCACATATAATTCACACCCACACTTACACGGTACATACCCATACACACACCCTACTACCTCCGGTTTCTCCGCTCCCTACTCGGGGTCAAGTAGGTAATTCCCATGAAGATAAAGGTATAAATGGAGCCAACACTTGGAACAAAACTTGAAACCAACTGTGGGCTGATGCTCTCTTTCTGAATGCATACATAAGAACGAGACAGTGATATGTGTTATCTTTATCTTATGTATGCATTCAGAAAGTGAGCGTCTGCCCACAGTTGGTTTCACTTAGGTATTTAGAGTGTTGCCTCCACTTTTATCTTTATGCTTCTTGGTAATTCCTAACCTTTTTTTTATCGTGGGGTTGCCATAGACTTCAACAGACTGACTAATAACTAAAAAAACTTAGTTTAGGCACCAGTCTTCCACAAATTAAGTATGTACAAAATTATTGTATCCATTGTGTGTGTGTGTTATTGTGTGTGTGTGTTATTGTGTGTGTGTGTGTTATTGTGTGTGTGTGTGTTATTGTGTGTGTGTGTGTGTGTTATTGTATTGTGTTGTGTTATTGTATCTACTAAGTTAACTTTAAGCTGTAGTTTGTGGTAAAATAATAAAAATCTATTCTTTTGCATTTTACTTTCGAACGTCAAAAATGTATTCGAGGTAAATGTAAATGTCTCCATAACTAGAAGATTTCCAGGTTAGGACCCAGAATAAAAATAAAAACGCTATGATGAAAAAAGGCGAACTTGCGTCCTTTTACTCCAGTTATGCTATAGTGCCAAATACGCCAATCCTTCACCTTGCCAACATTCGAGCATACGTAATTTTACCCCAACTACAGCTGCAGCAGCATTAAAAATCAGTAGCACTATAACAGTAACTATTCACGATACTAGACGATTTAATTATTTGTGGAGCTACTAAAGATATAGATCTACATTATCTTTGCATTGTATAAACTCAATGTGTTAGTATTATCGACACGGTTGGCGCAGTGGCTGAGCGATCTACTGCTGCGCAGCGTGTTGCGGGTTCGATTCCCGCCCAGGGTAAACATTGGTGTGATGAGCACTTGTGTTTGCTTTGTGTCTGGGTGTTGTTTATATATATATATGTATGTATTTACAAAAAAAAATGTATTTGTGTATGTATATCAGCTGTCTGACACCCATAGTACAGGGTCTCCCTAGTTTGGGGTCAGATGGCCGTGTGTGAAAATGACCCCACATTATTATTATTATAATATTATTATTATATAATTATTCATAGCACATACATGTGAGCACTATGTTATTTAAAGCTACCATTTACGAGGTATGTCTTTCATTAACTTGAATGTGCCCTGGCGGTTGGGAGTATGTCATGCTCACTGGAATGTCTCGCTGACGGTGGCGCGCGAGTTGGATCATTCGGTTCCTTTCAAAATGGTTGAGCCAATTGATGTCTATCCGTGCGTCATGTTCGTGAACGGGCGCGTTAGTTGGGACTGGTCATCTCTTAGCTGCCTCGGTTATTCTAAATTTACTTTGAATTCTTTGTTATGATTATATTTTTATCTAAACCTTTTTTAACGTACACGACTTGTTACATTGTTTTCGCAGTGTACCCAAAGTTCAATATGAATGATGTAACCGAAATTTGTAACATATTATTGATTTTAAAAGAGTGTTGTTCATGGAGTTTCTTGCTCGTTCTTCTCCATAGAAACCTACTGTTTGGAACGAGCAACTAGATTCAACTTTCTGACTGACTGACTCTGACGATTCAAAAGTACCTATAGGTAAATGGTTTAATTGAAATAAATGATTTTGAGTTTTGAGTTTTGATGCCTTGTAATCTCACAAAATGGTGTAGTAAAAAATGTAACGAATGACGGGCGATTGGTTCATTTATAAATTTTCTAAATTTTATTAGCACTTATCCTTTGTAATTTACTTTATTATCAGCCCCACCCCATACCTTAGCCAAGCTTCGTCAGTAACGAGATGGAGATGTTTTTGGCGTCTATTGGATTTTGTACAATCTGTACTAATATTAATTTAAAACAGTTAACATTATAGACTGAGAAAAACGGATTAACTTACTATGTTGCTGGGTTCGTTATGACATGCTGCGACGGCGTGTCATCCTGTGGAACTCCTTGATAAAGGCAGGCGTATGCCATCGAAACTAGTGGGACGAAGTGAGTTATTCCGTTTTTCTCAGTCTATACTTAATGTGTGCTCGTGGCTAAGTTAAAGCCGTACAGATCGATCGGCCAAAGGTTAAGCTACGCTATACGCGGTCGGTCTGTGGATGGGTGACCATCCCTTTCATACCGAGTTTCCTCCGTGCCTCGGAAAGCACGTAAAGCCATTGGTCCCGACTGTCATTCGTAGATCTTTGGCAGTCGTTACGGGTAGTCAGAAGCCAGTAAGTCTGACAACCAGTCTTACCAAGGGGTATCGTGTTACCTAGTAACTGGGTTGTGGAGGTCCGATAGGCAGTCGCTCCATGTAAAACACTGGTATTCAGCTGCATCCGGTTAGACTGGAAGCCGAGCCCAATATAGTTGGGAAAAGGCTAGGCAGATGATGGTGATACTTAATGTGTAACAATCGATAAAAGAATTAAAAAATAGAGTAATTTTGTATAAAGTATCCAAATAAGGTGATCATTTGTACAAATACGTCATGTGCCAGCGTTATGGTAGATATATTTGGGCGATGACGCGGGCAGTAGCTAGTACTTTACGAAGGAGTGGAATAAAATTACAATCATCGACATCATCATCATCAGCCTGAAGATGTCGGAGCGGTTGAGGGGGGAGGGGTGTTGACATAATAATCCCCACGCTTGACAGGCGATCGCAGTGAAGTTGTTAAGTACACGGAAGCCGCTGCTGCCCGACTTCCGGATTTACCCTTAGTCGCCTTCGACGACAACCTCGGCACCCAAAACTAAACAATACTTACATAGTTTTATTTAATAAGTATTAAATAAAAACTGATTGCCTATAAAGCTAAAAAGGGGATGAGTCATATAAAATACCGTCTGTCCGGAGCGATGAAGAAACAGAGAGACACAGCGACCCGAGTGACACGAGCTCGTGCATCATCGGCTTCCGCCGCCGGTACAAGCACTCCGTTCGGTTTCGCGATAACCGCGCACACACACTGACTGATCGGCCTGATCGCCCGCCCGCGACCGGCTCGCTCGCCAGGCCAGTTCTTTGTTCGCCGTTGCGCAAGGCGCTCATGTGCTCGCTTCTACAAAAATTTGTTCTCCACCTAATACTCGTTTCATAACCTATTCCAGAATCTCAAGCAACGACTTCTATTATTTCTTCTTACCTTAGTAACTTGTTGTAGGTAGGTACGTTACTTCAGGTGTCTAACTAGTATCTTTAGTGTTTTCGTAACCATTATAGTTTTAATAATAAATTAACTGTTATGTTGTAGACATTGTAGAGTAAACTTTTATTTGATTGACGAACATATACAGATATTTCCTTTTTACTAAGCATCCTGCTACAAAAAACGAGGAGTTGCGAATGCGTCATAACTTTGTTATCATTCAGTGCGCGTTCAAGGTTGCGGAATATTGAGAATAAATTTATTTTGATACTCGAGCGTAGATAGGTACATATTATTATTATAATTTTGTCACTGTTATACAGTCAACACATAAAGATAATTAATTAAAAGTGTTTATTAGGTTTTAATAATGGTTATATTATAATATTAATATTAAAATACTTTTACTACAATGCAACAAAATTTGTAACAGCAATGTCCTTAGGTTTTATAAAGTGGTTTTTGTAAATAAATAACAGCTATTTTTAAAATGAAAACTGCTGCGCCTATCATAACAATGTTTTTTTTTAGGGGCTGTTACCTCGCGCGTTCCAATTCGCGCTGGTGGTAAAGTGCTGACATCAATGAAAGGATATCAATGGTAAGTCTTTAAAATAAAGTATTTGAAGAATTATTTTATGTAAGAAAAATATTATTGCAAAACAAAATATGAATATAAAACACAATAACATACACTATTTTTTTGTTAACTATAATCGTTAACGTGTTTTGTTTTTTTAGATGAGAGTTTTGCTGACAGCTACTTAAAATAAATAATTTGTGATCAAAAGGGGACTTACAAGATGTCCGTGCAAAGTGATGATATCAATGATGTGTTCGATCGCTTAGGAGATGAACAGCCACAAGAAATAGCATCTATTAGTAATGACAGTAACTTAGGCTCATCATTGAGCAACTTTGGTATTGATAGAAATAATCCAGAGGAAAATCAACGGTATATCCAACAAAATCAGAATCCACTGGCCATAATTCAAGGAATTGGAGTTGCTGCTAGAAATCCTGAGGCATCAGAGAATAATGACAGCGGTCTGGCGACATCAATAAGTAAAACTGTCAGTGGTGAATTTAATCCTGAAGTAATAGAATTTCAAGTAGAAGATGTTTCAGACACTAACTCGGAATTAAATGCCACAGTTGAACCACAACCTGGACCAAGTAGTGGCGTGAGATACGGCTACGAATATGATGAATCGGAAAAACTTGCTGAGAGTCTGCAAGAATTAGATATTTCATCGTTTGATTTGGCACTTGAAAAAGGGTATCGGGACCAAGCGAAAATTTCCTTTGATGATGCTACTTCAAAAGGGCTACATCCAATAACAAAGCATGTAAAACCATTAAAAGAAATCGCAACAGAAGAAATATTAAAAGAAGTCGTTGCTGATGGTTCTTTAGAATTGGAAGATGATTTTTGGACCGAGGGTTATACACTGCAACGAATTTTCAATCTAATGAAAGATTTTGGAGAATATTTAAAAAACCTTGAAAAAAAGGAATATAAAAGAGTATTGGAAATACTCAATTATAAAAAAAACTTGAATGAAAAGGAAAAGACAATAAAAAAAAATATCGGAACTAAAGCTAATCGTAATAATATAAAGTTACAAAGGGAAACAATTAAAATTACGCGGGATTTTTTAGAACATTTAAAGGGTTTTTACATATTTACAAAAGATATAAAACAAAAATCTAAGGAAGAGCGTGCTAACAGAGTGGAAGAACCATCTGCAGGTAGCAAAAATGAAACTGGATATAAATCTTATAAAGATAATGAAAAAAAAGAAGATGATGATTTTGACAAAGATGGTGGTGGATTTCATCAATCTTCAACATGATGCTACAACTACTATGTCACAATCACAAACCACCTTTGTTTTACTAATTTATAACGCTAATAAAACAAGGAAGCGTTTCCTGTAATTTGAACGTCATGTGTCATAATTTATTTTGAGTAGTTGAGCCTCGAAAATCAAGTGAAGTTTTAAAAAAACATTAATAGCATGAACTTTACCTTTACCACGCGTTTTCTTTTAATCATGTAGTGTCTTGATAAAATGTCTTACATAGGATTACTCTTGTAAGAGTTGAGTGGATTCATTACAATTAGCCGTTTTTGGTCCAAATGCAAAAAAAAACAACTTTAGAATATATATAACCGTCTTTGTAAACTAAACGTGATAGATAAATAACTTTAGCACAGAACAGATATATCTTTAATTTGCGAAGTCGGCAGATTTTGTTCTATTTGTTGTTTTGTATTGCCAGAATTATATTAAAAAAGAATCGTTTCAATCAGACTACCTACTCTGTAAAAAGTTATGCGTGGTCAAACATGAAAAACGAAAAACGTGTCTAATTGAGAACCTCCTCTTTTTTAGAAGTCGGTTAAAAATAAGTTTCATATTTCTCACTGTTCAATGCCAACTTCGTATTATACAAATCCATTAAAAAAAGGTACTTAACCTTAAATAACCTGACACTTACACAAATGTTGAGTCTCTTGACCTAAGTAATCTCGAGAACTACTAAACCGATTTAGATAAAACTAGCACTGTTCCTTAAGTTAAAGTAAATGTAAGCCAATAACAAGAAAGGTTACATTTCGATCAATACTTTCGAACAAATACGTTGTCAAAATCAAAGCATTTATTTCAATTAAGATAAGATAAAGATAAAAAAAAAAAAAAAATATTTTCCACCACAATTTATAAATAGTACAGTTTAATTGTAACAGTTTCTACATAAGTATTGTAGATTATGGGGTGGACTGGAGCCTAAACTAGGGAAACCCTGTATTTCAGGCCTCCAGGACACTCACCACTAACCATTTAGGTACAGGCACCCTTTTGAATTGTCAAGGAGTCGGTCAGTTAGTCAGAAAGATGACGCTAGTTGCTCGTTTCAAAACGTACCTAGGTAGCTTTCTATGGAGAAGAACGAGCAAGAACTATCACGTGTACAAACAAACATTTTTGGAGAATTAAAGATTTATTATTATTGATTAACAATTCCAATAATATTACATACTACTGTGTCAAGAAAGTACGGGGAATTATTTAATAAAAAAAGAGGTGTCACGGGACACCCGGATGGAACGAAGTTCCTTTCGATTAATTAGTGAAGGAATTTTATTACAATTTTATTACAATTCCTTCACTAATTAATGTGATGCGTTAAAGTGAATTTAAGTGGCTTTAAGCCAGGGCAAAAAAAAGCGAGGAATGAAAAGTTATTATGGCTGCTTACATTGTAAGTAAGTAATTTTAAAGATTAACATTTTCTAACATGTTAGTACAATGCGTAGTTATTTAGATAGAAAGACCAATAAATTATTTCTGCGCCATCTATTGGCCGTTCGTAATTCGATCTCGAAGAGCACAGTTGCGCCAATAACGTTAATAGATGGCTCTTAAATCAAATGAATGACGAAATGTCAAATGTCGTGACAACTTTTCGTAAGAATTTTTTCCGTCTAGCCCCCTTTCACAACGCGCGATAAGGAACTTCGTTCCAAAAACAAAAGAATGTATTCAATGTATTGTACCATCTTTAAAGTAGGCCCATTCCGTAACAATACACTAACGCCAACGAACAACCCAATAATAAAAACATTTTGTCAAATCAAAGTATTTTTTTATCGACTTCCGTAGTCACCGCGAATTTTCTTTTACGTCATCTTCTTTCAGTTAGAAGGCGCCATTCCGATTCTTGTTGACTGATTTGCATGTCAAACTCGTAAACCCATGTCTCGTCACCAGTAACAATGCGTTTTGTAAATGTGGGGTCGGAATTTACTCTTTCTTACACATCTCAGCAACGTTAACGCGATTGAGATTGCAGACGATTCAAGTCTTTCGATACTAGTCAAGCGGCAACGTATTTCATGGCAAAACAATCGTTTAAAACGGTACGAATTGATTCTTGAGATACAGAAATTTTAGCACCTATCTCTACCAGACTAATACGACGATTTTCAGTCACCATTTCCTTTATTATAGCTATGTTAGTTCAGTGAAAGACGTTGATACTTAATGGCCGACCAGATCGAGGCAAGTCTTACACCACATCTCGACCACATTTAAATTCATTATACCACTCATACGCACGTGTTTTTTTTTAAATCGGTTCACTGAAAGCCATATTATATAACATTTTCAGTGCTTTGCAATTGCAATTTGCAATTGTTTGATATTTTGAACTATAGTAAAAATCGGAATACACAGTTGACATAAACTGACAAAATAGCGCACTTTGAATAAACAGAATGACCAGTGACGATCGAACTCCGCGTGAGTAAAGAGGACAGTTGTGCCAACTTGGCGTCAAAAAGAATTTAGACAATCCCTTTAAATGAGCTTTTCGAATGATTAATTCCCCGTGCTTTCTTTACAGAATGTTTGTCGAATTGATAACCTCCTTTTTAGGGATCCGTAGCCAAATGGCAAAAAACGGAACCCTTATGGATTCGTCATGTCTGTCTGTCTGTCCGTCCGTATGTCACAGCCACTTTTTCCCGAAACTATAGGAACTGTACTGTTGAAACTTGGTAAGTAGATGTATTCTGTGAACCGTATAAACCCATACGTGTGGGGTATCTATGGACAGGTCTTCAAAAATGATATTGAGATATCTAATATATTTTTTTTCTAAACTGAACAGTTTGCGCGGGAGACATTTCCAAAGTGGTAAAATGTGTACCACCCTGTAACTTATAAATGATAAAACTAAAAAAAAAATATAATTGTACATTACCATGTAAACTTCCGCCGAAATTTGTTTTGAACGAGATCTAGTACCTAAGTAGTTTTTTTTAATACGTCATAAATCGTAAACCGCAATACCTTTCATTCAATCAACTCAAATATAAAAAGGTAACTTGCTGTTACGGAACCCTTCATGGGCGAGTCCGACTCGCACTTGGCTGCTTTTTTTTTAAATCGGTTATCCGAGTTTTCTAGGTTTTGTTGCAAATTAATTACAATCCCCCTTACAAGAAATGCATAAATTTACCAACCATTCCGCAAACTCAAAAAGCCAACCCTTTGCTTACCAACATTGGAACACGTAATTTTAACCCAACCACTGCAGCGGTATATTTAGCAACACTGTTACCACACCCACGACGCGACACTTCATAGAAACGAAACGATATTATAATTGCCTATACTACTACCAAAATAACAGACTGTAAAAATACGTGCGCGTGTGTGCGTGTCTACGCGCCGCTCGAACTAAAAGAAGTTCACAGTAACAGTCGTTGGACGCGGGTAAGGCTAGGCGTATGCTGAGATGCAGGTGACGCAGCGCAGCACAGTACAGATTTAGCAGCGCAGGGCAGGCGAGACAGACATAGTCCATGAGCCTATGCTGTGACGCAGTTAACATACCCATGCATTCGCGTTCTAGCTGGTACAAAGAATAGACGTGTTCAGATCCCTTAGTATCCTTTTTCGGACATAGCAATTGTAGTTTAATTCCTTGGCAATTCTTATCCATAATACCTCTTTAAATGTCTTTTTCGAATAGTCTGGATGATTAGTATCATACAAACAAGGTTCACAACGAACTAATTCTATTAATTGTTCTGTCATTGCAACAAAATTATGTATTTTAACGTGAAAAACACGTCTCGACTCGCACGCGTCGCGCACTGCGCAGGAATCTGTGCCGGCATCGGCACTACATCGAGGCGCAGAGCAGGACACATATCTGCGTCGCACGTGCCTACGTCGCAACGTACGGAGCACTCAGTACTTTCATGCATTACAAAATCTGCTCTGCCCTGCGCTGCGTGGATCTGCGTCGCCTGCGTTCCAGCATACGCCTAGCCTTAAGAGGAAACACAAGGGCCGTTTTTCCATACAAACTTAGTCCCCTGTTTCCTCCCTGGATAATGCCAGTAGATCAATTATTTTTTTTTTAAATATCCATGGCTACTGTTGGCATGTCCCTATGTTTTCCTTTTTCTCATAAATGTATTATTAAAAGAGATATGAATATTCAAAAACCTAAAAAAATGGCATGATTTTCCGCTGTGTTCAAACATTCAGAAAACAAATTTGACTTGATTATATAAAAAATAGAAAACATAGCAACACGGCAAAAGCCTTTCTTTATTTTTTAATGAAAAAAGCAGTTAAATGGGTTAAGTTTTGGAGAAGAAATCAGGGGACTACGAATCATTGATTTTATGTACTTTTAATAGGTATTTTCGGTCAAAGCTGCAGTTGTCTCTATCGCGCTCTACGGTTCGTGTTCGGGCATCGCGCGACAGCAATAGATTTTACAAATACCTAATTTTCAATTCTCTAGCCCGTGGTATTTCCTCTTAAGGTGAGGAACAGTTTCCGAGGGAAGCGGAGCGTGTAGCTACTGTACGGTAGTACTAATATTTATACCGTGCCTGTAGCTATATCCGCCATATACTAGTCGTTACCTTATCCTCTCACAAAAGGTTCTAGTAAAAAATGTAACGAATGGCGGGCGATTGGCTTGTTAGCGTTTAGGTATCCTTTGTAATTTACTCTTTTATCAGCGCCAGATCTTAGCCAAGCTGCGTTAGTTATGGGGTACGTTTTCCATTTGCCTTTCATATTTCATTTAATACGTATTTAAAAAATACTTTTTTGAATAAAGATCTTCAAAAAAACTAAAAAATGATAAATAACTTTAGCACACAACACACATAAAGTCGGTGGCTTTGTCCTGTTTGCTGTTTTGTATTGCCACCGACTTCTGAAACAAAAGTCATGTGTGATCTGTGCTAAAGTTATTTATCACTTTGTAGTTTTTTTTTGAAGGCGGTTCTCTTTTTTCAAAAAAGTTTTAATTATTTTCCACTTTTTAGAGCCTCCTTATCACCCAAATCCATTAAGGACCGGCAACACAGTTAAAACAGAGATTCAAAGTCCTCCAAAGAAAGAACGGAAACGGTTTATGTTGTCTTTTTTTTTCAGAAATCGCTCTATAAATTTCTGTTAGTTGTATACTAGAACCTTCTCCAGAATATAACAAACACTATTCTGAAAACCGCATCAAAATCGGTTCAGCCAAACGGGAGATAATCGTGGACAAACTTACATACATACATACAAACATACGGGTTGAACTGATAACCTCCTTTTTTTTAAAGTCGGTTCAAAAGACTGGTTGCCTCTAAACTTAAAAAGACAATGGTCATAAATCTTTGATCAGAGACCTATAAGTACACAAAAGCTCTCTCATCATTTCTGTAAAACATAGAGTTTATGATTTATGACCGCATGTACTTCCTACTAATATCCATACTTACATTACTAGTATTATAAATGCGAAAGTAACTCTGTCTGTACGAAACAGCTGAAACGATTTAGATGCCTGCCTGCCAGCCCTGCATCGCACCTTCAGTATAGTACGGTCAACGTATCTTGGCGCGTCTGAAGTTAGCCGATTAGCTGCGCAGTAGACAATTTCGTTCCTAAAAGTTCCATTGCGCAGCCAAACAGCTAACTTCAGACGCGCCAAGTTACGTTGACCGCATTGTAATACAAGATCATAAATAGGTACTGTAGAGCCATTTTAAGTTTATTTTTCCATTCAACTATTGTATTCTTCTGCTTATACTGCGGGGGTGACGGCGCTGCAGACCTTTGAGATTTTATCATGCCAACAAACAAAAGTTGTATTGCTTTATTTTATTTTATTAGGAAAAATAAATATATTACTAGCTGACCCGACAGACGTTGTCCTGTCCCGATCTACGGGGGATGAAAAAGGGGTGAAAAAAGGGGATGAAAAATAGATGTTGGCCGATTCTCAGACCTACCCAATATGCTCACAAAATTTCATCAGAATCGGTCAAGCCGTTTCGGAGGAGTACGGGAACGAAAACTGTGACACGAGAATTTTATATATCAGATATAAAAAAATACAACATAAAAAATATATATTTGATAAGCCCTTTCAATTGATATATCACATGGTACTTACAGCTTGCAAAACATTTTTTTAATTTCCTAATTTGCCCCCCAAAAATTAACCCCATGTTAAAAATTCATTTATTTACATTTTGCGAAATGTTCCAAATTCATGGTGTCTACTTGTAGTTTGTACAGAGACGGCAGCACATCAAGATATCCCAAACTGTAAAATTCTCCCCATTAAGCATGAACCTTATGCTTTTGTAATAAAGTTAAAAACTATTAAAGAAATTTAACAGATTCGGGTAGTTTGATGTGCTGGCCTCAGTACATTATTAATTTTCTTAATTAGTCCAGAAGATTCGGAGCGAATGGTCTGTGACAGACGGACACACGGAGTAATCCTGGGTTTCTTTCCTTCGGACAAAGGAACCCTGAAAATTGACTAAAACCAACGTAATACATCTCTTTTTGGAAGATTAATGGCGAACCCGTATTCTGGTCATTTGCATTATCCTTCTAATATATTAACATTTTACATTCGTACGTGATCGCATTCAGTCGCGTTTTTTTCAAAAATATATATAAATCATTCTTTAAACATTTATGATTTATGGTCTTGAAGGCTTGTTCAGTTTACTAATGTATGGTTTGGAAAAACATATTTATTTTGTTGGGCGAGATTATGGGTCTTGCTATAAAAAAAACGTAGTACTTTTTGTCTAGAACATATTACTCAACCACACTCCATTTATACATTTAGACAAAAGAGGGTCGTAGAAGCAGGAATAAAAAACATTTTATTTCAAAAACTTAAAACATAACTATGATAAATATGTAGAGCTAAGATAGTACTATATATGAACGTATAATCCTACTAATATTATAAATGCGAAAGTTTGTGAGGATAGATGGATGGATGGATGGATGTTCGTTCCTTTTTCACGCAAAAACGGCTGAACGGATTTTGATAAAACTTTACAGAAATATAGCTTATACATCAGAATAACACATGGGCTACAATTTATAAAGATTTTATGTAATTTGGCTATAATATTACGATAAGTATCAAGTAAGTCGTAAAAATATGTGCCCTCTGAAAGCTATCTTGGCGTGCGCTGCGCTAACTCCAGCGGTTTTGTGGCTGGAGTTACACAAAGACAATGTATGGTAGGATCGTTTGACTTAAAAAGTTCTCAATAAAAGTCCGCGACAGCATATATCAACCTCTTATGTGGAAGCCAATATATCCCAAAGTATGAGCCATAAATACATTAAAATTAAATACTTTTTTTACAAAGCAAATTTTAGAGTATTTAGCTAATTCTTATCAAAATTGATATATTTGCCGCTTTTAGTATTTATTGTAGATGAACTTTGCCTTTTACACTATGTAATTTGGACAAACAGTTCAAAAAATATCACGATAAGATTGACTGGAGCACTTATTTTAATTGATTGTTTACGTTGGAATGCGCTACAGGATTGTATTTTTATTTATTTCGGTATACCTAGATTGTATTTGTAAGTATTATGTACTTAAATAGGTTCATTTTGGTTTCAAATGAGGATCCTATACCCTGCGCCACGTATGGACCCATACCCGAGATAGATTTTAGTGTCTAAAATGAAAAACAGAAAAGCTACTGGGCCTGATTTGTGATCCCTGTAGACCTTTGGAAAACACTTGGCCCGTTAGCCGTAGCTTGGCTGACTAAGCTGTTTAATATCATCATGCACACGAAGCGTATACCAGAGTCCTGGTGCCAAAGTCATTTCTTAACTTTTTATAAGAACAAGAATGGTGTAGCAGAATGTGAAAGGGATAAGGGGCATAAAACTGACCTGAGGGGGCTATTAAACGACTTTTACAGATTTTAAACTGATAATCACGTCAAAATATGCAGTGTAAATGATTTGAAAAAAATATATGTTAAACTAGAACATTCTCTTAATCATATAGAAAGTGAATATTTTTGATTAAGTTAATATTAAAAAGTTTAATTAACTTGTGAAGTTGTGTCTGACGCGGACAAAACATTGACAATCACACAAAATCTACCAGGTATAATTAAACGAAACTTACACCATCTTACAGACAATTTTATTATCTATCTTTTAGTATACGCCTTTTTTTTAATTTTGATAGAATACTACTTTTATTAAATTTTTTC